>CM051008.1:22295902-22380902 GCA_027704905.1 Muraenolepis orangiensis
TTTATGTCGACCCCTCCTGAATTTACTATCGTTCTTTTTTTTTGGGGAGGGTTTTTTTTTTTTCTTCTCCAGGAGACAACCGCGAAGTGCAAGGATCCTGTGTTTCTTCTCACGCTGTTTGGGGCTCTATATATCAGATACTTTAAGTTCATTTCGTTGGAAATAATGTACAACTATGAGGGGAACTCGGTGTATGAGCGCATACCTCAGACACACGCATTCAACACTCGCGACTCAAGAGGTTTTTATTGGCCATTAGCAACAATGGAACGCTTTCTCCCCGGTCCCCATTCCCTGCGGATTCCCACAACAACAATACACTATACTGAACCACGCACTACTATACGAATCAATACTATATATACTATAAACAACCCTATACTTTAACAATAACAACAAATGAAAAATAACACAATAAATAAATAAAATAATTTAAATAATAAGTCCCCATCTGTTCCGTGGCACTGAGTTATCTTGTCAACAGACAAACAGGGGTGAAAACATTCTATGTTATAATTAAAATGATAAAACACACACACACACACACACACACACACACACACACACACACACACACACACACACACACACACACACACACACACACACACACACACACACACACACACACACACACACACACCACAATCAGGCCGACATAGGCCTATACATGTTGACGCCTTCATCTTCTTTTAAATATAGACCTATGAGGTTAATATCTTAATTAATTGCATTAAATAAGTTTTAATTTGATGTTTTACTGGAAATTCTCTTTAGAATGTTTAATGTGGTTACAAAATCGATGGAGACGTTGCACTAGTAGCCTACACACAGCTATAAGGTGCTTTAACATACCAGTATATATAGTCTACAGACCAGCCAAAGTACAGACCAGTTAAAGTGCATGTACCAGCTATACAGACCAGTTAAAGTGCATGTACCAGCTATACGGACCAGTTAAAGTGCATATACCAGCTATACAGACCAGTTAAAGTGCATATACCAGCTATACAGACCAGTTAAAGTGCATATACCAGCTATACAGACCAGTTAAAGTGCATATACCAGCTATACAGACCAGTTAAAGTGCATATACCAGCTATACAGACCAGTTAAAGTGCATATACCAGCTATACAGACCAGTTAAAGTGCATATACCAGCTGTACAGACCAGTTAAAGTGCATATGCCAGCTATACAGACCAGTTAAAGTGCATATACCAGCTATACAGACCAGTTAAAGTGCATATACCAGCTATACAGACCAGTTAAAGTGCATACCAGCTATACAGACCAGTTAAAGTGCATACCAGCTACAGACCAGTTAAAGAACAGACCAGCTCAAAGCGGGTGTGAATAGTAATGGTGTTTGTATGGCACTCCTCCCACCAGATGACACGATTGAGGCTTTGGACCCAGACTATAATATTCAAAGTCGCATTAGAGAGGGAAGACAATTAAGTAAAACGGCGCCTAATTCAGCGCAGTCCATGATGCGTGATATCATCTCCCCCCCCCCCACTCCCCCCCCCCCCACCCATCTCCATGCTTTTGCAGCATTCAAAGTCTCTTGGAAAGTTTATACGCTGGGACGCCTTTTTAGGCGAATTTCCCTAACTTAAAGTCACTTTGTTCCGCTGAAAGGGCACGCATAAAGGCGTGCACAGTCGACTAAATTGATATGTTTCGGTGTACCTTATAAATTCATACCTTTTTTCACTCGACTGCCCCGGAAAGGAACTGTCACTCTATTCGATTTGTTTTATTTGCTTGTGTGTGTGTCTGCTGCTGAGCGCATTGAACATAGCGCAATCTATTTGAGAAGTTCATTCCTATATGCAAATGTATGCGAGAGGTCCTCTGTGGATGAATGGGGCATGCAGCGTGTCATCCGAGCCTAATGGGGAGGCAGGCAACTCGGGGCCATGAGGCACACAGTGACACCAAGTCACAGGTTGGCCCGAAGAGCCACCGCTCCTCCCCTCCTCCTATATACAGGCCACAGGGAAAGGGAAAGACACTCTTCAACCTCAGTCAGAGTTAAGCGGATTTAGCTCGTAGGTTAGTGACCTAATTGGCTTGCGTTACGTGTTTACGTGTTCATTTCCAACATACCCACGTCAAAGGGCCACAGCATAACCTCAAACTGAAAGAAAACCTGCATGCTTGTTTCATTACAATGAAGAATGATGGCTTCAGACTTTGAATGGCCTTCCAATTTAGCAATGTATATGGACTATACATCTCCTTTATATATATAGGCCTTTATATATATAAAAAAAAAATATATATATACAGTATATATAAACTGTATATATATATATCAACTGTATATATATGTGCAGTATATATATATATATTTATATATATATACTGTATATATACTGTATATATAAACTGTATATATATATCTCGTATATATACAGTATATATATATATATATGTGCAGTATGTATATGAAAATTCAATGTTCGAGTATAACATTTAAATGTGTTACTAACTATATACAATCTGTATATTTTTTATTATATTATTAATAAATAAAGTATTAAATCAATAAATCAACTGGTATTGGTCAGAATGGACGAGCCTCTGCCTTTAAAAAAATAAATAATAAATTGGTTTTCTCCCCCATCTCTTAATTGTTTTATTGTGATTCAATTGAAGAACATGAAATACGCAAATGAAGGCCTTGGCCCATAACACACACCCAGACGGGAAGCACCATGGAGAGCTCCCGAGCTCTTAGCCCTGCAGGGAGGGAGGGCGCTGACGAGCAAGTGCACGGGTCGCCTGCAGTCATTATATTGATTGATCTTATTATATAGATTGGTATGGGCTTCTCTCACACTTTTCCTGATTATCGCCATGCATGCAGACCTGAGTGCGTGTTAGGCTATAGATGGACATTAATAAGTAGTGGAGAACAATCGGCACCGAGGCGAGAGGCGAGGCGGCCTCTCATTAGAGAGCGACTGACTTGAATGATAGTGGCTGCCTGCTCGGGTGCAGATGAGGACGTGATGGAAGACCGCTTATTTAGGGTTTCAGGTTCAGGGCTGCTTTCAAGGTCCTGTGGCTGTTTTTTTTTATATGTGTAGTCGGGAATGTATCTTATTGGAGTTAGAGTTATATATAAGCTATATATGATTGATCCAACTATATTGGCTACAAGGATGATTATCTAAATCATCTCGATTATTTGTTTTGGATTACAGATGATCATGTTATAGCAACAGTGCATCATGTGGAAATGTGTCCTGTATTAACAATGACTCCAGGACAGGACATGTTTGTGTTGATAACCCCTTTTCATTCATTTGATTGGTGTATTGTGTTGACTATAATTCATTGGCTTTGCCGTTGCGTTGTACTGACCTGACATTACACCTTGGTCATTTAAATGTGTTAAAATGAACATGCATGATTAACAATGAATGAACTACTATTATTAATATTGCATTGTAAAAAGCAAAAGTACATATGTTGTGTGTAATATAATATAAGACAATTTATATTATTTAATGAATGATAATAATAATTATAACAACTATCATAATAATAATACTAATACTAATACTAATAATAATAATAATAATAATAATAATTATTATTATTATTATTATTATTATTATACAATGGTACAATTAATAAGATGGGTGTTTCCAATCCATAATTCCGAGTGCACATCAGAATACCATTCTTCATTCCTCTTACACTATTCTGTGTGGCCCCTTTTCTCATTCTGGTTGCATTGGGGTTGCATGCCGTAGCACCCAGCCTCCCTGGGCCCCTGGGGACCCTCCTCCCTCCGGTGAGTGGGTTTTGGCATCTGCTGGCCAGGTCCGATCTCTATCACTATTCCACCGCCGACAAACTGAATTAAACTCTCTCTTTTTGTCTGGTGAAAATGTGTTTGGTATAGACTTTGCAAGGCTGCACACTCAGCAGAATTATATAACATACCTGTCTGAATTCATAAGGACACATTATATTTCAAAGAGAACACGGGACAACGTCATTGAATGCTGATAGCTTTATTTGCAGCTCATTGAAAAAAACAGAAGAAGAAACACGGGGGCGTGCAAACCGGAGCAAAGTGGAGAGAGAAAACATCCAGGGCTCCTGGTGGGACGCTCCAGCCCAATGGGAAGGGGACGGAGCTGGGGTGGCGAGGTGAGCCGTCTTTCATGGTCCTTATGTCCGGGTGAAAGGGTCAAAGGGTGAAAGGTCATGCTCCAGACATGGGGTTTGGTCAGTGGGGAAGAGCGCGGGGAGGGGGAGGCGGTCAGAGGGTTTTAAGGGTGAAAGAGGGTCAAATGGTAAATCACGCTTGGTCATCGTCTGAGTCGTCGGCCGCCCCGCTGATGATGTAGATCTGCTCCTGGAGGTCTGATTGCACCACCTCGTCCTCGTTCTTAACGGTCCTGCAGCAGGAAGAGGCAGGGGGACAACACTTTGGTTAGAGTGTCATTAGTTATGTTTTTGACGTTGGTAAACACCTCCAAAGCAACGCATAGAATTTATTTTTGGAATACGAGTCGGTCTGTGTACGGTCTGAAGAGCAGTGACTGGACTGGTCATTGAACATACCTAATAAGTACGGTCCGTCTCTCGGTCAGCTCCACTGCTTGCTCTGTGTAGGCGTCAATGGTGGGATCATATCCCTCGGATCCAAATCCCGTTCCCTTACCCAGGCCTCCCACGCCCCCGGAGAGCCCTTTTCCGCCTTTCCTTCCATCTCCAGCCATTCCGGTGTCTCCTGACCCGGTGCCATCCAGGAAACCTCCAGACACGCCCCCCACGCTCCTCGTTCCACCCCGGGTTCCTCCGCTGCCTCCCGTAACACCGCCAGACCCGGTGTACCCATTAGCTACTCCGGAGCCAGTACCCCTGCCCCCACCGCCGCTTCTACCACTGCCAGTCCCATCGGGGCCTGGGCCCCCCACCCAATCTCCTCCACCCACTCCTCCGTGGCCCTCTGTGTCGGAGCGTGCTACACCCCTGGTGCCGCTTCCCAAGCCTCCGTCCATGCCTCTGGAACCGACTCCATGAATGCTTCCACCCACTCCTCCCAGGCCTGTACCACTAGCGTCAACCCCACCTGCACTAATGCCTGTGCCCCTGATTCCTGCACTACCCATTGTTTCTCCTCCCATGCCAGGGCTACCCATGCTAGCACCACCCATGCCAGCACCACCCATACCAGTGTTATCCATGCCAGCTCCACCCATGCCCACACCACCCATGCCAGTGCTACCCATGCCAGCACCGCCCATGCCAGCACCACCCATGCCAGCACGTCCCATGCCAGCACTGCCCATGCCAGTGCTACCCATGCCAGCTCCACCCATGCCAGCACCACCCATGCCAGTGCTATCCATGCCAGCACTGCCCATGCCAGCATGTCCCATGCCAGTGTTATCCATGCCAGCACCACCCATGCCAGCACGTCCCATGCCAGCACCACCCATGCCAGTGCTATCCATGCCAGCACCGCCCATGCCAGCATGTCCCATGCCAGCACCACCCATGCCAGTGCTATCCATGCCAGCACCGCCCATGCCAGCATGTCCCATGCCAGCACCACCCATGCCAGTGTTATCCATGCCAGCACCACCCATGCCAGCACGTCCCATGCCAGCACCACCCATGCCAGTGCTATCCATGCCAGCTCCACCCATGCCAGTGTTATCCATGCCAGCACCACCCATGCCAGCACGTCCCATGCCAGCACCACCCATGCCAGTGTTATCCATGCCAGCTCCACCCATGCCAGCACGTCCCATGCCAGCACCACCCATGCCAGCACCACCCATGCCAGTGCTATCCATGCCAGCTCCACCCATGCCTACACCCACCATGCCTGCACCACCCATGCGAGTGCTATCCATGCCAGCTCCACCCATGCCTACACCACCCATGCGAGTGCTATCCATGCCAGCTCCGCCCATGCCTACACCAGCCACACCGGCTTCACTTATGCCTACACCCCCCATGCCTGCACCACCCATGCCAGTGCTACCCATCCCAGCTCCACCCATGCCTACACCACCCATACCGGCTTCACTCATGCCAGCACCACCAATGCCGGTGCCACCCATTTCAGCACCACCCATGCTTCTGCCCCTGATTACTGGTCCACTGCCAGCACCTATTCCGACACCACCCATGCCTTCTCGACCCATGCCAGCACCACCCATGCCTGATTCGCCCAGGCTCACACCCCCCATGCCAGCACCACTCATAGCTACACCACCCATACCTGATCCACTGATTCCTGTGCTACCAATGCCTGCTCCTCTCATGCCCGCACTACCAACGCCTGCTCCACCCATGCCAGCGCTACCACTGCCTGCTCCACCCATGGCAGAACTACTAATGCCTGCTCCACCCATGCCAGCACTACCACTGCCTACTCCACCCATGGCAGAGCCTGCTCCGATGGCACTCATGCAGCTGCCGCTCATGAACGACACGTTGAGCATCATGCCGGCGAGGCGAACATCTTCTCCCTCGATGAGTTTTCTGTAAGAAAAACAAAACATAATACCATTTTTGGCTTCAGCCAGTCAATTAATGTCTGTACATAACACGATTCACCAAGTACAATGGGATGCTTACTCCCCATTCCCTCCCTGGTCCCTGGTCGCTTCCTCACCTGTAGGTTATGATCTCAATCTCCAGAGCCATCTTCACATTCAGGAGGTCCTGGTACTCACGCAGGTGCAGCGCAATCTTCCCCTTAGTGGCTTTAAGCTCATGCTGCAGGGCCTCAATCCGTGCCTGTTGGAAGAACACAGACACAAAAGCACCGTAAAACACCTTTGATTGTTTTTGCTTGATTATGTGTTCAAGTGTGTGTCTGTGCAACTTGTGGGCAAATGAATGTTCTGCAGTGGGTTTAATGTAATATTTACCTGCAATTCTTCCAGTTCCTTCTTGTGCCGCGCTTGTGCATCGCGGATCTGGGCTTCAAGACCATCATTCTTCGTCTTCATGGAATCCAGGTCTCTCTCTTTGTTTAGGATCTTCACAACGTATACAGGATTATGTATCACGTATCATCATTCATACTAACTTTAATCATGTTTTGGGAATCTCCTATTCTCCCCATCATAGTGATTTACTAGGGCTTACACACTTACATCTTTTTTGGCTCCGGCTAGTCCCTCTCTGAATCCGCGAACCTTATCCACATGACTGGTTGTCTTACTGGTTAAGTCTTCAAACTTGTTTTTGTACCATGCATCCATGTCCTGTAAAGGAAACATAATTTATAAGACGTATGTCATATAATTATAGTTGTACATCATACATATATCTTCATATATCTTCTTTTTCTTTGATTTTGCATTTTATTTTTCAAACCTTGAGGTTTTTGGCAGCAATGTCATCATACTGCTGCTGGATCTGTTTTAAGGCCGAGGCCAGGTCAGGCAGGGTAAAGGCACTCTGGGCCGAGGCATGGGCTGAGTATATCTGCTTCAGGAGCTCATCAATTTCCTGGCCAGGGGAGAAAAACTATGTGAATTGCGAAGAAGCAGAGGTATTTCATCATGCCATGGACCAATAGTGACTAGATCTAGTGACTTGATCATTCCAAGCCGCTGCCTCGATTCTAGTCAGTGGCTGGGGTGGTCTCCTACCTACAGCGCTCTTAAGTTAGTCATTTTCTGTGCACATCCGTGACCAGGAGCACCCTACCTACTCAATTATCTGAGCATGTTTACACTGCATGGTGCTTGGGGAAAAGGTTCTGTCAAAGGATTAAGTTGTAACCTGCTGGTGGACCCGTTTCAAGAACTCAATTTCAATTTCCAGCTGCTCCAGCTGTTTCTCCAAGGCGATCCTGGAGGAAGTTGCTTTGTCCACATCCTAAGGGAAGCACAGCATTGTCATTAGGGCTTCATTGAGTATAATGGTTAATTAAGTAATGAGTAATGTTGGAGACGTATGTCTTTAAACCTACAGGGCGGAAGTTCTCAATGTCCAGCTCGGCTTTCCTCCTCATCTCCACTGCCTCCTCATATTTGATTTTTATTGTTGCCAAGTGAGCAGTTGTGGACTCCTTAGAAGCCAAGGTAATGTCCTGAAAATCAAGAGACCATTATCTATTACACCATTTGCCTGCCAGAAATGGCAATGCTACCAGGCTAGGAACCTTGAAAGCAGCAAGTTGACGTCCTGTGTATGTGTGTGTGTGTGTGTGTGTGTGTGTGTGTGTGTGATGATGAAGTGTGTGTGTTGATGAGGCGTACACCTCAGGCAGAAGAATATTTCCATCCCGTGTGCTCTAATGGCCATTTTAAATGTGGAACTAAGAAATGAGAGCGACAACGTGACTTCTGTCTCACCCGCTGAATTCTCATCTGCTCAGCGACCTTCCTCAGCTCCTTCAGCTGCTCCTCGTAGAGGAGACGCAGAACCGACGGCTTCTGGAACCGGTTCTGGTAGGCTTCGATCTCGGTCTCCAGCAGCTGGTTCTGCTGCTCCAGTGATCGAACCTGTCACAAACACAAGCTACTTAAGAGGCAATCGCAACCCGGGATGTGTGCCAATATATATTGTTCTCCCCTCAGCGCAACCTGTCAATGTGTTCATTAAGGTTGTACAATATAACTCTACATGCTACAGCGTGGAGTACTTTCATGAGTGTGCGTGATGCTTTGTGGCAGATCTTAGGTCTTGTCACATCAAATTCTATTCAGCACCCTTGATGTGCTGAGTGCGTGTGGTGGCTTAGCAGAGAAACGCCGTGCACCTTGTCAATGTACACAGCCAGTCGGTCGTTGAGGACGATCATTTCCCGGCGTTCGCTGTTGCGAGTGCTGAGGAACTCCTGGTTCTCGGCCGAGGCCACATCCAGGTCCATGGCGGGCTTTCCATCCAACCCCACGCACGCCACTGTGCCCGCCCTCGCACTGCAATGAAACAGTCAACAAAACGCAGGTTGACCCGTGAGTCACCGGCATCCAATCCGTACGAAGAGATTTAGTGATTGAGATGGGGAGAGATTTAGCTCACTTGTGTGTGAAACTAAACGGCCTGAGAAAAATGTGAAGACAATTTCATTCTGTGATTCTGTGTCCTGAGCTACAATGTTGAACCTAGAGGTGTAGTATTTATTGACATGAAACACAATCTGTCATGTTACAATTTTGATCAAGCCCAAACTAATTATACAGAATTGCATGCATTGCATTTAAAGAATTGTCCTCTTGAATGACAACCAATCAGGATAATGTTTACATTATGATGAAGATGGTCAAACAGTTGTCATGGTTCTGTGATGATATATTATGGTTAGATAAATCATACATAAAGGGACATCATGGAATATAATAAACAGTTTGTGGATAGGTGTAGTTTACCTAGATCCAGACATATGAGTCTTGTTTGTGGATGGGTGTAGTTGACCTATATCCAGATGTGTGAGTCTATATTTGTGGATGGGTGTAGTTAATCTAGATCCAGATGTGTGAGTCTTGTTTGTGGATTGATGTAGTTTACCTAGATCCAGATGTGTGAGTCTATATTTATGGATGGGTGTAGTTTACCTAGATCCAGATGTGTGAGCCTATATTTGTGGATGGGTGTAGTTCACCTAGATCCAGATGTGTAAGTCTATATTTGCGGATGGGTGTAGTTTACCTAGATCCAGATGTGTAAGTCTATATTTGCGGATGGGTGTAGTTTACCTAGATCCAGATGTGTAAGTCTATATTTGCGGATGGGTGTAGTTTACCTAGATCCAGATGTGTAAGTCTATATTTGCGGATGGGTGTAGTTGACCTAGATCCAGATGTGTAAGTCTATATTTGCGGATGGGTGTAGTTTACCTAGATCCAGATGTGTAAGTCTATATTTGCGGATGGGTGTAGTTTACCTAGATCCATACATGCGAGTCTTCAGAGCAGCAGAGCCGGTCCTTCTTCCCATCGACTCCACACGCATGCTGCCGCCCCCGGGGCAGCGGGACAAACTGGTAGAAGCGGTGCGGCCATTCGTCCGAGTAGGGGACGGGCTGGACACCCGCACCTGGTAGGACGAGCTGTTGCTGTCCTCGAAGTGACGGCGGTAGGACGAGATCCTTTCCGGACTGTGACTCATGATGGTGGTGGTGGTGGTGGCGGCGGCGGTTAGCGACCGTCTTCCCCCTCGTACACAGTATGGAATTGTAGGCGGATTTGTTCACGTTCAGGTCCTTCAGCTTCACTCTCTCTCTCTTTTAGAACCCAGGCAGACCTCACCCACGGCTTTTATAGCATCCGACACGGCCGTGCCCCTTTCAGCCAGAGCAACGTGGAACATGACCCCAAGTGTGTGGAATCTCTAACCACTGCAGCAAAGAGGGCCGGCCCTGCTATTCAGATATCTGGCAG
Source organism: Muraenolepis orangiensis (assembly GCA_027704905.1). Classification (NCBI taxonomy): domain Eukaryota; kingdom Metazoa; phylum Chordata; class Actinopteri; order Gadiformes; family Muraenolepididae; genus Muraenolepis; species Muraenolepis orangiensis. The sequence goes on from CM051008.1 coordinate 22,306,287, forward strand.
CTACACGTGATTTAGACAGACTTTTATTTAGCTTGATAACCACACAGGCATTTGGGGATATAGCACAGGGGGGGGGGGCATATAGCGTATGCTTTTCTCTCTTATGCCTATCATCTGCTTTCCTTATAGTGCAATACAACCGAAACAGGGTGTGGTCGGAGTCACAGTGCTCCACCTCCACTGAGCGTAGCCACAGCCACTGGGAGGCAGACAGGCTGCCGTTAGGTGCTATGACGTGATCTGCTCTGATTGCCACCTTAATTGCCTCCTCGGCAGCAGAGAAATGGTGATCTGAATAGGTCACTGTCAGGGATAGACAAAGAACCCTGGCGAGATTTGACAAAAATGAGTACTCATTAGTCCTTTTTTAAATAAGAAAAAAAACAAAAACTGCTTCATTGTGGGAAATGAATGAATGGATGTGGGGTAGGGTGGGGGTGGTGGTGGTGGTGGTGGTGGTGGTGGTGTTGAGGGGGGGGGGGGGTAGTCTGGACTTTACGGTTGAGAGGGATAGGGGAGGCATTCGTCGGTGTGGTCTGTCCAGATAGCTCCTCTAATTGACACCTACATGGCCCCAGGAGGGACAGTGCATGTTGCAGCTCTCTCAACACAGCGAGCCTGTACACCTCTGTCCGAACGTACTGGCAACACACAGGGCGACAAGTCAGCGACATGTGGATGTTGTTCGGTTCTCTCCCCGTGACCTCACTTCTTGCAGCCGTGTGCAAGAAGGCTTTGTGCTTCAGGGACACACACTCGCCAGCTACAGTATTTCCAATTGACATCACTCTTTGTAATTATCCTGGAGACGGTGAGTTGGCTGACCCGCTCGATAAAGTTGCTCTGATGAAAACTAAGAAAATGTCTTGTGTTAAAGCGAGACCTTGGATAAACTGAGATGTCTGTGCATTAAAGCAGTCAGGGGGGGAAGGGGATCAACTAAGCTAGAGGTAAACCGGCGTATTACGAAAGACTATAATAACAATGTTCGCCCTGAGAGACAGATCCATTTTTCAGAAATCATGTCTATGACGAGAATAGTAGAAACTTGTCTAGCCCTATTCTCAACCATCAATAGGCTGTTTGGGTTCTCAGAGTCAGAGTTCACTCCCTTTTTCAAAGGAAGATGTGCCTTGATTAGGGCAGGCATTAGTAGAGCAGCTAATAAGCTTGGCGACACACCCCATAGCAGCCCTCCAACTTTTAAACGTTCAACCAGTATTCAGACCTCCGTGGATTTAGAGATTGTACATCCTCCTTCACTTGGCTCTTAATCCAGCCCCCAGCAGTTTCCTCAATAATGTATGTCACAGCTTGTCTACCTCTATCCTAAAGATAATTAACACTTAGACATAGGTATCCTTCCTACTGCCTTTAAGACGGCAGTGGTGAATCCTCTATTAAAGAAGCTAAATCTTCATAATTATAGGCCTATATCTACCCTTTTTGGGCAAAATACCCTTCTCAATGAGAACAGTATTTTAGAGAAGCTCCAATGTGGTTTTAGATTCAACCATAATACAGAAAAACAGTAATTATCTTAGACTGACTTCAATCAAGAGTCAATCGTTATTCTTTAAGATGTAAGCTCTAATCAATCCCCTTGAAAAATGAGCCGGTCTCTCTGGCAGCGCTTTAAACTGGTTCCAGTCCTACAGAACTGGTGGAGAATTATGTGAGAGACTGTTTTTGTTTTAAACAAAACAAAGATAATAAAACAGAGATACCGCTGCTGGGACCTAATTGCAAGAGAGGGAGAGAGACTTTTTCAGTCTTCGGAACCTGTCTCACCAGACCACATCAGAAGTTAAAGGTCTTGGTGTGATTTTGGATTAGGATTTCTTCTTCTTTGAAGCCCATTGCAGCAAAGTGATCAAGAGAGCATTCTTCCACCTGAGAAAATGTTGCTAAAGGAAGGCTGTTTTTAACAAAGCAGGATGCAGAGAAATTGATTCATGCTTTTAACCCTATCAGGATGCACAATTGTCATTTGTATTGGATTTATCTACTCTGATTATGAAATAATACATGGACATATAATGGATGTTGTACAGGCCTACCTGATAACCAGCAAATAGGAAAAGGACACTTTAACAATCAGTCTATGTTCACCTCACGGCGTGTAGTGAGTTCTGTAGTCCAGTAACAAAACGTGAATATAACATGATTGTGTGTGTGTGTGTGTGTGAGAATGTCTATTCGATTAGAAAGGGACTTCTCATCACGAATGACATCACCTTGAATTGTTTATTGCAAGTCAGTGACACATTCATGGTGAGATGCAGCGGCTAGGAATGGCTCTATTGAATTCAATAAATCATGAAACCCCTAGCGTTTGTAACGCTACTCAAACAACCAAGTCAATCCCGACAGTAAATACATTTACTGACTGTTTACTCAAAATAAATGATGCATTAAAACCAAACCCTTCCATCAGGTTAGTTAGATTTAGTTTCATTGGCAACAAGGAATTGGATTTGAATCAAATATTGTTTATACAATATGCTAACTTATAATAATGCTGCATGATGATTTCAGAAGTTATAGTACAGTTACAGTCATTTGCATAGATTCTCTGAAAATTAAAAAGTTGCTGATTAAGAATGAATGCTAAGGTAAGGTATGGTAAGTTTCTTTTCAAAATGGTAATCACCCCAACAGCATTATTGTAGATAATTATACACAACCATTCTAGTTTGTAAAGAATTGCCTTAAATGTTGAAATGTTTGTAATTCACAAATAACCAGAGGAGACCAAGGAGAGAGCAAGCAGTAGTGTCGACAGTTTCAACAAATGACTTTAAATCCTCTGGTCTGAAAGGCTTTTTTTAAGAAAATTAACAAATATATAAAAATAATAAAAATATGAATAAATTAATTGATCAAATGACAAGCATTAACCATGCTTTCAATTCTCAGTATTGTGGCACCAGCCTCTGCCTACTAGCCTGATCAGAGTGATGTGTTCAGTCCTATTGTGTCAATTTAAGCTGAATTTATTGTTGCTGTGAAATGTCAGAGGTACACTTCAATACACGACCAATCCCCATAGGAACGCCGAGTATGTAACGTGTATAGGCCGTCGTGACGTAAATCTTGGTTCGGAACCCCGGCTTGAGCAGTTTACACGCGGTGATTATGAAGCAGGTTTTAGCTGCTCATATTTTTCCCATTCTTTCCATCCACCAGGGTAGTGCAGAACACTGTAATGATGAAAGAAAACAGGTTAGTTAATGTGTAATTAACATCGTCTTACCCTAAGAGGTGATCGGAGGGTTTTAATTGAATTCACATTTCGCACGTTGACATTTTTGCGTGATCCGATTGTATTCCAATAAAGCTGGCCTTTGACTTGGGGCAATTACGTTATAAAACATGATGATTGTACGCAACTGCACTCACTCTTTGTATCCCTGCAGCGTGGCAGTGTCCAGCGCAGTCTTGCTCCGAACTCCGGCCAGGCAGGAGAAGACTATCTTGTCTGCCGTCTGTGGCTTGTCGCCGCCATACTTCTCCTTAAAGTCGGCATGGTTGAGTTTGAGAGCGTCATCCACTTGGGCCACTGTGGAGTATACATGGAGAACACACACACACACACACACACACACACACACACACACACACACACACACACACACACACACACACACACACACACACACACACACACACACACACACACACACACACACACACAGTACTTTTACAAATGTGCAACTTGCATATACACTACATTGATCCAATAACTATATAATATACACTATATCAATTATAGTGTCATGGGAACTGGATGTCAATGGCAACTTGTAGACACAACCTAGATTAGACCCAAAAGTCCACCTTGACACACAACAACAGGTGCTTGTGAAAGGTGTGTGTCAATCATTGACACATCATATACTACATTGTGTTTGATTAACAAATAAATAAAAAGCACTCACGGGGAACGTTAATGGACCCGGGGATGATGCCGTACTCCCTGAGCTCCCAGGGCTCTCGGACATCTATGACCACAGCGGTCCGACCCGCCAGGTCCCGTTTGAGTTGACCGTAAGTCACATCTGTGATGGGGGGCGTTGAGCTCAGACCGCGCAGGAGGGACCACTTTGGAGTAGTAGACACCAGCACACCTGGGGGGTTCAAACAACACAACAGAAGACCGTGAGCGTTTCGTCAGTCACATAAGGCAATGTTCCCAAAATAGCGCAGTGAGCCAGATTGCGGACGATCGGGGGAGAGGGGGACGACCTTTTACCCTTTTACCTGGTCGTCCGGAGATTCGGGCAACAACATGACAATGAAGACCACCACGGCTGGTCAACAACCGCGGAACAACAGATACAGCGTATCTCCAACAGCCACTAAGAGCCATTAGAAATCAATTTCAAAGTACTATATTGTGTGTAGAAATGCGCACACACTAATGCTTCCTTCCCACCACACACAGTCACCGCGCAGTTGTAATATTGCACTGAATGTGGTGCGACGTCAGGTCAGTGTCACAAGGTTTATGCGCATGCGCCGTTGAACTACGGGCTAGTACGGGTATGTACTATAGTGTAATAACTACAAATATGGGTCCACTGAAGGGGTGTTTTAAATAACGGTGTTTTGGTCGCTATATGGTTGTTTTTTAAAGATTTCAACAGTTTATATAACTGCATATAAAAAAATATATATATTTAAAACTATCACAACTACCTACCTCTCTATACTTTACATATTTATTAATAATACCTGTTTACTGTACCTGCCATATATATTTAAATCTCAACTGTTGATATAACTGCTCCTGTATATACATTTATATATGCCATACATTTATATATGCTCACTTATATGTATATATACATTTACTTATTTATATATATTTATCCTGCTTTCCATAACTCATCACTACCTGTTAAATACTCACTTACCTGTATTTTGTCTTTTAACATGTACATTTAAACTGTAATTTATATATTACTGCAATATTTGCACTCTGGTTAGATGCTCAAGTATTTTCGCTGTACTGTACTTGTGCTGTGCAATGACAACACATTTGAATCTAATCTAATCTAATCTAATACAATGGTGGTTTCGATAAAACCTTAGTATAGTTCTATAGTTTATTATAGGTGCGATAAACCACGAGTACCTAAACAACGAGACAAGAAGAACATAAATACATTAATCGATTAAGTATAGATATACACAGCGCCACTATCTTTCTGGAAAAGCACGTGTTCACGTCAAAAGCCAAAAGGAGGCCACCGTAGTGCGTCACATGTTGACAGTTGGACCACGTGACTGTTGACACCCCCCCCCCCCCCCCTTAGCCGTCCGTAACAGTGTGTTCAAGTCATACTAATAACCGCCCAGTAGTGGTGTGTGTGCTAAATAAAGACATTAAATAGATTAACGTTTAAACACCGTGTGAATAAACCGGCATGTTTAACGGTTGATAAACGCGGGTGGGGGTTGTGTGTGTGTGTGTGTGTGTGTGTGTGGGGGGGGTACTACTAGCAATGTGACTACTAGCGTGTTGCTAATAGCAAAGGGTAGGAAGTAATCGGACACCACCTAAATAAATACACATCGCCGTGTCGGCCCGTCGTCAGACTCATACAACAGTAAAAGGGGTGAGTGGACATCATCGAGCGTTATCATCATCATCATCATCGATGATGATGATTTGTAAACAAACCGAACATGTAGACGTAATCTTGACAGTCCGCTTCTGCCCCCCCCCACGCCGCGTCCACTTTCCTTCCCTCAAGTTGCTACCTTTAGGGCTACCTGAGGCCCTTTCCTCCTTGTGTCCTTATTGCCCTCGGTCCTGTGTCCTACTCTATAGAGCTTCCAGTGGACCACTAACCATCCATGGGCTAACCACCACCCCCCCCACCCCACCTTAAAGTCATGCTTGGCGTGAATCAAACGTGGGGGGTTTAGATCCAGACCATATTAGCCATTTCCCCCCTAACAGCTTGTTAGTTAGTTTAGTGGTGTGGCTGCCGGTCCATTCGTTCTTAGTGGTGGTGGTTTCGTATCGAGTGGTGGAGGATGACATAGCATGCATACATACTCGACGTGTTCCCAGCTCCAGATGCGGCTGAAGGACCCCTTCTCCCTGAAAGCCGCCGACATGACCAAGCGGTCGAGTAAACCCAGGAGTAAGCCCCGGGACGAGGAGTCCTCGGACGAAGTCAGCGGTACGAGCAACGACTTTACATGGTGGTGGTTTGTGTGGTTGGTGTTACTTGTGTTACGTGGACACTTTGTTTATTGTTGTAAAGACGAGCGGACGTTCGTACATTGTTGCCCGTTAGGAGCCGTTTCGATATTGTCACGTGGCTTGAAATTGTCGTGGACATAGTGACGTCAAATGTGGGGAAATGTCCACCCAGATGTGATGTGATGACGAGATGCAGGTCTACCCACCAGCCTCTACCAAGGCTTGTCTATCCATCACGCATCTCGGTGGACACTCCCACTGTGTGATGTCACTGTGTCAATTACCATTTTGGTCACACTCACATCTGGTGGTCAAATTGGGACCCTTTTGAGTGAAATACTGTCAATCATTTTTTGACATATTGACCGGTTCCCTATAGCGTCCTCGCCAGGATAACATAATGAGAGAAAAACAACTATCATGATTTTGCCATGTCTATTGTAACTTATTCAGCATCCTAGTCTATTTAGGACAAATTAGCATTTAAAAACATGGACTTTAAATATATAAATTGACTTGATCGTACCTGTTATGTTTATGTCTGGTTATTGTCAGCAGACACCAGCCACTCGCTAAGGTGCCTTACTTGAAGCACCACTTGCACTTGCAAAGTGTTGATATTGGTCTGTGCATTTAGATGCTAACCTTTGTAAATGAACATAATCCTTAGGCTTGACCTGCCAGCATGTGAGCAAGGCAGTGGACCTGAGCTCAGTGAAGAAGATGCTGGGCACCAGTCTATGGTCGGTGTGCTCCGACTGCCTCAGGGAGAGAGCCATAAACGATGGAGAGCCTGCATGCTCCCATGACATCCTGGTCTGCCTCAAGTGTGGATTTCAGGTAAAACCAAAAACAAACAATTCATGTGAATATAGTCATTAATAAAATATATATGATATATGAAATCGCAATATGGAAAATGAATGCAATTCTAAAGCACAGCACACGCCGTAGTAGATGTTGTTTCCATACCTTGTTTGTTGTTACTTCAGGGCTGTAACCAATCAGAGACCCAGCACTCTGTCAGGCATCACCAAGCTCTCCACTCTGAGTCCCACTGCATCACCATCAGTCTGAGCACCTGGAAGGCGTGGTAAGAACAAGCCTGGCTGAGTCTTGATCTGAAATTGGTACATTTTAGGGATGCGCCGATCGGACATTTCTTGGCCAATGCAGATATGAATACAGTACTACAGGCCTATACTGATATCTGTCATTTATTCATGCATGGACAAAAAATAATGTTTTATGTCATTTTTATGAAATGACACAAATAAACATATTTAATCTATCCATACATACGTCTTTGACCAATATCTTGGTGCATCTCGACTCGATTTAAAAACAAACTATTTAAAAGCACACTATTTAATGTAAAGCAATGTTTGTGTATAAACAAGTGGTGTATATAAACCAGTGGCTGAAATCCGGGCCGACGTGCTAAATCTGGCTAGAACGCATTTTTATTTCATCCTCCGCCAAACTGGTAGATTTTCTTTTTCCACATTTAAATTCCGTCTCCTGAGTGCAAAAGTAGATAATGCAGGTTTAATCTCTGAATGTCCCCTTTGTGCTTTACTAATGACAGCCTCTGTGGCTTTGTGTGGGACTTCGTCATTTAAACAGGTGTTTTGAATGCAATGAAGAGCTCTCCACTCACTGTAACAAGAAAGCGTTGGCTCAGACCCTGGACTTTCTACAAAAGCACTCTGTCAAGGCAACGTCAGGTACTGTACTTTGGATTTTTGGTTTCAAATTCACACACACACACACACACACACACACACAGACACAGACACAGACACAGAAGTACAGTACTTTGCTTTTTGGTCTCAAATTCACACACAGTCAAAGACTCAGACACACACTACACACATTATTTTGTAGACCAACCCATCCACAAGTTAAGTGAACAAGTTAATTTCCAAATATGAGTCTGGAAAATTTGGGAAAATTTGAGTATGTATATTTTACAATGTACAATTGGATCGGTATCTTCATTAAAAAAAAAAAAAAATGTATGAACATAAAAGCAATGTGTAGGCTGAAGGAAAAAGTGGTCTTTAGTCATAATTCAACCCCTGCTGTTTAAAACTAACATTGACCACAGGGATTCGCCCATTCACAATCAATTGTAAGTCGCTTTGGATAAAAGCATCTGCTAAATGACTAATGTAATGTAATGTAATTGCAAGTAAGTGATGTAATGTAAGTGATGTTCACACACTCCCCCTGGTGGTGAAAGCCATTACCCCTTTTTTCTTTCCACTTGTGACCTGTTCACATCATGCAGTCTATACCATACATACATTTCCTGTCATGTGGGAATTGGAACAGGGATTTAAAATCTTTAAAAATGAAAAAATCTGCTTTTTTGGTGATCGATAACAATAATAGCAAGGACGCAAGATGGAAAAGTTCCAGAATGTAGCGTGTCGGAATCGTGAAAATCACTAGCGCTAGGTGCATGGAAGGTTTTCCCAGTCCTTCACCGGGAACTATGTCTGTCGCCATACAATAGACGTGTTGGTGGCTAAGTAAGATGGGCTTCTCTTCTTGGATCGATTGCGTTAACCCTTACAACAGGCTTTCCATTCCTGTTTTGTTGGGCCCAATACAACCAAATGCTTTTACAGCAACACAATAAGATAACAGAGAAACACTACTTAAAAGCTTGCTCAGAACTGAATAATAAAGTCTATTTATACAGGCATAGCCTGCTGTAAGATGTATGTTTCACCTTCATAAGGAATTGACAGGATCTTGGCTGCTTATTTCCAGCCTTAATGCCAACCTTATTCTGGCCACCCGAACCCCCTTTACCCCATCCCACCCAGTCAGCTAACCCCCAGCCCTAAGCCCTGCTCTATCCTTGCTTGTTTGTTAGCTCCCTATGTCCTCCTGGTCTATGCTGGAATGCCATGTCCCCTAGGTCTTGAAACGGTGCTTGGTCTGAATAATGCATCCATGGCTTGCTGTCCTTTCCCTGGATGGCCACAGGAATGGTGTGCTGTTCATGCCAGGCCTGACCAGGTCCCGGTCACCTATCAATCGCATGGCCAGGCTGTAGAGTAGCCCCCCCCCCCCCCCCCCCCCTTCTTTTCCCTCCCTCGCTGCATGACCGCACACATTAGCGGAATTAGGAGCTTGAGCACGGCGCTTCCCGGCTGGGTTCCCTGAAGAACGAGAGCAGCTGTGGCGGGGGATCATCCACTCTTCGTCTCTATCTGTCCCTCCATCTCCGTCTGCTTTCCCCTTTTCCCTCTCTCCCCTCTCTGTCCATCCCTCTGCTCCTTGGCGCTGCTGTGTGGCTCACCACCCCTGGGCCTGTGTGCTGTACTTGTGGGATCTCCGGTTTTTCAACAAGTAGAAGAGACTGGAGACTTAACAGCTGGAGTAGGCCGACACACATGCGTCACACACACACACACACACACACACACACACACACACACACACACACACACACACACACACACACACACACACACACACACACACACACACACACACACACACACACACACACACACACACACACACACACACACACACACAGTCACAGGCATGCATGTAAGTATGTGAAAAGAACATGAGGCAAGGCAAAATGCTTTATTGATTCCCTAGCGTGATTCAGTGGCTTAAACTGATCTAAACGGGACTTTGAGTGTTTGACTTCTTGAATGAGGTACCCCTTTGATTATATCATGGGTATTAGGTATTGGATAAAAAATAATTAACCTAGCCTAAGTTATCTATCTGAAGTGTAACTTATTTTTCCAAGTCAGTGATTCTACGAGCTGTCAACCATGAGCACTATTTCCACCAATGAAGGGGTGCAATTAAGATGAATAAATTATGGGGTATTAGGTAAACACAAACAAAAGGCCTGAATAAGCCCTAACATATAAAACAAATATACCCTACCTTATAAAAAAATAAACCTAAACTATTGACCCCGACCAGACCCTAACTTGATTGATCTCATGAGGGATCTCGTCTCCGGGAGCTTCTCTAACTTCTTTGCAAAGTTTAACAAATTTGTCGGCAGATGTTTAAGTTGATTATCCTTGTGAGGGTTGACTTTGTATTTGTATGTACAGTGTATGTATGTGGGAGATCTGCATGGAATGCATGGAATAGGGCCCTGGAAGATTACCTTGTCCATAATGGTGTATGGTTAAACTTATCAGGTGGTAAAAATGTGTCTTGCTTTTGGTTAACAGTGTTGGGGTCCATTTCGTCAGGGTAGTGAACAAAGTGTATCTTGGGGATGGCAGGATGTGGGTGAGTGTATGTCGTGGAGGGTTCGGTGGGATACATCTCTTGTCAGGCCCAGAGCGTGAATTAATTGCTTTGAAAATAAATGTAATTTGCAGTCGAGTTAATTTTATCTAAGATCAGAATCAGCAGATAAGCTGATTATACCAATTTACCAGAGGAATTTGATTTACATTCATTCATTGTAACTGGCCTATAGCTTGGTGTCAAGGGAGCTCAAATAGGAGAATTAACACTACACAATTACATTCACAGGAACATACATGTACCACGCCACCGGTGTGCTTTCATTTCTATTGTCCCTGACCTTGGAGCACCAGCGAAGCCTGCGTCCCCGTAGCTGGAGACGTTATGGCCTTTTGTTCATCACAACTATTGTTCAGAAATGCTGTAGGTTGGGGAGCCAGAGAATAGGTCTCTCAATGGGTTAAGTCTTTTGGCTTGGCCAGTCGCTGTCCACCGCGTACCTTGTTTACCACTTAAAATTACCTGTCACCTCTTCCTCCGTTTGATTATACCGTACCGGCCGCCGAACTGGGGTGAAGAAGCGGCGACCATTGTCGTCGCAGAATGGACCGCCGCCGTGGAGGCGCTTGTGAAATTGCATTCCGTGCTGAAGGCCAGGTTGGAGCTTCAGGCTGTTGTGCTCTCTGCGTTTTTTTTTTTCTTTCCCCTAACCGCTCTCCTTTATTTCCCCGAGCACAAAGAAGCCACTGCAGGGATTTTTTTCAGAATCCATAATAGTTTGGCACAACAACAGCTTAGGGAAGAAAGAAACCCCATTTACTATGCTGTGTAACCATCAAGGCCTTCAGCTCAAGTACCAGGGTCCCAGTAGAAAGTGAATTTTCCTCTGGGAGCCCGGTTTGAGCATGTAACACAGCTGGGCGGCTTTTGTAGAGCAAATTAAAGCGCTGGGTCTGAATAGGCTTCGGGACTTGTTGGTCTTCTGCCAATTCTTCTACCTGGTTACTGGTAAAGGCTCTCGTCTCTTCCGCTCTCCGCTCTTCTTCTTAGAGGGTCTTAATTATAATAGGGCCATATTTTCTGGTTTTATACAACTGAGCTGTTTTGAAGGTTGTTTGGATCTGGCAAAACGCACAAACCTCAAGACAAAAAATAATGAATATATTTAGTTGGGCTAAGCTGTGCTGCTTCTACCAGTATTTAATTGAACAAAATAAAGTCAAAACTTCTCAAGGTAATAAGATAATGGATTTTCATCAATGAGTGTTTTTTCTTTTCCTTGCACCCATCCTTTTCACATTTTTGTCTCCTTGTAGCATTTATTTAGTATTTTTTTAATTTTGTAGGTATACAAAGGCTACCTTATCGGAAGACTCGGCTCAGACAAATAATGCTATAATTATTGTTAATATGGTCTTTGTATAGGACTTTACCTGATTGTTGGCAATACAATATGTCAAATATAGGACGGACACGTCTGCCTTTTATAACTGTTGTATATTTCACTAAAATAATGCGCATCAAAAATAAACTATGAGCTTTTTAAATAAAAAAGCATTGTGTATGTATGATCATATATGGATCTTGAAATATTGCCTATGATTCATGCACTAATAATTCCTCACATGGTCCGGTCCTAGTGGTTGTACCAGAGGGTCGGCTGTCAACGGGGCCTATTTGTCAGTCGCTAAGAAGCTTGTCCCCTGGTGGTGCTTTCACAGAGGTAATCAAGGGTGAATTTGTCTTTATCCCCACCACCGCACACAGAAGTAGGCCAGTTATTGGGCAGCGGGAGCCCTGTGCAGCCGTGCGTGTGCAGGCGCGGGCGTGCACGTCAGCGGTCCGCGCGCGCCTGGTGCATCCGCAGTGCCGCGGCGCTCCCAGTCTCTTAGCCTCAGATGGCGAGGAAACGGGCTTTTCATGCCCCACGGTCACAACAAATTAACAAATTATTAAGACATCCTTGGCCTTCCTCTTGACTGGCTGCTCTGTGCTGCATGAGGGGAGCTGGCCTTGGCTCTCCACACTGCTGCACTGCAAATGAGCATGAGGACTTTGTGCACCGTCCACGGCGGCCACACCGACCATCGACTCTGGGCTCCACTGGGGACCACGGCACAAGTGCACACTTTTGACAAAGAGCAAAAACTAATTTTAAAGGCCTTTTTTATTTATTTATTATTTTGTAAATCAAAGTACAGCTGTGTGTGTGTGAGAGAGAGTGAGAGAAAAGGGTGTGTGTGTGTGTGTGCGTGGCACAATATTTTCTCTGGCCCCCTGGGACAGGCTCCACAGTGTCGCTGTAGCCCATATTGGGTGGCTGAGCGAGGAGGGCCAGGTGGTGGGTGCGCGGCGTGGCACAGTCAAGCGTGGATGCAGCGCGTGCTGACATTTGCCTGGCCCTGGACCGCTGCGGGGAGAGGAAAAATCTGTGTTTCCATATGCTTATGCTTGTTACAGCCCCCCCCCCCCCCCCACCCACACACACACACACACACACACACACACACACACACACACACACACACACACACACACACACACCTCTTTACCCCGTGTCCTTCTCCCAGCACAGGCCAGATGGCTCCCAGAGTAGTGTTTACCTTGGGTCACGGTCCCAGATGCAGTGTGTCCATAATCCTCCTCCCACTCACATTTATTTTGGCCCGTTTTCCAAGCTTCCGGTTTTGAGTCTCGATGTTGTCGCGACCCCCTCGCACTTTCCCAAATAAGCACACTGTCATTTAATTCCTCACAAGCGCAATACTTTGCGCTTCACGCATGTTTTCTCCAGCATGGATGCAGTGGCCGCCGTGCGCCTACTTGTTCTCAGCGCATCCATCGTGTGGGTGTTGACGTATGGTCGCTCCCTTATGGCCCTGGCAGGGGAGGCAGACACGGACCCCCCCAGATGTTGCCAGTGTAGAGAGCCAGATGCCTTTTGGCACCGCTGGATGGGCCTCCACGGCGGCCAGTCGTCCCGACAAGCTGAGCACGAGGCCTGCCAGGGGACCCGCTACGATAAAGTTACCCCGCGTTCGTGTGGCATTCAAAGACTTGCTAGGAATGTCCTTATCTTTCAGAGAGAGGCTGTAAGTAGGATGGGTCACAAAACACAACCAAAATAATAGAAGCCTCTCCCATATAGAAGTTAAGCTTTGTGTTTAACGGACAATGTATTATGCAACCATGAGAAATATAAGTTGTGTGCACAAGGCACAATGTGAGGTGATTGATAATGTTAGGGGGACAGATTGTATGTGTTGCTATTATAGTACTATAAATCAAGGCTTTAACTGCTGCTGGAGAGATCCCCATTTGCACATGTAGTTCTTTACATAAAAAAGTACATTGGCTTGAGTTCATGAGGTTAACAACTGTGTTTTGTCAAATGTGAGACTTGAATTGGACCCCTCAATTGTTGGACTTTGTGAAAGGAGGCCAAGGAAACCATCATATATGCATGTCAGTAACAAACATGTTTTCCAAGCTCTTAATAATATGCTCATAAAGCATACTTGCCCAGACGTAAGTTATCTTGAAGAATGCCGTTATAAACATAAATATAACCCATGGCCTATACATATCCTTGGGTTACAAGGCTAGACAAGACAAATCTATATGTGTGTGTTTTGTGTGTGTGTGTGTGTGTGTGTGTGTGTGTGTGTCACTTTGTTATGGTCTTTGGCCTTGAAGAGGAAGAAATTTCTCGAGGGAATGGCCAGTAATGGAATGACCTCTGCCATCATCAGTGAATGGTGATTCTTGTAAATGTTGTGTAAATTACGGCTGGTTTTTTTGAATCGAAGGAAAACATGCAAGGGGCAAGGCCGTTGTTACAGGCAGAGAAGAGGGTTGCCATGAAGATTATGAATATGATCATGGGCTTCATGTGCTGAACTCGTCCACAATACGTTTTGGACAGTGTGCGGAAAAACCCGAGATGATGGTGAATGGACTGCATTTATATGTTCTAAGGACAATGTAAATTGATATAACGCTTTTAACCAACGGTTTTTAGTTAACACACACATTAACACATTAACACACACACATTCATACCGACACCGACAGTGACGGTGTCAGCCATGCAAGGATACAGCCAGCTCGTTAGGAGCAGTTAGGGTTAGGGTGTCTTGCTGACTGTTGACTGAGGAAACGGGTGTAAAAACCTATGGTTTTTGGTCTGTACACGTTGCGCTTGTGTGGTCCAATCCCAGGTTGTGGTGTAGATGTGTAGCGCTCCGCCTGGATAGCGGTTAATTCGGGTTAAACCGGGTATTCGATGAAAATCCCACAACAATAATTATCTGTAGCCTATTCGTATGCATGTATTGCAATTTGAATACTGGACATAGTAAGCTATTAAAATCCTTTTTTAGTGACCACTGCAAATGACTAATTTGCAGTGCCCCCCCCCAGCATATCGCACCCTGGTGTTGGGGATTGAACGGGTTCAGGGCAGGGAGCCAACGGACCGCCTCCCCTCTTGACGGGTGCATGCAGGTGTTCCTGGACTGAACACCATTTAACACATAGGTCTCCATTCTGCACTTCCATTCTGAAGTGCTTTGGTCCAGTTAAATGTGTGCACAGATGAGCCAGCGGCATCAATGTCAACAAGACCATGTGGCTATCATTGGATATCGGCTTGCCTTCAATAGAAAAGGAGCAGTAAAATAAAATTGTAACATGTTCTAAGGACAAAATTAATTGTAGCTTGTTCATGTTCATTACTCAACTGGAGTTTGATGAGTCTATTCATATGAAAAGTGGTGAAAGTCATTTCAGAGCATTGGAATGTTTGCCTCTATTGAATATGGCTACCAAGGATGAGCAATAAACTAATATGTCACTACTACGATACTATGGGGTCGTACTAAGAAAGGCTCATGTCTCCCCTTTTACACAAACTATTAAAGTAATACCCACCTGGTCATTGTAATCAGGTAGTTGTTATTGTAAACCATCTGATATTAGCATATCATTACCATAATATTAGCATGTCATTTGCTCAAGCCACCGATGCTAGGCTAGTGTTTCTAGGTAGGCATTAGGCAGCTTGTGGTCTCTTGGAGCATGAAGACATGCTAAATAAAATGTTCCAATTCTGAGTTGTATCGGGTGTAGGGTGGGGGTGGGGGGTCTCCAGTAATCTCTCCACAGCCTTGGGTGTTCTCACTTGTTTTTGCTCATTAATGCCTAATGTGACGGAACACCACTTGTCTCTCCCTTGACTAGCCGGCCTGATGAGAATCCAATTAGAAGGGATGAGCCGGGTGAATTTGTTAATCGTTTATTTTGCACGGCTCAAACCATGCCTTGTTTGCATACCCAAGGCCAGCGCCCAAGCCTCACTCACAGTGTGGCCATGGTGCTTGTGGTTTTCTTGTAATGCATTCGGTCGGATGTGTAAGATGCGTTTTGATTCATTTGAGTAGCTGTGTATTTGTGGGATTAGTTCCAATATAGGTATTTCACTTTTTAGCTCTATAACTACAGATTTAACTGTACTGGACACCTATAGAATCACCAAGCAGTATATGTGTGTGTGTGTACACATGTTTAGGTTTTATTATCTTGGTGTTGATTTTGATATATTAAGATATATTGGATGTATTTAGTAATTTTAATGTGGATATCCGTCCCTCAAAAGTGCTTGCAATTTAACCTCTGTGTGTGCACTAGAAATAATTCCATCATGGGTTTTGTAATAATTAATATTAATACTATTCGCAACAGCACACCTAATGGCTACGGTGTTGTAACAGCTGTGCTTATTTACATACTTAGTTGCAATAATCATTATCTACAACCAATGACAAGTTCTTCCCTGTTGTCAGCCTGTCGGTAGTTGAGAGTTCTCCGTTTTGGGGTTAGTTTCCAGTGGGGCTCAGGACCAACAGCTGGCCCCAGAGAGCTCTCTTCCCATTCACCACCACAACCTCTGCCCCTCCCTGCCGAGTAGCAGAGATTCCTCCAGCTGTCATCTGCTCTGCCAGATGACCCAGCTCCCTTCAGCTGCCACCCCAGCATCGCTCTCTCAGCCCTCAGCCTCTGCCTGTTCCTCCTGCTCTGAGCATCACTCCCCCCCCCCATCCTGAGTTCAGCCTCAGCCTCCACAGGGTGTGACCATCTCGGCACCAAGCAACTCAAAACAAACCTCTGAGTGACCTGGTCATGAAGCTAGGGTTTGGGGCCATTACGACCAGAACATTCGTATTCTAACCCAAACTCTGAACTAAATGTATTATTGCTGGCAACATGGCTTCATCCTTCATTCTTTTATGGAAGGTACATTTATCAAAAAATAGATAAAAATGACGAGTATAGAAAATGTAGACCGTGTGTTTTTACATGTTCACTCATTATTTTTCATTGAAATATATATAATATAATCATATTATTGATTATATTTGAGCTCGGTACACATCATGTAAAGCAAGCAGTAGCCTGTGACGTGTACATTTATTTAAAACATTTTTAGTAAAATATTGTCTTCAACTATTAAATATTGCAATATGTTGTTCAGTATATTAAAGGCACAGCCCTAAAACCAAACTATCTCTTCCCAACGTTCATTCAGGCACGTCTCCCAAGATGCTGAAGCTGCGAGAGGAGGCTGCGGACCTCGTGGACCCGGCCAGAGGGAAGGGCAGCATCTTCAGCAGCACGCTGGCTGCCGTCAAAGGCATCAATAACCTGGGGAACACCTGCTTCTTTAATGCCGTGATGCAGGTCAGTGCCACAGGGACAGCATGCAGCCATTCATTCCTGCATTCCACTTTATTACAGACACGCATGTCAGAGGTTAGTGGTTGATTGTCTGTTTGTTTGGGACGTGCCTGTGTGAGCACAGGCACGTGCACACATAGACATCAAAGGGGGCTTAAGTTGAGCCCCTGCCCTTTTTCTTCCTCCAGAGAATAATAATACAATTTTTTTATATAAATGAATATACAGTGCTGCTCGAAAGTATGTGAACCCCTTGAACAGTTAAGAGTTTTCTGTTGTTTTACCATGATTTTCCTATTTTATCATCACAAGTTTTACATATATGAAATGTCAGGTTTATGTTTAACAGTTCCATGTACTTTTTTAGAGGGAATTGTGTGAGTAGCCAAAAAAATACATGAAACATGGAATTAGTGGATGTGCAAAAGTAAGTGAACCCCCAGCTGTATTGGTAAAGTCAAGGAGGTAACAGATTCAGGTGAAACACTTTTGGGTGCTTAATTAGTCAATTAAGCAAACCAATCAAATGAGACATCATTAGGAAAAGGGTTGGACAACACAGATTAAAAGAGAGAGAAAAACAACCAAACGACTGCAGTGCCAGGGTGTACCCATACGAATCAACCATGCCAAGAGGAAAGGAGATACCCGAGGAAATCAAGAAAATGGTACTGACAGCCCATCAGTCTAGAGAAGGCTACAAGACAATCTCCAAACGATTCCAGCTCCATCCATCCACGGTGAGGCAAATAATTTACAAATGGAGGGCGTCCAAGATGACCGCATCTTTGCCTAGAAGTGGACGCCCATTAAAACTAACATCAAGAAGCACCCGTAGAATAATAAATCAGGTAAAGGACAACCCACACATCACCTCTAAAGAGTTGCAGAGCTCTCTGGCAGCGTCAGGTGTAAATGTACATGCGTCTACAATTAGACGAAAATTGAACCAACACGACATTCATGGGAGGGTTGCTAGAAGGAAGCCTCTGCTCTCCAAAAAGAACAAAGCTGCCCGTTTAAACTTTGCCAGAGAGAACTTGGACAAACCAGAGGCCTTCTGGAAGTCCATTCTCTGGACAGATGAGTCCAAAATAGAATTATTTGGTCATAATCGTAAGCGCTTTGTTTGGAGAAAAACCAACACAGCACATGAAGAAAATAACCTCATCCCAACAGTGAAGCATGGTGGTGGAAATGTTAAGGTATGGGGCTGCTTCTCTGCTTCTGGACCTGGACAACTCCATATCATCCAGGGAAACATGAATTCTGAAGTGTATCAGCAAATTCTTGATAAGAATCTCCAGCCATCAGTCAGGAAGTTGAAACTGGGCCGTAAATGGGTTTTTCAACAAGACAACGACCCAAAACATACCAGCAAATCTACCAAGGAATGGTTCAGAAAAAAGAGGATTCGTACTCTGGATTGGCCAAGTCAAAGTCCGGACCTCAATCCAATTGAAATGTTGTGGCTAGACCTGAAGCGGGGGGTACATGCCAGATGTCCCTCCAACCTTTCTCAACTGGCTGAGTTCTGCAAGGAAGAGTGGGCAAAAATCCCCCACAGCAGATGCGAGAGACTGGTCAGTGGCTATAGAAAACGTTTGATTGCAGTAATGGCTGCAAAAGGAGGTGCCACACGCTATTAACCAAAAGGGTTCACATACTTTTGCACAAGTCATATTTTCAGTTTTTGTGGGAGAAACCACTTTTTTTGAATAAATAATGAAAATACATCATTTTTCTTTGTTTGTGTCCATTATTTGGAAAGTCCTGCTTTACAAATTGGTGTTTGGATATACATTTAATAAGGTTATTTTACATTTTTGTACAATTACAATGACCATGTCTAGGGGGTTCACATACTTTCGAGCAGCACTGTATATCTACTCTTGTTTGCGCACAGTTTCCCTTTCCAAAAAATATATTGATTGAATAAAAGATAAACATATCAAACATATTAGACTGTCAAGTTCCGAGGCTCTCTCCTCCCTCCCTCCCTCCCTCCCTCCCTCCCTCCCTCCCTCCCTCCCCGTCTGCTGCACAGCGGTGCGGACAGTCCTCGGCAGTCCCTTCAGACAGGTAGCAGCACCTCCCACCTTACAGTCCCTTCAGACAGGTAGCAGCACCTCCCACCTTACAGTCCCTTCAGACAGGTAGCAGCACCTCCCACCTTACAGTCCCTTCAGACAGGTAGCAGCACCTCCCACCTTACAGTCCCTTCAGACAGGTAGCAGCACCTCCCACCTTACAGTCCCTTCAGACAGGTAGCAGCACCTCCCACCTTACAGTCCCTTCAGACAGGTAGCAGCACCTCCCACCTTACAGTCCCTTCAGACAGGTAGCAGCACCTCCCACCTTACAGTCCCTTCAGACAGGTAGCAGCACCTCCCACCTTACAGTCCCTTCAGACAGGTAGCAGCACCTCCCACCTTACAGTCCCATGTGATGCCGGCTTTTCTTGGCTTGTTTGAAGGTGAGCGGTGATGAACAAATGACAAAGCTGCCAGTGCCTCGAGTTTACAGCTAATTAGCCAAAAGTTAACTAGTTAACATATAGTTTACTAGCTAATGGATAAGTTAGCTCAAAGTTGAGCTAAGTTAATTTATCATGGGCATACAGGCTAATGTACTGTACTTAAGGGGAGACACTACAAGTGAATACAGTAAAATGTGTATCTAATAACGTCATCACAATCGCCACATTGATATGCAAATTAGGCGTTAACTAGTCATAATTAAAATGCGCTAATTTGCATGCATTTACCAAGGCATTGCAGGTGAACAGACAAAACATATCACCTCACAACTTCCCCACATAGTTACTTATGCAGATTAGCTTTAAATCTATAGATTAATTCAGACAGGGTAGTAAAACGAACACCATTTAGTTTTTTGGAAGTTTTCTTTCCAAAGAAAACATGGAAGCAAAATAACAAAATTTACAATTTACTTTTTGCCTTAAACAGTAACTTCATAATTTTGATTGTTGGCTGCTCATTTAATAACTATTTTTTACTAGTTTGTTGTACGCTGATAGATCTTAATCATTACATGATAGATCTTAATCATTACATGATAGATCTTAATCATTACATGATAGATCTTAATCATTACATGATAGATCTTAATCATTACATGATAGATCTTAATCATTACATGATAGATCTTAATCATTACATGATAGATCTTAATCATTACATGATACAGCGACCCACCCTCATATGTGAAAGGAGGGAATTGTAGTTACACTGAAACTAACTCCTTGTCAACAGCAGTTATTTGATGTTATGTGTGCGGTAAGTGTAATAATAATAATAATAATAATGTATTGGATCATTAATGTATTCAGGCAATTCAGTATTCTATTGCTTGGCTTAACCTTTTTGTTTTAAAACATTTTTGTTATAAATTATTATGGGAAGTGCCCTTTTTCTCACTTGAGCTCCTGCCCCCGAAAATGTCTGTGCATGTCTGTGCACCTGTGCACCTGGGTGAGCACATAACTCACTGTTATCACAACCACCTGTTTGGTGGGCGCTTGGTAGGTATTTTCTTGTCTTCCAATGCTTGCCAAAAAGAACCCTCATGTTATTAGGGAAGAATAAGTGATTGTTACCATTATTTATTTTTTCGAAAGACGTGTGTAGGTGTATGAAATGACAATGCTGTTCAGTGGCATATCAGGTTTTAGGGAGAATTATGATGATGAAATATGATGAAAAAGAAAATCCTTCCGAACCAGATGGCTGATACCGTGCAGGCTCCTGGTAGTTTCTGCGATGGGATAAACATGGCATTACGCATACTCTTTGGCTGTAAAGAGTACGAGGTGAATTTAAAGTACGAGGTGCATGAGCACAAGGCCGTCTCAGAAGTTAATCTACAGTACGTCACCTGCACACATGCTCAGGGACCCTCACTCGAGACAAGAGTCGTTATTCACCCACTGGTTGTGTCCTGGTGACGGTGTGCTTCGTCTGCAACAATGAGGCCGTTTTTTTTTTCCCCCACCACTGTGTTGTTAATCACCTTCAGAGTCTTCATACATTGCTTGTCCCTTTTTTCTCTTGTGTTTTTGTCTCCCTGAAAACAGTCGGTCTTCCCCACCGGAAACGTATAATTACCAGTGCTTGTGTTGACAATGCCAACTCCATTGTGTGTTCTCCATAGCGCCTGTCTTCATTGTCAAGATGTGACACAAAACTAAAAATATCTCTTGAATGGAAGGGAGAGAATTCTTGTAACATGAAGGGTGCTTGGGGATTGAAGATTCAAGATCTTTATTGTCATAATTATAATAATAATAATAATAATAATTATTCAAATTTGTCAGTGTACAAGTACACTGAAATATTTCTCTGCATTTAACCCATCCTAGTATTAGGAGCAGCAGTCAGCTGTTTATACAGAGGGGAGCAGTTTTAGGGTTAGGGTCTTCCTCAAGGACACAGTTTTTTGCT
This sequence comes from Muraenolepis orangiensis, assembly GCA_027704905.1. Lineage (NCBI taxonomy): Eukaryota > Metazoa > Chordata > Actinopteri > Gadiformes > Muraenolepididae > Muraenolepis > Muraenolepis orangiensis. The sequence goes on from CM051008.1 coordinate 22,327,953, forward strand.
AGGAGGAGCTGGGGATCGAACCAGCATGTGAGGCGACCGCTCTCCTTCCTGAGCTACACTGCCGCCCGTCATATGCACAACAGCTACAGGAAGCTGTCGTAAAATATCTTTATCAAAATGGAAAATGAAATTGAATTATGTATAGAAACCGGCACTATGGATATTCATCCTTGGAACCCGGACCAAGGATATTCACTGTCCAGCACTTCCATCTTACATTCATGGGAAACCCTATTTGTTTGTGTTTGTGTTGTTTGTGTTGTATCTGATAATGGTAGCACAACAAAGCCCCTCTGCTCGTGGTTGCATACGATTCTCTATGTCCTGAGTTGTTTATAATTCCCTGGGTGCGGCACGTCCACATGAGAACAACCCATGGTGACTGACTCAACGCTCCCTCCCCCCCTCCCTGTCTTCAGAACTTGTCCCAGACGCACATGCTCATCGATCTCATCCAGGAGCTCAAGGAGAAGGGCTACAAAATGCGGATCCGTCCCCCGGCCGAGAGCAACCTGGTGCAGTACACTACACACTCAACAAATGGGTGCATTTCAACCAGTTGGATGCCGGCTCCTTGTGTACTGGTCTTCTTGTGTTGTGGATGAGGCTTTGACATTTCAGCCCAGAAATCTTCATCATGAACAGCATTGCTTTCCGATGAATAATAATAATTGACCAAGACTACAGCTACTGTTGTGATAAATAGTGTAATGCAAACATGATGAACCAAGCTGCAGACGAGATTCAAATCTAGAAAATGCACTTACACTTGATGCATTTGCCAGTAACGTCAGAAATCAGCCATAATGTAATGTTTTTACCGGCTAGTTTACAACCTGGCTTCGGGAAATGTGTGTTAGTTCAATTCAGTCATATATTCAGTGGCTTGGATTATGGCTGCTGCATCATATTGCACTGGTTGGATTTATAGCGGGGAAAGAGAGTCCTCCCGGACCGACTGGGCAAACAAAGTAAACATGGATATGATCCACACACTGCTGTTCCTACAACAGCGTCCATACCGGGTGTATTATCTTAATGGAAGTTCCTGCTTAAATGAAAGTCAAATCAAACTACTGAAGCTAATTTTCCAGATGATTTGTATTTGTATGTTTTCCAGAGTCTGCTGACGGTGACGCTGCCCAGCCCGGAGCCCTTGACGTCGGCCATGTTTCTCTTCCTCCACACCATGAAGGAGCCGGGGAAAGGACCCGTCAGCCCCAAGATTCTCTTCAACCAGCTGTGCCAGAAGTAAGTCCCACGGTGCTTTGTTCACACCACAGCGCTTTGTTCATACCACAGCGTGCGTGGTGGTCAAGCTCCTTCAAGATTCAAGTTTTTTAATTGCCAAATGCAACAAGTAAAATGGAATGCTTTCTTCCCATTCCCTCCCGCAGTATGAATTTCCTACAATTGAATACTATATACTACACTTTGTACTATACTTATCCTATACAACACTATACTATAACAATATTGTACACAATAAAAAGAACAATAAAGTTAATGATGGAAGATATATACATACTGTATGTTGAATTGTGCAAAAGGCACACATATTTAAAAAGCATTTTAAAGTGCTAGTAGTAGCCGGCAGCGGCATCATGGCTAGTGCAGTGCAGAACAGTGCAGTAACTGTGATGAGTCCAGAAAGTCCAGCCAAAGTATGATAGCGTTATGTAATACGGATGACGATGTTATGATAGTGGCGGCACACCTGGTCCAGCTCCATATCCGCTATAGTATAGTGTTTTAAAGGAAAGCAATGGGGAGTTTGTATTCCATTGTACTTGAATCCAGCACATTGGTCCCAGACATTCATTACCAACACAGGGCACAAGACCGTGAGCCCCCACGGACAACGTTAACGCACAACGTTAGCGTACCACGACGTTAGCGCAGCACGACGTTAGCGCAGCACAACGTTAGCACAGCACAACGTTAGCACACCACAACGTTAGCACAGCACAACGTTAGCAAGCCACAACGTTAGCGCACCACGCCAAACAAATGGATGCAGCTAGTCGCTCTGCTCCGTTTGTTTGCTCCCAGCGTTTGCTCCGCGTTCACCTCGCTCCCCCGCCACCTGTGTCGGGATTGATTTCCAGCAGGCTCTGTTTTTCGGAGACAACGTGGCCCGTGTCGGCGTGCTAACCGCCGTGCTACAGGCTGACGCGCGGCTGGCTCTCTTTCATGAACAAAGCGCGCGGCGTCGCTCGGCTGGTTGGGTTCCCGTCTGAGCGTGGTGCACTGCTGGTCGGGTTCCGCGTGTGTTCATCTGAGCATGGGAACCTGCACTGTGCAGTAGTGCAGGTGGGTGGGCTGGCGTGCTCGTCAGACCACTGGCTTCATCTCTTAACGCAGCTTTGATTTGAGTAATCGGCTGCAACTCCGTGTGTGTGTGTGTGTGTGTGTGTGTGTGTGTGTGTGTGTGTGTGTGTGTGTGTGTGTGTGTGTGTGTGTGTGTGTGTGTGTGTGTGTGTGTGTGTGTGTGTGTGTGTGTGTGTGTGTGTGTGTGTGTGTGTGTGTGTGTGTGTGTGTGTGTGCTCGAGTCACAGCTACCACCTCACCTGGTACCACTACCGCCTGCAGTGCACACTTCAACCAGTCATGCAGACAGAAAGGCGTGTAACACACACACACACACACACACACCTTTTATTCACACACACACACACCTTTTATTCACGCACACACGTTTTGTTAAATGTTTTTCCTTTCCACGTCTATGCATTTAAATGCAGACGTGTCTTAAGCACTCATTACCAGTAAGCCTCAGGCAAATTGGATTCTTCAAGGACTGCAATGAATGCCATTGCCTGATGTTCACACCTGGACACACTGGAACACTTGAAATATCTCTTAACTGCTTCAAAGTTAACGGAAACACAGTTTCCCGACTAAATATTTTAATTAAATAACGGTTATAATTTCAGACAGTTTGTGCTGGGCTATAACGGCGTTAGCCTGATCAAGGTCTGATCGTTGCCACCAGTCGGGGTGTTTCTGTGCTTGTCGAGGCAGGGCCATTTTTTATTCCTGTAAAAGGAGTACATCCATACTGTTATTGTTATTAAGCGTTCCATTTGTTTATGCTTATTGCTTTTCGGCCGTTTTGGCCGGCCCCAACAATGTGTGTGCGTCCACGCACGGTTTCCTTTACACGCCTTCGCACTGCGGTCAATAACTGTTGTGTGGGCTCTCCTGTGGCTCAATCAAGACAGGAGGTCAGCTACGTCCCGGCAGCCCTGACCCCCCACCGAAGGCGGGTCGAGAGACGCTTACTGTTTAGCTGGACCTATTCTCTCCCGCACGCTGACCTTTCACCTGGTGGTGAAAGCAGCCACCGTAGGCCTGTAGTGTTGCCGTGCGCCTGCGACACACAATGTCACATTGACCTTCACCACGGGCTCTTTGACGCGCACCGGCGTCAGGAGCCCGCGGAGCCCCGACAGGAGGTGGCGTGTCCTTGACCCGTGGAGTTGAGAGAGTGGGAGTCAGTTTGTCTACGATGGTTTCTACCCCTCCTTGTGTGGTCCTTGTTTCGTGGGAGCAGGGCAATGCAGGCACCATGCTCTGGTTGAGTGCTTGTTTGTCAAATTGCTTGCTTTCGTATTGTTGTTATTTTGTGTGTGTGTGTGTGTATGTATGTTTGAGCACATTTGTGTGTGTGTGTGTGTGTGTGTGTGTGTGTGTGTGTGTGTGTGTGTGTGTGTGTGTGTGTGTGTGTGTGTGTGTGTGTGTGTGTGTGTGTGTGTGTGTGTGTGTGTGTGTGTGTGTGTGTGTGTGTGTGTGTGTGTGCACGCATTTGCATTAACATACTTATAGTAAATGCACATCGTGTATTCCCCCACGACCAGCTGGGTACCCACAGCATGCTGCTATGGGTCATGCCAGGCCCCGCTCTCTTTCTCTCTTTCTCTCTCCCTCCATGCCAGCTGGACTGGTCTGGACTCGGACCGATGCCAACCCCAGTGGTTGGTACGGTCAGCACCGCACAAGCTCTGGTGCCAGAGAGGGTCCCAGCTTGTACCCAGACCCCGGTTGACTTCAGTGAACTGAGGAGACTGAAGTCTATTAAGTTGTGGCATTATGGAGAGCGGCTCATGCCGTGACATTGTGCTCCATTGAACACTGAAATTGTCCTTGTCGCCATGTGTCTCTTATGCACTGCATTGGGGATGGCTGCTCACATGCTGAACGATTGGTTACATACATACGTTAGATATGAATAAAGAGGCAACACGTGTTTTCTACACCAGCTCCCTTCTAGTACTGATTCAGTATGCTTTCCTTTTTTGTAAATTAAGCCACGCAGAAGGAGGTCTGTTTAAGTATGTACCTTACATATATGCTGCGTTCACGGGAAGCCTTCCCTCTCGGCAAGCACTCCAAAAGGAGTTGCATAATGGGTGAATTAATTATCGCATTCACAACTGTATAGACTCAAAGACACACGCACGGAGAAAAATATAGAAAAATGCCACGTCTACCGCGCACGGGTTGAAGGGCTCGGTCGTACTTCAAGTTGAAGCACCACAGCCTGCACATTTCCTGAAGCACATGTTCTACTTCAGAAATACAATAATACAGGAATAATACGGCCTGAAACCCTTTGGCATCGTTATGAACCTACCGGTGAAGCACGCAGCCCAGGTCCTCTTTTACCGTTTAGTGTAAGAAAGGACCTTCACACACACCTGTGTGTCACCTGAGAACAAACGGCCTGGTATTCCCTGTTGACTGGTCTGTTCCGTCAGCGGGCAGCCCGGTCCATGGCTATCGCTGCACACTGAGCTGTTCACCGAGGCAGTTTGTTGTTCATCACCAATGCAACGTTGTTTGCGGTTTGGACTACGCGGGCAATGTCTTCTGTGTCATTTAATTATTAACTCATGTATTCAATGAATGTGTGTGTGTGTGTGTGTGTGGGCGGTGTGCGAGAGAGAGTTTTCTCTTTTATGTCAACAAGCTCATGACATTCGTCTTGTTGGCCATTCCGTTTGGTTTTGTGCCTTCCTGAGAAGCTAGTTAAGATATTATTGCTTACAATACTGTTGGAGCTTCCCAAAAAGACCTTCGGCGATGTAATAGTGTTTTGATGGATTCATTGCTCTCAGCCCTACAATGTTCAGAGAACTTCATGGTGGCTTTTTGTTTTGGTTTGAAACGGTTTGGTAGAGTCAAAATCATACCTTTTTTATTTATTTTTATTTTTCTGATGAGATCTGAACTCCATACCCATGAACGTTGTGGAAATCTAGGACGGAGGTAGTTTGCGTGTCAATGTTTGCCGGTATCTATCACATTGGTAGCTTTGGATGAGTGATTGTCACATGACTTATTGTGACCTATGCACTGAGTGTGTGTGCCGTGTGTGTGTGTGTGCGTGCCGTGTGTGGGGAGCTGGGGGTGGCATTGGGGCCGAGGGTTGTTACCTTGTGTCTGGTACTAACTCATCCGGTTATTAATTGTGTTAGCACCGCAGCTGTTTGCGTCGGTCGCGGCCAGATTGGGAACAGTGCTACAGGGCCCTTCTGTTGCTGCTCTTCCAGTGGGATGAGCTTCCAGACTGCTCCGTTCCCAGCAACCCCACTTCAGCTTCTCTCTCTCTCTCTCTCTCTCTCTCTCTCTCTCCTCAGTCCGTCTCTTTGTCTCTTTGTGTCCGGGGTTCGGTTCTCTCAGCGCTCTGCTTTGCCGCCGGCGTTACCCCGAGGCTGTGTTACATTTTATACCAGCTCCATACATGAGCCATGCTGTGGTGTGCAAATATAACATACAGGCCATAGCTGTTCTGCAGTGGTGGCCACAGTTATGCTTTTCAGGGTATTCATAATAACATTTTTTTAAATGAAAGCGTGAAATGCATCTAATGTGTGTCTTTTGAGGCTTTCCTAACACACTGTAGGTGAATCCGTGACGTGGTCTTAGAAGACATTCCTCTGCATGCTCTAATGCGTTAGGCCTTTTAAATTGAATGACGTGGAAGTGGGGGACAGAAGAGGGGGGATGTTTGCTGTCTTAATGACTTAATGACCTCCTGACAGTCAGCATGTTAACATGGACTCCGTTACACCTGTATTGTAATCGTGGACGTTCTACCGGTGACCGTGTAGACATCATGGTGAGATTTTTCAAGTCATATGTGCATATGAATGCAGGTTTAGCATATGATAGCTTATCGTAGCTTTTTGCCAACTCTGGTCTATAGCTGATTTACTCTTTAAATGGTTGTGGATGTGGTGTGATGATCACACACACACACACACACACACACACACACACACACACACACACACACACACACACACACACACACACACACACACACACACACACACACACACTGAGAATGTAAATTGCTTTGGGAGTCTTGAAAAGCGCTATTTAAATGCTATCATTATTAATATCATTAAATGTGCAAAAATACATCTTGTTGGTGCAAATTTATTTAATAAATATTTGGTATAAAATGAGAAGTTCAACTCATTTTTGGTTGGGGGGTGGCTCTGAAGCTGGGTTCTAGATAAAATATGGTTGGATTTCTGAACCCAATGTCTTTCATAACTGAAGGCGTCGCCTACCAGTGGCATGTCTCCCCTGTATTGGCCGGGCCTGTCGGCCCAACTGGCGTGTGGATGGCACTAGCCAACAGGTTGACGTGGCTACACGCCCCATCTGTCCCCGACATCTGCCCCCCACATCTGTCCACCGTAGACGGCCAAGGAGACCCGTCCGCTTCAGTAGGCTGGGGGGTTCATGTCAAGGATATTGGTTTATCAGGTGTCATCTAGACATGTCCATGTCATATTAGCTTTTTAGTAGTTTTACTTGGGGATTTTGTATCATTAAACCATCAAAAGTAGCATACATGGAGGTCGGACGTTAGATAAGCAATATAACCGTGACTTTGTGAATAGAATGTGATTCTATAGGAAATTAGTCATTACAATTAACAAAAAAATTAAAAAAATCACTTGTGTGTGTGCGTGCTGATGTCTTCGTGTGTGAGACATGTAAGAGGCGGGCCGGAAGCTGAGCGAGCATCTGCGTGCGTGCGAACACCTCGAAGAAGTCCTTGAGGAAGACATAATAGCCTTTTATCTCCCCGCTGACAGGCTTGTGCTTGCATTTTGATTTCCTTGTGTGTGCAGTTGATTTGCTTGCTGTTCATTAAGTGTGAGAGTGTAGGGTGGAACGCTCCATGCAAACTGATTAGGCTGGCGCCTTGGTGCCCATCGGAACCTTTTGAAAGACCCATTTTTCTTAATACATTTGTCATAAAGGAGCACATTTTCTATTGCCGTCTACTTTTTGGTTGTCCTCTTGTCTTATTGTTTGTGGAAATTGTCTTGTTGTGTGCAGGGCTCCTCGCTTCAAGGGTTACCAGCAGCAGGACAGCCAGGAGCTGCTGCACTACCTGCTGGACTCTATACGAGTCGAGGAGACCAAAGTAAGGACACACACACACACACATATCATTTATAGATTTTACATGTTTGTATATACTTAGTTTATACATATTTTTTTTTCGTTTCTATTTTCTTCAATTTTCTGTAGTATTTTTGCACAATTTCTGTAAGGCACTGCTCATCCTGCATGTGTATGTGACAAATAAGGCTCTTGAAACACACACACACACACACACACACACACACACACACACACACACACACACACACACACACACACACACACACACACACACACACACACACACACACACACACACACACACACACACACACACACACACACACACTGAGAACCCCACAGATGACACAGTTGATTGGCTCATGAAACACATGACGTGTGTGTGTACTCACACAAAGGCAATGGGCGCTTTCGTGCTCAGCCAGAGTGTTTTTGTCCTTTCACCTCCTGGTACCAGGTTTCTTTTTTCCTTTGGTGGGTTTTTAGACAAGTGCGCAAAATCTTCCTCAAACCCCCCCCCCCCCCAGTCACTCCTCCCCTCCTCCCTGAGCCGACCAGGGACCCCCCGGAGGGGTTCCTTTGCGAGGCAAAGCTGGCCTCTGTGGCCCCACCAGCGGCACTGTGAACCCAGGATGGGAAGTCGGCGGGTGTGTGCACGGTCAGCCCGGTGCCTTGAGGGGGGAGGGGGGAGGTGGTGGGCGGGGGGCAGACAAATTAAAACTTGTGAACGCTGACAGTTGTGCCACTTAGGGGAATTGCAAGTGGTGCAACGGGCACCATTGTGTGATCTTGGGAAACCTACAGCTGCAGGGCCGCTTCCATTGTGCTGGAGGGCCCCCCCCGTTGCCCCCCTTCTATCTCTCTCACACACACACACACACACACACACACACACTCTGTCTCTATCTCTCACACACACACACCACCCCTCCCCTGACCCAATCAAAGAGGAGGTGAGGTCTACCCCTCTTCACTCAGACATCCTGTTTATACAACCATGAACATTCACTCATGGACCAATATTTGAGTCCTGGATATTTGAGTCCTACCACGGTCCTTTTTCGAAAAACATTTCTGAACATTGTAGAAATATTATTACACTACACTGAGTCGTACTGCTTGAGTTAACATATTGACAACCTCCAAGGAGTCAATGCCAAAGATGGGCTTAACAACCGCCAAACAAAGACATTTAAACACACATGTAATAGTATTGGGCACTTTGTACCTAAGGTGTACAAACTTTCACCGTGAGTGTGTGTGTGTGTGCGGGCAGCTAGTTGCTCACCAGTGGGCGTTTGCGCCCCTAAGTGTTTGTGTTGATTGGCCATTAGTATCAAAGGGTCTAAATATGCTAATTTGGCCACAGTCAATTATCACCAATTAGCTGAGACGGTGGGTGTAGGGTTCTCAGGGCACGGCCTGTCCTTCTTGGCCCGTCTTGGGTTGAGATTCCACCCCCTCTGCCCCTTCTCCTCCCACCAACCCACCCATCTACCCCTCCTCCCCTCGCCTGGGTAGTGCGTGGGAGAGTGCCCGCTGCTGCTTTAGTTAGGGCGTGTGTGTGTGTGTGTGTGTGTGTGTGTGTGTGTGTGTGTGTGTGTGTGTGTGTGTGTGTGTGTGTGTGTGTGTGTGTGTGTGTGTGTGTGTGTGTGTGTGTGTGTGTGTGTGTGTGTGTGTGTGTGTGTGTGTGTGTGTGTGTGTGTGTGTGTGGATGGGGGGATAGGGGGGAGGGTTGTAATTAATTAGCGGGGAGGCTGGGGGTTTTGAGGGGGTTTCTGATCCTCTGACTGGGGTACAGGCTGGGCTCGGATTAACAAGGGCATTTCTGACCTAAATAGCCAGTCCAGTGAGTGGGTTTCCTGCATAATGGATTGTTTGGGGGGGGGGGGGGGTGTTGGTGGTAAGAGGGGGAGGGGACTGGTTTGGGAGGCGCGACACACACACACACACACAGACCACGGCCAATTATCTATTGATTGGTGCATCACTGTGGTTGTGTTCTTCTTCACAGCTCCCTCGCCAACGCACTCACTGACCATGTCGCCTCTGATAAAGAGGGCCCCAGTCAGACAACACACACACACACACACACACACACACACACACACACACACAAATGCTCATTTACCCTATACGGTTACATACACATGCACATTCAAATGAGATCTCTGGGCGTTAATGCTACTGGACAGGCACAGTGGTCATTGCACCCTAATGATGTTTTAACTAGGTGTACTTGTCAAATTGAGCATTATCACAGTGTTTGCGATGTCACACATGGATGTAATGGAGATAATCCACCGGATCCTAAATCCGCCCTTTTTTAGTTTTGATTCTGCAAATTTGGCCACCATCGATCCATTTCAAATAAAGAACCGGTTTGTAATACACGTAAATGTATATTTTGTGCTTGTTGTTCACAGAGAGTCAAAGCCAGCATCCTTAAAGCTTTCAACAACCCAACGGAGAAGACGGCAGATGAGGAGACTAAACGACATGTCAAAGGTGGTCTTTCCCCTCCACTCTAACCACTCGAGGCTTGGATCAACAGCGCCCTCTGTTGGCGTGTGGTGGCATGTGCACTGCTCAGTGTTTTCTCCTCTTGAAACATCTTTAGAACATTGTGATTGTCAAGTGATTGTACTTGTCCTAAAATAGCCAACTTATTTACACGATTTGCAGCATCCTTCCGCAGTTAATATCAACTTATTAAGAATCAAAACCGAAAACATTTTGTGAAATGAAAAAGTTGTTAAGAAAATAGAAATAGAATCACTAATGGGCTGATTATCTTCATGGCTAACCACCTTCTCTGCAGCGTACGGAAAGGAGGGTGTGAAGCTGAACTTCGTGGACCGCATCTTCGTGGGGGAGTTGACCAACACCATCATGTGTGAGGAGTGTGAGCATGTAAGTCCAGTGGGGAGAGAGAGAGAGAGAGAGACCGTGTCATTGCTCCAGTCCGATAACGAGGTCTTCATGGGTGGCCCGTTCAGCCTCGTCTCATTTGAAGTGTTTTACAAAGGGTCGTACGACGTGTATAGTCACTCAATGCAGACGTGTGAAGAAGCATCGCGTTTTTAATGAATTGCTTGACAAGATAATTGTCATTGGTGAAGGTTCAAGCAGTTCAGTTCAGAAATAATTTTCACACATTCACACAAGTGATCGTCATGGGATCATCTTTATCTATTTTTTAAAGAATATCTGTTGTGAAACATAGTAAGCTAAATCCTTAAAAAAAAAGTGGAGAGACAGAGAAATTACCCCGACAACAAACCAAGGACTGAGGAAGTGGAACTCAAACAAGCTAGACGGATATGAGTCCAGATGGCCCGGGGGCCGGTGCAAGTTTGTTTTTCTTACTGCGGATCCAACAACAACTAAAAGTGTAAGAAAAGCATCAAATCTCACTGCCTTGTCCTTGTACTGCAAGCTCCTTTTTTTTAAAGGCAGAGCACCAGGTGTGTGGCTGCTCTGTGGAAAGACACCCGTTGAAGACCACCAAGTTTCTCCAGAGGGGAACACGGGAGTTGCTTTACGGCTTTACATTGACGTGTTTCTCAACTGTTTGAACTGTGAATTGGTCCCTCTTTTTAGATCTCTACAGTGAAAGAGGCCTTTATCGACATCTCCCTTCCCATCATCGAGGAAAGGGTGAGCCTTGCTCAATACATTCAATGAACAATAAATGTAAAGTAGGCTGAATAAATACATATAGACAACGTGCTACATTAAATATGGACAGTGTGCCTGATATGCTGTCCTATTTTTGTCTGCCTTTTTCATGAACCCGGTTTTGCTTTTTTTTTTGGTCCTGGTCAGATTTCCAAACCATCCAACCCTGGCAGGCTGAGCAAGGGCCCCCGGGAGCAGGAGGTCCATTTTGTTCAGGCTGAGGCGGTCCACGCTGCCGCATCCTCCCAGAACCGGAACACCAGGAAGCCCGGCAGCCAGGTACCACAAGTCTTTGTTGGGCGTCTGTGTGGCCGGCCGAGTGCCGGTCGTTCTTTAAATGAGTGGCGCTGTGGTGCTAGCATGGTGTTGCAGTCAACACTGCCACGTGCCAGTAAAACGGCTTCTTGGGGTTTTCTCCCCAAGGACACAGAGGGATGGGTGTATTGTGAAGTTTGCTAGCACTTGCATGCTAGCACTCCTCCTGAGTGTGTGTGTGTGGTGGTGGCTGGTTTAACCTGTGGGTCCTTGATTACCAAGGTGTGCAGCCTCATCCAGCAGCCCCAGACTGTAATCAGTCTGACTGGGGCCAGGTGAGGCTCTGCTACCATCAACCACACACACTCCACACATGGCTTTGTGCAAATATCAATACGCATGCAGAAATTCTTCAGATTTTGATTTGAAACTTGCTTCTGTGAGCGAAGCAGCAGATGAGGAGGTCTTCTGGATCGGTGGAGGAGGAAGGAGTTGACCGGCCGCACGAGGAAGAGGAGGAGGAGCCTCCGGTGGCGGTGCCGGGGAGGGCGCTGGTCGGGGGCACCGCCGCCCTCGGTCGTCCCTTGAGCCGAGTGGCGTCCGTCGGCAGCCGCTCGGACTCCAGCGACAAAGACTCGTGTGCCCAGGACAGCAGCAACGATGCTGACAGCGAGGCCTCGGAGAGCGAGTGGACGCCGCGGCCCGCCTCCAGGCAGGGCTACAGCCGCCCGGCGCCGAGCCCACCCTCGAGGGCCTCGCCCGCCGCCGCCTCGACCCCGTCGCCCCGGCAAGGGGGAGCGGTGGAGCAGTTGGTCAGCGCCGTCTCCAAGATGAACCTCGGGCCCTCCTTCCCTGGGGACGGCTGCTCTGTCGTCCGCTGCCCCGTGGAGGACGCGGCGGAGACAACGGTCCCGCAGTCTAGGGATAATCTTCACTACCATCATCAGCGTCATCATCCTCAGCAGCAGCACCCACTCCCCCAGGGGGCCTTCCAGGCCCTGTCCCACAGCTACACGCCCAGCTCCAAGGAGTGCTCGGTGCAGTCCTGCCTGCACCAGTTCACCTCCGTGGAGCTTCTGATGGGCAACAACAAGCTGCTGTGCGAGAGCTGCACCGAACGGCGGCAGAAGCAGCTGCGCAAGAGCAGCTCGTCGGGTAGGACCACCGCATTCCGTCACCAAAGCCCCGAAGCTTTGAAGGAGGACCAAACCTCAACCGATGATGGACTCCCTCTTAATAGGTTAAACACAGGCTACAACAGGCCTAACCTGTGATTGGCCGATATGGTTACCTGCTGATTAAGCACTGATGCGACACACCTGTCCTCCTTATTGAACGTTTTACAATAAGCCTATAAGTCTGAACTCAAAGGGGTTTTGGTTCTCCTTTAAACTGTCCTTTTTGGAAGACCTTATTTATGCAGTTTTATGAATGGGTCAAGTTGAGCATCTGCACTAGACCCGCCTTCTAGTTACACAATGCTGCATGATGCTCTTCACAGATAAGAGGTTGGAGAAGGTCTACACCAGTGCCAGGAAGCAGATATTGATCTCCTCGCTGCCCCCAGTGGTCACGCTACACCTCAAACGCTTCCACCAGGTAGGTGCAGTTCATAGGACGGAACTCTGGACAAACGTGCTGAATGAATGTGTTAAAGTTAGAGTTAATTACGCTAAATTACGTGATACATCACACATTGTATGTCCATACAAATGGCAAATGAAAATACGATGATAGCGATCTATTGCGGTTTTGGTAAATATTGCGGTAAGATATCACTTTTTGATCTTTTGTGTGGTTTAACCAAACCTCAGTTTGTGTGTTTACATGAATGTGGCCCAAAAGAACAGAATGTAGTTGATGCAAGTGTGCTTTAGGCTCAGACACTATAGAGCCCTCTGGAGGATGATACCATTCCTGGAGGATGATTGGCTTCCACTAGGAAGCCAATGAATGGTTTTTGGTTTTGGTTATGGAGGAAAAAGATTTAAAAAATGTGTCAACCTGTTCAAGTATTGCAGAAGCAAAGAAACCCAGTACTCTCATGGATAGATTTCTTCTCCCCCCCCCCCCACACAAACAACAGGTGGTACATCGTATGTAACGCGCATGTTTCCACCGCCAGGCCGGGATGAACCTGCGGAAGGTGAATCGCCACGTGGACTTCCCCCTGGTGCTGGACCTGGCTCCCTTCTGCTCCGCGACCTGCAAGGTGCACCGCACGGCCGTCCACCGCTGCACACACTCCAGGCTGTTCCTGTAGATTAGATTGGTTTGAATTGATGTCACTTCACAGAAGTGGATTGGATGAATACCACACATGGTTTGATTGTTTCTATATTGTGTGGAACCTTTATTTAACCAGGTTGGTCTCATTGAGATTTAAACCCGAGACTGCATCTGCGTAGAATAAAATGCAATAAAACGCCACATAAGAAACGTTATTTCACACGTTTTAAAATCTCAATCTAAATCTGGAGGATTGAATCCTCTTTATTGGTACAAACACAGTGCAGTGTAGGGCTCTGGTGACTTGCTTAAGGGTGTTTCCAGGACTTGAACCGGCAACCTTGCGGTTCCCAAGCCGAGTCTCAACAGACTGACCTATCCTGCCACCTATCCTTTTACAGGCAGAGGAGAAGCAAGACACATGAGGCCAGACAGTAAACGTTGACCTGCGTCAGTCTCCGTCACTAGCTTTGACCATTGGCTTGCATGAGTGACGAGCTCCCTCAGCTCCCCGTCTAGAAATGATGGATCGATGGATTCATGAATGAATCATTAATTCATCAATTACTCACGATGTCGATGGTTTCTGTGCCTCTGGGTCATGTGTCTGTATGGTTGCTTACCTTTTCCTTTCTTCTTCGTTTCCTTTGTTTGTGGGATGGGTTTGGCAGAAGCTGGCGCCGGGCGAGCGGGTTCCCTACAGTCTGTACGGCATCGTGGAACACAGCGGGTCCATGCGGGGAGGCCACTACACGGCCTACGTCAGGGTCCGCCCTCCCCAGAGGAGGGCGGAGCACCAGCGCAGGAACATGTCGGGTAAGGCCAGTTATATCTATACTCTTTTTTTTATTTTTATTTTTTAACCGCGTGCTGGTGTTGGGAACCGGCTGCGTGGTGAACATAGTGGTTCTCGTGCTCTCATGCTATGTACTATGTATTGAATCCTCTTTATTGGTCACATACACGTAAACACACACAGTGACATTTGTTTCCCTGCATTTAACCCATCCTAGAATTAGGAGCAGTGGGCAGCTATTTAAGGGGTGCATTGCTCAAGGGCACTTCCGCAGTGCCCAGGTGTGTCGGGGACTTGAACCGGCGACCTTCCAGTTCCCAAGCCGAGTCCTTACAGACTCAGCTACTGCCGCCCAATGCATATAACTGGGGATTCCACTAGAGGGCGCACCATAGAACTCAATATAGAGCTTCTGGATTGACATGACGTAAACAATCATCAATAAACCTAGCGACACTGGAGGGAGGTTACCATCGTGTTAATTCTGAGATTGTGTGCGTGTGCGTGTAACCAGGGGCCCGGGAGACCTGCAGCCCGTCCCAGAGCCAGTGGGTGTACGTGAGCGACACCACGGTGCAGACTGTACCAGAGTCCAGGGTCCTCAACTCTCAGGCCTACCTGCTGTTCTACGAGGAGATGCTGTAGCGGACCGGGCCGCGTTCACAGCTCTTTTCCTCTTTTTTATTATTATTTTTTTTTTCCCCTTGCATGTCTGTCCTTTTTTTAAAGATCCGTACTTACTCAATCGGCAGACTATGTAAGGAGGAGGGGCTTATTTTTTTACAAATCATGTCTTTGGGCTTCTGGTCTTCTCATGCAGCAGTTTGAGGCGTACCTGTCCCTGAACGATGCAACAGTGATGCAACGTTTTACACGTAAAGTTACTTAAAAATGATTTTTATTTTTTACAAAATACCACATTATGCTTACTTTGTCTGCCCTGCAAGCGATGACCGGCCGGCTAAAGGACTGTAAATGCTTAAATCTATCTGACAGAGTGCAGCAACTTCATGCTGCTGTCCAAACTGGAATACACACATGCATGCACGGGTTTGCAAATAACGGTGGTTCTCAAAAAGTCTTCAGACTTTTATTCAAAGCATTGTGTGTATATTGCGAAAAGAGTATTGGCTTCAAGAAGTACAGTGATAGGAAATTGTTATTTGCGAGCCGAGGTAAAATGTAGTACAGAGTTTTGTACATTGGAATATATGATTGTATGACTATCACTACGTTTGCCAAAAAAAGGAGGTTGGTATTACAAGACAATCGCTCAGAAAACGATTGCTTTTGGTACGTGTGTTGAACAGTGGCTCCGTCATGGTCACCGAGGCTATGGGGCTATACGGAGCCCTGCCCAGGTAAGAACTGTGACGGTTCCTCCCAGTGTCGGTAACCCAAGTAGCACGCCTACTGCTGCCCCTCCAGTGTCCCTTCAACGCTCAGGCAGTAACCAAGTAAAGAAATTGTATTGTTAAAAAAAAACAAAAAAAAGTATTGTAGCTTAGGCTTTACCAAAAGAAGGTCTGTGCATGGGCTCATTGTATATTGAATGTATATTGCTTAATTATATTGCTTACTCTGAAATAGACACACATTTCCATTTTGTATGGGATTTACCACTTCAACACATGCCTAGAAAACAGTCCACTTTGGCCCCCAACTCAGTGCCTATGCTTCAGGGTAAACAAACATGCATGGTACAAGGAAGACCACGGTTTGACAGAGGACAATGTGTGACGTATACTCACATGTGTGTGTGTGTGTGTGTGTGTGTGTGTGTGTGTGTGTGGTGCCACACTCTCGTAGGGTTTGCGTTGTTCATGCCCATCATTTTAGTTTGGGATTTTCCGATTTCAACGTAACTGTACAACAGTTGCCATGTGTTTCACATTACATGAATACAATAAAAGCGATCATCTAATTTATGAACTTATTTTTCTTACATGTTTTTTTTTTAACCGTCTAAATCTAAATCTGGATAATTGAATCCTCTTTATTGGTCACATACATGCACACATATACAAAGTGTGCTCCTCTGGGCAGGAGCAGTGGGCAGCTATTGTATGTACAGCGCCCAGGGAGCAGTGTAGGGGTGTCTGGTGCCTTGCTCGAGGGCACCTCTGCAGTGCCCCGGTGTTTCGGGCACTTGAACAGGCAACCTTCCGGTTCCCAAGTCAAGTCCCAACGGACTGAGCCACCCCCTAATCCTCAATGTGCCTTTTCTATGAAGACGTCAAAATATAAATAAATAAAAAACAAAACTATATATTTTTTTTTAAATGTCAAACTATTTCAAGTAATCATTTAAAAACTTAACGGTCCGTGTTGGTAAGTCACCGGAATGCAGCACTGGATGACACAAATACAACTGGCGCAGGCCCGCTTTATCCTGCATGTCACTGATGCCCTTTATGCAAACATTGTGTGTACGATGTTGTTCCGGGCTGTCTCCCTGCATCCCGCGGTGCCGTATCCATGTCCCCCGGTGACTGCCGACACTCCCTGACAGGTGCCAAACAGCTCTGGTTTATGGGACATGTCGCCGGCTGGTGAAGGGAAGGTGGGTGTGGAATGAAGAAAAGGGCAACGTCCAAACACATCGGATCTCTGCGCCCTCCTACTCTGAATCTGCAGCCGCCCCGTTGGCGCGTTGGGAGCAGGTTGTCAAGACGCCAACGACGAACGGGCACATTGTTGGCAGAATGTCTATTTTTAAAACCAGGGCCCCTTTCGCTGTTGCTTGGTGACGTCCTGCTCAAGGATCCCAATGGATGACATATCCCGCTTTGTCACATGTCAACATGATCCCTATAGTCTTGATTAGCTGAATTATCCATTGGGGTTAAGGATGAGACCACACATAGATATAGCTAACAGAGGTTTAGAAAGAAGACCTTTAGGTGTGCATCAGCCCAATGTACTGTTTATCACATATTGCATTGCTATACATCATAGTATCATCATAGTATCGCCTCATAGGAATACCCAGCTACTCATCATCTAAAGTTCGGTGGCTCTTGACACCAGAGGTATATATGGCAAGGTCTGAGGGTCCTCTCCAAAGGAGCTCAGAGGGAGTCACCAACAACGACCCCAACCTACCAGACCAGCTGAACACGTTTTACACTCTTTGAAATGGGGAATTCTAAGCCAACCAACCAATTGGATATTCACCCAGAGGACTACGTTCTACAAACTGTCCGAGGTCCGCAGAACCTTCAGGAGAGTGAAGGCAGGGAAGACAGCCGGCCCAGACAGTTTCATCCCGTGTCTTCAAGACCTGCGCTGACCAGCTGGCTCCTGTGTTCACGGACATCACTGCAACAGTCTGTCGTCCCAGCGTGCTTCAAAGAGACAACCATTGTGCCGTAGCCCAAAAATACCAAGGTAACAGGCCTCAATGATTATCGTCCAGTGGCTTTAACACCCAAAGCCATGCAGCGCCTGGAGAAACTGGTCATGTCACACATAAACCTTTCCATCCCCGACTCCCTGGATCCACTCCAGTTTACATACAGACCAAACGGGTCTGTGGACGACGCCATCTCCCTGGCACTACACACGGCCCTGGAGCACCTAGACAGGAGGGACACCTACACGTCAGACTGCTGTTCATTGACTACAGCTCTGCGTTCAACACCATCGTTCCCTCTATGCTGGTCCTGAAACTGATGGACCTAGGTCTTGGCACCCCCAGCTGTAACTGGATTATGGACTTCCTGATGGGCAGGCCTCAAGTGGTGAAGATTGGAAACATCTTATCCACTCTGGTCCTCAACACCCGAGCACCCCAAGGCTGCTGCCTCAGTCCACAGCTGTAATCTCTGTACATACATGACTGTACTGCCACACACGGCAACCATCAGATAATCAAGTGTGTCAATCAAGTTCCCCCCCTACAGCCCAGTCACTGGTTCTGCAGCAGGTTCAAGTACAGTTTTTATCCACAGACAGTGCTCCTACTGAACTGCTAGGAGTGCTGCCACTATCATAACATTGTCCTCCATATTACATTACACTATCATACACTGTCATATTTTAGCTGTTTTTTCTCTCGACTCATTACAGTTACTGCAAAGTTCTGCACTGTATTCATGATGCTGCTGCACTACTGGCACTTTAAAAGGCTTTTTAAAGGCTTTTTGCACAATTCAACATATGTATATATCATCCATCAGTTACTTAATTGTTATTTTAATTGTGTACAGTATTGTTATATGTACAGTGGTGTATAAGTATAGTATCTTCTTGAATCAAAGATTCATATTCCACTGGATATTCAACCAAGGATCCATGTTCCACTGGATATCAACCGAGGGTTCATGTTCCACTGGATATCTCACCAAGGATCCATGTTCCACTGGATATCAACCGAGGGTTCATGTTCCACTGGATATCTCACCAAGGATCCATGTTCCACTGGATATCAACCGAGGGTTCATGTTCCACTGGATATCCCACCAAGGATCCATGTTCCACTGGATATCAACCTAGGGTTCATGTTCCACTGGATATCTCACCAAGGATCCATGTTCCACTGGATATCCAACCGACGAGCCATGTTCCACTGGATACCAACTAAAGATTAAAGTTCCACTGGATATCAACTAAAGATTAAAGTTCCACTGGATAACCAACCAAGGATCCATGTTCCACCGGATATCAACCAAGGATCCATGTTCCACTGGATATCCAACAGAAGATTCATGTTCCACCGGATATCAATCGAGGATCCATGTTCCACCGGATATCAACCAAGGATCCATGTTCCACCGGATATCAACCAAGGATCCATGTTCCCACCAGATATCAACCAAGGATTCATGTTCCACCGGATATCAACCAAGGATCCATGTTCCACCGGATATCAACCAAGGATCCATGTTCCTCTGGATATCAACTAAAGATTAAAGTTCCACTGGATGTCCAACTGAGGATCCATGTTCCACTGGATATCAACTAAAGATTAAAGTTCCACTGGATATCCAACTGAGTGTCCATGTTCCACTGGATATCAACTAAAGATCCATGTTCCACTGGATATCAACTAAAGATTACATTTCCACTGGATGTCCAACTGAGTATCCATGTTCCACTGGATATCAACGAAAGATTAAAGTTCCACTGGATATCCACCCAAGGATCCATGTTCCACTGGATATCCAACAGAGGATTCATGTTCCACCGGATATCAACCGAGGATCCATGTTCCACTGGATATCTAGCTGAATAAAGTCTATAAAAGCAAATCAAGTTAAATATACGGTTTTAACAAATCTGCATGTCCACCAACAAACAAATACTAATTACCATTGGCTTTGATTGTGGGGTGCCACAGACGGCGCTCGAGAGCTCCAGGGTGTGGTGCTGCGCATGCGTGCGACGGAGCGGCGGATTGGCTAGTTAGGTACTCTTGCACGCTGGAGCCATTTTGCTTCCTACTTCACTATTACCGTGCAGCGAAACCTCTTTCCAAAAGGTAGGAATAGCTCAATATCGCCCCTCGAACATGCCACCAGCCAGATGGTTGCAATGATGCCTCAAGTGTAGCGCACTATCGTAGACACTGTTCTGGTAATGTAAGCCATTCCGATGCAAAGTAACGTGGATGCTAAATAAGAAGCTAACGGCTAATCTCGATCCCACTTCAGATGGTGTTGAGTTAGCTTAGCAGCCGCAATATTAGCTATTTTTTTTTGGGGGGGGGATTGGCCCAAGAGGATTACATGAGATTAGGTAGTAGTCTCACATAACATCAAGTTTATTGACGTTTTTGTTCTCGTGTGGACCTTCAATATCGCAGTAATATCGCGAGACCTACGTAAGAGTCTACTACGTAGCCGAGTCTGGTGTCGAATCGAACCACTAGCAATCTAACCAAGCATCATTATTGGATGTAATGCATGTCGGTGACACGTCCCATGCAGGGCATGCAGATATCGTTGAACCACGTAACCGATGAACACACTCTGAATTGCAGGGGAGTGATGTGGGACCAGGGAGGACAGCCCTGGTCGCAGTGGCCTCTGAGCCAGCAGCAGTGGATGCAGTCTTTTCAGCACCAGCAGGATCCAAGTCAGTCAACAGACTCTTTATTTTTTTTAAGCACAATGTGTTTTCATGTTATGTTGTGTGAACAAGGACCCCTATTTTACCACCGGGTGTGATTAGTCACACACACACACACACACACTCACACTCACACACTCTACCGGTATTACCATGTAGTAGGCTTACCACACTCACACCTGGTTGTAAAAAAAGGGGGCCCTCTTTAATATCATTGTCATGCAAGAGATGCAAAATTGCAGGTCAGCATTTTTTTGCCTAAAAACCCACACCGTTTGTGCTGTGCAGGTCAGGTGGACTGGGCAGCCCTGGCACAAGCGTGGATAGCACAGAAGGAGACCACAGGAACAGAACCGCAGCAGAACCAGAACCAACCCAACGGACAGGAGGTCCCTGGCATAGACCCCGTCCCCCAGGGCAACCATGGAGCGTTCCCGGGAAACCAGTCATTTGGCAGAATGTGGCAACCTGGTAAAAAAAAAAAAAAGAACATATAAAGTTATAGTAGTTTGTTTTTGTTTCCAGCCCTTTTTCATTAGGGTACAGTTCACACTGTTTGTCATTAGCAGATGAGTGATACGGTTGTTTTTAATAGTACAGTTTAAACACTTGTGGCAATATAAATCATAGTCAAGCTATGGGACTCATCTGTGTTACTGATCCACGTGTCATTGTTTGTGTGCGCTGGACAGGGAGACATGCTGGTCAGATATGGTTATTTATTGTTCTTCTTATTATTATTGTTAATAATAATAATAAAATTATTGTTGTAATAGCCAGTGTCCCTGTGGCACCACAGAGCTCTGGTGAAACTGTAATGGCGAGTGACTTTGGTAACATACACGCATGTTTATAGACTGAATTGTATAACAAAAATATTGTATTTTAATAGTCTTACATAATGATTTCAACTGCCTGACCCGGGGTTGAGTCGGAGAGTGAAGTCATGGCTTGTGTCGTATTAAACCACCAGGTGTGAGTGTGATTTAGGCTGCTCACCCCTGCTTCCCAATGTGACTGTCGGTATGTTTTCAAAAGTTCCCAGAGTTCCAGTGAGGCCGACCCTTCCGCTTCTGTCTTCTTGCCCTTCGTTCCCAGAATGGGGGATGCAGGGCCAGCCCCCTCCACCCCCTCCCCCCCCTGACCAGGTGTGGATCCCCCCCGGCTCGGGGCCCATGGAGGTGGTGAACCCCAGCGAGGACAGCAACAGCCAGGACAGCCTGGAGTTCAGCTCCGAGGCCCACCACGGGGTTTACCCCCAGAACAGCCATGGGTATGGGGCACAGCCCGACAGCTACGCCATGGCCCCCATGGCCATGAACCAGTTTGATTATCAGGTATGCAGATGTCCCCCGATAGGATCTGTTGAAAGAGTTTTGGGTTTTTAGTGAGCCGGCTGAGTAATACCGAAAATAAGTAAAGGCGAGATCCTGTTTTTAAAAGCCTAGGGCAGTGCTAGATCAGCTCTCTTGATGCTGTGCAGAGAATGTATGGTTGTTGAGGATTCCAGCATGGCGGGGTAAAGTGTGACCAGGTTTTCTTTATTTGTTATTTACTCTTCATTTCGATCCATTTAAATCATGTCCAGTGATAACTGATGGATACAAAGCCCCCTCCCATATTTAAGGAAAAGGCGACTATATAACGCCAAGCTACTGTAGTGCAGAAGCCAAGTTTGCACATGTATCTACTGTTGATTCTCCCTCTACAGCACGGGGCGGCCCCTTCCTTCGGCCCCACGCCGCCGGGCTTCCACCCCCCTTACTGGCAGGGTCCTCCCCAGAACAGGCGAGACAACAGACCCCCGGGCTTCAGAGAGAGACCCAGGTCCCCAATCCAGCTCGCTGTCAAACAAGAGACCGCCGCAGCCTTGGGTAGGTCACTAAATCATAATGCCTTTTTATTGTACAAGTACAACAAAATTGTGTAGCAATCCTCACGGTCATTTATTTTAAAGACAGATTGATGAAGATGAAAAGTACTATAAAACACTAAACTTGTTATTGTCAGTCCTTTCGTGTATTACACCATGTGGTGATGGCGTTCTACACAAAATAATTGCCGTCTTTGAACTTTGAACTTTTTTGTTAAGGACGTTTCGCTATACACGGATGCCCCCCTTTAACAAAAGCTGAAGCTGAAGATCCCTTTGCTGAACTTAACGGTGACTGCAGACCTCTAACGTATCTTACTATTCTAAACATTTCCCAGAAACCCAATCGGGGTGCAGTCACGTCGCGTGTCGGCTAATTAATTGGTTGGTCTCCCGTTCCAACACCGACACACTGTGATGTGTGACGTCTCTCTCTCTCTCTCCCCCTGTCCTCTACCTCGAACGCTTGCTCCAGATGCTGTGAAGCGGCGCACTCTGCCGGCGTGGATCCGCGAGGGCCTGGAGAAGATGGACCGGGAGAAGCAGAAGAAGCTGGAGCGCGAGCGGATGGAGCGAGAACGGGCCGAGATGGTGAAAGAAGAAAAGGAGAAGCCCGAGGAGGCCGGCGACGGGCCTCGCGTGCCGCGCAAGAGCAAATTTGTAAGCGGATGCATCTCTTGTGGTGGTGGTGGTGGTGGTGGTGGTTCAGTTTTATCTTTTTTCATTGCTTCCTTGTATCTAGGGCTGGCCGACACATTTTGTGCTTTATTTCTTTTGTCAAAACACAACACAACACACCGCACGGACAAACAATCGCAGAGTACGGCTACAAACACATGTACATTCACATACTTTTCACGAATAATGCAGAAACACGCTGTAAAATCTGTTTAAGCAGTTTATATTTTATGTCTGAATGTCATGAGCCTTTGGTGTTTAATTGAAGACGTCTCTTCCTTCCATGATCATGCTACATCAAATCAAAATTACTTTGCTGTCGATAAGTCCAAGAGTAGTTTTTCCTCACTGACCGTGACTATGGGCTGCCGTTTCCTCAACACGTCGTCTCTTCCTTTTGGCTACGCAGGACAGTGACGACGAGGGCAACGCTGAGGAACAGGAGGAGGAGGAAGAAGAGGTGGCGGAGGAGGAAGAGAAGTCCTCCACCAAGAAGGAGTTGGTCAGCCGGAGCCCGTCGCCTCCTCGGGAGGACAGTGAGCCGGAGATGACTGAGGAGGAGAGGGACTTGCAGCTGGTCAGTGTCTCACCCTGTCGCGGAGGGATGTACTCGCACACGTGCTACCCTGGGTGACACCGGTCTCTCATTGACTTCATCACCTCCCCCCCCCCCCCCCCCAGATGGTCATTACCAAGACGCTGCTGACGGAGATCCTGCTGGAGGTCACGAACGAGGAGATCCAACAGGTGGCGAGGGAGAGCCACCGCAAAGCCTCTAAAGGTCTTATATCGTCCTCTAGCTCTCATCATCATCACTTGTGCTCAGCGACGGGACTTCTTCCCCACATGGTTTCTTGCAGAGAAACCCGTTTTCATGTTCCAAGATGGACAGACGGATGTTTAAATAGTTAAAGCCTGTAAAGCAGGTTGCTTTTTTAAATGACACCCTTGGTGAGAGTGGTTACTAGTACACCGCACATTATGAACCATTCTGTGCGCTGGAAGGAGCCTGATGCAGCCGGGGGTGGGTTGTGGTAACGGGTGAAAGCACTGCTTTTGGTCAATTGGGTGTTCTGCCCACTGGCTTTTAAGCCGGGATAAATTGCTGTTCTACTTTGTCTAAATGAAGTCCTATTGTCGCCATGCTCTCATCAAATCGCACAGATACTTGGAAGGATATTCGTGGGTGCATTAGTGGCAGACTAATGCACCCACAAACTTCTCTCCCACCTCCGACTGTTTGACTTGGATTGCGGCCCGTTTGTTAACTCTCTTTTCTCCTTTTTTTTTTTTTTTCTTTTTTTAGTTTTTGTTCATTTTTGTTTCCCTTTTTTTGTTTTGTGTTCTGAACGGCAGCCCTCGTGACTAGTGCGCTATCCCTTCCTCTAACGACTCTTGAGAAAGTGGTGGTGGTGGCTCTATGTGTTTTAACATGTTGTTCCTGTTGTTGATGTGAATCAAAGCTCCTGCAAAACAGCTGGCACAGTCAAGTGCATTGGCTTCTCTGACCGGTCTGAGTGAGTATCCCCCTTTTTCTGTCAGTGGGTGGGCGGGGTGGGACCTGTATTAGAACACAATGGGGCAGAGGAGGAGAATTGTGCCAGAGAGTAACGCTATATCGCCGCCCCTTTAGTCTTCAGGGCTGAACTGTAACTAGAAGCATGCTCTTTAACCACACGTTTGCCTTTTTCGGGCAACAATTGTATGCAGATCAGATGTAAGTGGGGTGATGGGGCTTTAGAGACGGGACTGTGAGATCGAGGCTGTTGCCTCAACAGTGTGTGGGGGGGTCTCTGTTGACGGCAGGCGGCCTCGGGGACTACGGCTCGGACGAGAGCGAGGACGAGCGCAGCGAGCGGGCCTCGGAGTCGTCCGACACGGACGAGGAGGAGCTGCGATGCCGCATCCGCGACAAGCAGGACGCCTTCCACCGCAAGGAGCGGGAGGTCCAGCAGGCGACGCTGGAGAGGCAGGCGCTGGAGACGTCGCTCGCACGCGGTGAGGCCCGGCCAGAGGTCCTTTTCCTGTGGCCTCTTTGGCACAAACGCACCAACACTCAATTGCTATGGATTAATGTGCAGCAATTACTAATTAATAATTCATTCATAAAACCAATTGTTTATCATTTATTTTACCTTCTGGGAAATGGGGGTTTTCCTAATGAGAGAATTGTTCCTCTGCACCTGCCTTGACAAACCCCTGTTCTCATCCATTCCTCTGGGCATATTGCGCTAACTTCTGCCTGTTTCTTTTTGTCTCTTCCAGACGAGGCGGCGAAGGAGCGATTGAGCAGAGAGAGGGGGGAATATGGTGAGGGTCAGTCAGAGGTTTCTCACAAGCAGGAGGCCAGGGAGGCAGAGTCCTCGGGGGAGAGGCGTAGGTCCCGTAGCGATAGGGAGGTCAGCGAAGCCCCCGGGCCGCAGGGCCACGGGAAGGAGCGGCCCGGTCGCGGCAGCTCGCGCAGCAGCAGCAGCTCCGGCCGCACCAGCAGTCGCTCCTCTTCCTCGTCTTCGTCGTCCTCATCCTCCTCCTCATCCTCGCCGTCCTCGCGCACCTCCTCCAGGTCGTCCTCCTCGCCGTCGCGCAAGAAGAAGAGGAGGCGCAGTCCCTCCTCCTCTTCCCGGAGAGCGCGCCGGCCTAGCCGCAGCCGCAGCCCGCGGCGGCGCCCCGACAAGCCCCCGGAGCGGAGGAGGAGCGGCGTGGAGCCGCGGTCCGGACGCCGCGACAAAGGGGAGCGCAGCGCCTCCCCGCCCTCACGCAGGGGACGCAGGAGCCGCTCCCGGGACAGGGAGCAGGAGATGGCCAGGGCCAGGGAGAGTCGAGACCGGGAGAAGGCCAGGGCCAGGGAGAGTCGCAGCCGGGAGCGGGAAAGGGGGGAGAGAAAGAGGAGCAGGGAGAGCAGCCAGGGCCGTAGCAAGCCAAAGAAGGCCTCGGGCAAGGACGGGGAGAGGCGGAGCCGCAGCCACGACAAAGACAAGCGGAAGAAGGAGAAGGAGTCCGATAGGAAGAAAGATAAGCCCAAGGCTAAGGAGAAAGGGAGGGAGAAGGGGGCGGAGGAGAACGGGAAGGCTAAGAAAAGAAAGGAGGGGGGCGACTCTCGCCCCGACGAGAAGCGCTCTCGGCACGATAGCAAGGGCAGCAAGAAGGGCTCGGCCAAGACTAGCAAGAGGCACTCGGACTCCGACTCCAGCAGGTCCCCCACACCCGAGGTTAGCAAGGAAAAGAAATCCAAAAAATCTAAACGCAGTCGCTCACGGTCAACGGAAAAATCGCACAAGTCTGGTAAGAAGGCAAGCCGCAAACACAAGTCTAAGTCACCATCAAGGTAGTATTCGTTTTTTCTCTCTAATTATTTTTCCCATTGTGTAATGTGTTTAATTGTCCGTCTGACTGATTTTAGCTGATCGTAACATATTACCCAATCATTTTGAATGGCAATTTAGAAAGAAGCCCCAATTATAAGTACTGCACACAAACTTCCATTCCGGCTGAGATTAGTTTGACTTACTTGGTTATTTTATTTTTCTATTTTTAGTTTTGTTTTTTTTCAGATATTGTTATTGTCAAGCGTAGCCGAAAGTCACTTTTTGTATACCTGGCTTAACCCCTTAATCTTCTGATTTCCAGAAGATTCCATGTTTATGTGGCTCAATGCCTGTAGTGCCGTTCTAACGGCGCCATCTTGTTTTATTTTTCAGGTCAGCGTCCCCCTCACGCCGGAGCAGGCGTTAAGAGTGCACCTTGATCTGTGTACTTTAATATCCGTGTTTTGTTTCACTTTATCCGTTTCTCTTCCATGCCTTGAGCAGGCTTGTCTCATTATAGAGGCAGCGATTGTAGGTGAACTCTGCTTCCACCCCCCCCCCCACACTCACATGCCGTTGAGTTCTTTGTAAATATGTTGTTTTTAAAATGCCCACTGCGCACAAGAGAGAGGACGTTTTGGAGGCTTGGGTATTTTCACTTGTCGTCATGGTGCAAAGCTTAAGACTGAAGTGAACTTGGAAATACTCGGTTCTATTCTTGCAGCTGTGTCGTTTTAAAACCACCAGAGGATTAACCTTTTTCTGAACATGAAATGTAAATTGTCAAATAAAACTAATTGTCTGTTTTCTTGTGTCACCGTTTATTGGGTCTTTTGCATTCTGATGCAACGGGTGATTGCACAGAATCGTTTTAGGAGTGGAGGATTTTGTGGGAAGCTACAGAAATGTGATGCTTATTGTGAAATTTCTAAATGGCACATTTAATGTGTAATGTGTGTGCAGGAAATCTTTCCATTTCCTGCACATGTTTAAAATGTGTTAAATTAATTAAGTTGCGCATGTTATTTTTTTATTTAACTGCACTATTAGTTTAAACATAACTTTCATATTCCTCATAGGTGACTATATATGTTCGCGAATGCTAGATTTCCCACACGATATAAACTTCCCAACACACGGGTAGGAACCACTCACACGCGGTCCCGTGTTTCCACCCGGGGACACCCAAGTCGTGCCGTTGCCCCAAAGTCCCAATTCGGTCACATTGACTTAACCCAGCTGATCTCAAATCAATGTCTGTATAATAAGTTTAACGCCAGAGGAACATGTACTGCAAGACGGTCGGCCGGGTCGTCTTTGGGCTTTACCGCCGTCAGCCGACATGTGTGTGGACGAGTCGGACGGGTGAATGTAAACACGGCGGACGGACGCTGTTGAAGGGGACTCCTCTTGTGGGTCAACCTGACCTGCTCTGTCACATCAGGTACTTCAACATATACTTTAACATATACTTCAACATATACTTTAACATGTACATTATTTATCTCATTTAACTTAAGGGTGTTTTGCTGACCAGATGCGTCCTGTTGACCTGTCGTTTAATCAGAATCACATCAGACCATTAAATACCGAATCAGATCAGAATCTGATTCCCGTCAGATAATTGAACCAGATGTGGTTTACTTGTCACATTGTGTGCAATATATATAAGGTACAGTGTAGTGTACACAATGTTGTACATTGAAACGTTATTGCCAGCTCCAAAGATGTTCAATACATAACATAACAGCACAAGTACAACGACATGGTGTAGCAACCCTCTCCCTCACTCTTTACACATATATGAAAATATAATTTATTTAAATGCTGAACTAGACAAAATAAATTGTTACCTACAATTTAACACTATATACTATACTATGTACTTTACTATGTACTACACTACACCAAAACAATACACAAATTCCACCTTCAAGTCAGCGTTCCACAGGTTCTAGGTCGTCGACAGAGATAGATAGATAGATCATTGTTATCCTGCCACACACCGGGGTCAGTCATCGTACAATGTCAAAGTTTGAGACAGATGCATTCATTTTAATGACGTCGACATGGCTAATAACTAAGCACCAAAGCTGGATATATTTAGGAGTCAATACTGCATTATGAATGCGAGAAATGCTTTAGCATTTTATAGAAAAATATAAAGGGGGTCCCATGCACTGTTTCTAAATCCACCGAGGGGTCCCTGGGCAGAAGAAGCAGAAGACCCCTGCTATAGAGATTCTTAATATGTTTCCCCCGATTTCCTTCTGTTAACTAGTTCTCAGTCAGCCTCTCAGTCCACAGTGGACCCGGAGGAAGTGAAGCGATTCCAGGCTCTGGCCAGCAGGTGGTGGGATGAGGGAGGAGAGTTTGCCGCCCTCCACGCCATGAATGACCTCCGCGTCCCTTTCATAAGGTGTGTGTGTGTTTGAACGGGCCCCTGTGGTGGTACCGCCAGGTCGGTGTGAGTGGGAGGAGCCAATGCATGTCGTTTCAAAAAGCGTAATTTACACTGTAGGCGTGTCCGACCCAGATGTATGATGACTAGATCAGCCTACCCAGTGGACCGTACCGACTGGTAGGCTTAGCTGTCCGTCATACTTGTGATGTCCCCATGTCAATGACAATTGTAGTCATGTGATCATATTGAAACTTGCTTTGTAATGGTAGAGCACAAATCAATGCCTTCCGTCTTTAAAGGAACATTTACTTTAAGGGAATGTGGTAAAGAGGGTGGTTCTTCAGAAAATAAGTATATATTAAATTATGAATAATTATAAATAAGTATCTATTAAAGGTGCAATAAGTCATAGAGAAGGGAAGTATTAAACAATTAATATGGTGTTTGTCAAAGTGTTGTTTGGAAGATGTGAACTCCCAGAGTGCTGATGGGTCAGTGCTGCATGTTGACATGATCACATCACCATACAGACAGTAACGATTAGGTTATGTTTCCTCAGCCTCGCCTATAGGTGGCAGTGTTTAGCTCAAACCAGTGAGAGCTTTGTTTATGGCTACTTGAGGGCTCCCCCCCCCCCCCCCGAAGACAAGGACACAGGGTGATGAGGAATGAGGTTTATTGCAAGAGTTTGAGTCATTGTGAACAGAGCAGATGGTACATGCTAGAGCTCCCCCTCTGAGTGTGTGTGGTGGTGGGTTAGTTGTAACCTGTGGGCCTTGATTAACCATGACCCACCGGTAGGGATGCTCCGATCACCGGAATCAGAATCGGCTGATACCGATTGCTGATCACATAGTCGGTGGGGCGGGGCTTTGGGGATCTTCCATTTAAAGTTCCATATATTATGTAGTATTATATATTTAATAGCTATTCTGAAATATAATATATTACAATAAATCCTCTCACCTGACGAGCAGATTACAACAGCAGATGTTTTTTTCTGCGCACCAAGAAAAGTATGTATTTTGCATCATGTGGCTCTTCCTCTTCTCCGTTTTTGAGAGGTTCGAACCATCGGTTTAGAGTGAATATCGGCCAACTATGATTAGAGGCCGATCGATCGGAGCATCCCTACCCACAGGTGTGCAGCCTCACCGGCCATAGAGTTATCAGTCCAACTCAGGCCAGGGAAGGCTGCTCAAACCAGCCACCCACCACACACACTGCATAGCTATGGTGTAGTATTATATTTCACACACACTAGCCAGCCATGGCTGTCCCCTTCCCCCACACATGTTGTGGAGATGATGGGTCTCCATGGTGACAGTGCCACATCCCATGCCCCTGTGTGTCTGCGTGTAGTTGACGTGTCAGATGTGACTAGGCCCCGAGGCAGCGGGGTGACGATTAGACTAAAACACCACAGCTGCCGACGCCACTTTCACCACATCCTCCCACGTGGTCTTTCCCGAGGAACGCCATTTTTAGTACCGGTGCTACAATACTGCTGGGCATGGTGGAAAGATATTTATATATTCAGGAGGACAGAAATAATTAGCAGAACAGAACAATACATCACAGTTTCCTGCCTGTCTCCAGTACATGGCGCCGGGAGGGATAATCTGCCATGTTGCATGGCACTGAAGAAAGGAGTGGTGAAGAGTAGGAGATGACATTGTAACATAGCTGGGGGGTTCATCTGTCTGTAGGGCTGACACATTGGGGCTTAACGAGACCATCGAAAGGAACATGACAGCTCTCTGTTTTTAAAGGACCGTATATTCACTGCATAATGTCTTGATGAAGACCATCCCTGGTTGTAAAGTGTCTTGATGTAGACCTTCCCTGGTTGTAAAGTGTCTTGATGTAGACCTTCCCTGGTTGTAAAGTCTCTTGATGTAGACCATCCCTGGTTGTATAGTGTCTTGATGTAGACCATCCCTGGTTGTATAGTGTCTTGATGTAGACCATCCCTGGTTGTAAAGTGTCTTGATGTAGACCATCCCTGGTTGTAAAGTGTCTTGATGTAGACCTTCCCTGGTTGTATAGTGTCTTGATGTAGACCATCCCTGGTTGTAAAGTCTCTTGATGTAGACCTTCCCTGGTTGTAAAGTGTCTTGATGTAGACCTTCCCTGGTTGTAAAGTGTCTTGATGCAGATCTTCCCTGGTTGTAAAGTCTCTTGATGTAGACCTTCCCTGGTTGTAAAGTCTCTTGATGTAGACCTTCCCTGGTTGTATAGTCTCTTGATGTAGACCTTCCCTGGTTGTAAAGTGTCTTGATGTAGACCTTCCCTGGTTGTAAAGTCTCTTGATGTAGACCTTCCCTGGTTGTACAGTCTCTTGATGTAGACCTTCCCTGGTTGTACAGTCTCTTGATGTAGACCATCCCTGGTTGTAAAGTATCTTGATGTAGACCTTCCCTGGTTGTAAAGTATCTTGATGTAGACCATCCCTGGTTGTACAGTATCTTGATGTAGACCTTCCCTGGTTGTAAAGTATCTTGATGTAGACCATCCCTGGTTGTACAGTCTCTTGATGTAAGCCTGCATTGAACCCCATCCATGTGATGTGATGTGGATGTGTGTTCAGGGACAACCTGATGAGCGGGCTTGGAGAGTGTCGCCCGGGGAGCCCTCTGGGAGGACTCAACATACTGGATGTGGGCTGTGGAGGTGGACTGCTCACTGAGGTAGGTGTGTGTGTTTGTGTGTTTGTGTGTGTGTGTGTGTCTGTGTCTTTCTGTAAAAAAAAACCTGCAAGAGAAAAATGTATACACATGAATGTAACAACAGATTAATCTGTAAAATGACTGATAATATTTACTATTTTAACACTTTGAAGGCACAAAAAACATTCAACATTCATGAACATTCAAAAATAAGATCTTGTCTATTTATCCTAGACAAAACCGAGCTTAATTTATAGTGATATACTTCTTCTTGTTTCACCATAGATAGATACATTGGTTTATTCTTTTGCTCCTTACTTTTCCTAAGGTCTAGGGAGACCAGGTCAGACTTCATAAGAGATGATTTATTTCCGATAAGACTAAGAAAAAGAGACGGTTGTAAGCAGCACAATCCTCCCCTGGATATAGCTCACTAGTTAAACACATCTCCTTCCGCTGCTTCAGACGTGTCTGGGTTTGACACGCCCCTACATATACCCTCACTAACGTCCCCATCCCCACCCACCACAGGGCAGTGGCTCAGTGGGTCAGGACTTGGCTTGGGAGCCGCAAGGTCACCGGTTCAAGTCCCCGAAACACCAGGTTACTGCCTTAAGTGCCCTTGAGCAAGGCACACACTGCCCCCCCCGGGCGGCTGTATAAATGGCTGACTACTGCTACGGGTTAAATGCAGGGAATCCTTTCGCTGTACACTGACACATTTGAATAATTATTATTATTATTAAACTTAACCAAGCTCACCTTCCTTCCTCCCCTACTTTTACAACCACCGGCCCCCACTAGCGTGTCCTTATATCAAATCAAATCGTGAGGATTGAATCCTCTTTATTGGTCACATACATGAAGACATACAGTGAAACGTGTTCTCTGCATTTAACCCATCCTAGTATTAGGAGCAGTGGGCAGCTATTCATACAGCGCCCGGGGAGCAGTTAGGGTTAGGGTCTTCCTCAAGGACACCTCGACAGTTTTTGCTAGGAGGAGCCGGGGATCGAACCAGCAACCTTCCGGTTGTGAGGCGACCGCTCTACCTCCTGAGCTAGACTGCCGCCCATATGTTAATAATAAAACCACATGAGTGCGTTCCAGTCCGTGGTGAGGGCCAGCGGGTGGCTGAGCGGTGGAGGCAGGTGGTGTGGATGAGATGCTGTTCAGTCACTCCACCTCTCAGATACACAGCCCGTTTCCCAGAGGAAGCTCTCGGTGAAACACTCTCCTATAGTTGTCTTTACACATGCTGGCAATTATTAATAATAATTAATAAGAACGTTTAAATGTCATGCCCGATTCTGAGTCTCGGTTCGGCGTTCGACCGGTCGTGTTTTGGAGGTTGGTTTTTGTCGATCTGTTTGTTGTGGCTGTAGCAAGGGCAAGAAGTCTCCGCTTGGCTTTTAGTCGGATGTGAAGACACAGCGGCAGACAAAGTCACGCTCATGTGTTCATAGGCACACACATTGCAACCATTCTGGCCCTTAGGCGGGCTGCCACCCCACTCAGGCAACACACGCACACACCTGCTTGTTCCCCAAAAGTGTCCAGCAGAGGGTGCTCACGATCACGCTCACATGAACACGTGTGTGTGTGTGTGCTCTAACATTGGCGTGTGTAGAGGTGCAATCACTTGGCACAGCAAGTAAAAAAAAATTGACAAAATCCCCAACAGCTTAATACATCGTAAAACAAGTTGAAATGATTCCCGTACCAAATGGAGTGGCACAGCATCGCGTTCTGGGAGCTACATTTGAAATGTATATTTTTTTACTTAAATTTTTAAACTGCATGGTTACAGGGTTACAGATCTTAGGTCACAGGGGGTTACAGTGCTGACTTGGAGGCCATTCCCCCCCCCCCCCCCCCCCTGCAGGATAATCCATTCAGTGAGTTGTACCCTGTGACCCATCCTCTCCCAAGCCCCTGGCCCGCCTGGGAGCCCACGTGCTGGGAGTGGACCCCGTGGAGAACAGCGTCGGCACGGCCCGGATCCACTCGTCCGGCGACCCCGAGCTCCGAGACCGGGTCCGCTACCGGCCGTGCACCGTGGAGGAGCTGCTGGCCGGTGAGGAGGAGGAGGAGAAGGAGGGGGGAGGAGGAGGGGGCCTGTACGACGCGGTGGTGGCGTCCGAGGTGGTGGAACACCTGGCCGACCTGGACACGTTTGCCTTCTGCTGCGGTCAGCTGGTGAAGGTAGGTTCAGCGTGGATGAAGCCCTGAATTCCTTTTTTGACAGCACTTGTGTTTGTGCAGGAGGGATGGGGGTAGTCCAGAGGCTGTGGGAGGATGTGGAGGAGGCGGAGTGAGTGGCGGGTTCGTACACCTCTGAAATGTGGCCGCTCCGCGAGCGCAAAGAGTGCGTTACTGCAAAACGGCAGACGCCAAACACCATGTGACCGTGTGCAGACGGTCGCCTGGCATCAATAAATTCCGCTGTCGTGTCTTTCTCTGAAGCGCTGGGCAGAAGACGGTCGTCTCCTGGGTCAGTGGATCGGAGGGCCCAGCGTGTCCTAATCCACTGACCCGCCGTTCATCAAGGCAAACACTCTCTCAAAATAAGCCTTTGTCAGACGTCTCTGGGTCTCGTGTTATAGGAGCACATTGTGGTGCCTTAGGTACTTCTTGGTGCTCTCTCTCTCTCTCTCTCTCTCTCTCTCTCTCTCTCTCTCTCTCTCTCTCTCTCTCTCTCTCTCTCTCTCTCTCTCTCTCTCTCTCTCTCTCTCTCTCTCTCTCTCTCTCTCTCTCTCTCTCTCTCTCTCTCTCTCTCTCTCTCTCTCTCTCTCTCTCTCTCTCTCTCTCTCTCTCTCTCTCTCTCTCTCTCTCTCTCTCTCTCTCTCTCTATCTCTCTTTGTATTTATCTCCTTCCTGCTTCCAACGTCACTCACTCCCATCCCATCCCACCCACTCTGGCTCAGCTGCTTCTCGGCTGATGACGGAGCCAGGCTGCTTGGCTGGCTTCTGTGTTTCTTCCATCTGGTGAAACACCTGATCCTCCGTACTAGAAGGGATGTGCCATCTGAGTGCCTTTTTATAATATAGTTACACAAAAGTTATAATAAAATAGAAACCAACTCTAACTGTGAGGGAATACCTATTTTTAGCTCTCTCGCTCTCACTCTCTCTCGTGTGTGTGTGTGTGTGTGTGTGTGTGTGTGTGTGTGTGTGTGTGTGTGTGTGTGTGTGTGTGTGTGTGTGTGTGTGTGTGTGTGTGTGTGTGTGTGTGTAGCCAGGGGGCTCCCTCTTCATCACCACCATCAACAAGACCAGGCTGTCCTACGCCCTGGGCATCGTGGCCGCAGAGCAGGTCCTGCGCATCGTGCCCCCGGGGACCCACGACTGGGAGAAGTTCATCAGCCCCGCGGACCTGGAGGCTCTGCTGCAGGCCCGTACGTTGGGCCTTTCATACCGCCTTGCTGTTAGCGGGTTTTGTGTGAATGCACACATAGTGGTGTTGTGTTCCTCCTTTCCCACCTACGTACATAATACATAATCTGGGTCTCTTCACCCTCCCTCTCCTCCTCCTCCTTCCTCCTCCTCCTCCCTCAGACGGCTTCTCGGTGCAGTCTGTCCGGGGGATGCTGTACAACCCTGTGACGGGAAGCTGGTGCTGGAGCGACAACACGGACATCAACTACGCTCTCCACGCCCTCAAAGCAGCGGACGAGGCGCACCGGGAGGAACAGGCGTGAACGAGGGGTCGTGCGGAGGTCAACCCCCGGTGGACGAGGGGTCGTGCGGAGGTCAACCCCGGTGAACGAGGGGTCGTGTGGAGGTCAAACCCCCCCCCCCCCCCCCACCCACCCGTGAACGAGGCCGACCGCGTTTCTGATCAACAACAACAATAATAATAATAAAAAGCGAACTAACAGAAGCACACACTAAGTGCCTCCTCTGTTAGGGTGTGCTTGTGAACGAAATATGACGGAATTGTCATTGAAACGACGATGCACCAGCAAGCTAGTGGGGGGGGGGGACTAGTCCATTGGTGTTGAGGACTAAATTGTGGGGGTTGGAGAACGGTGTAAGAACCGTACCATCGTGTGAGGAACATTGTGCTGATGTTTGTGGCTTGTGTGTGCCTTGCTGTTTGGCTGGTGGACGGTTTTCCGAGGTTCCGTGCTGATATTACACGCGTGTTGTGGGCTATATAACTATTTTTGCAGCGTGTCATTTGTTGTTATTAAATTATTATTATCAGTAGTATTTGTATATTATTGTCATGTGTACTCCTATACATACAGTGTGTATATCTAGATCTATGTACATTTGACAAAGTCCCTGTGTGTGAAATATTAAGTCACGCCTTCATTGCATGTTGCCATTTTTATCCACAATTGTTTGTACTTGTCCTGCGTCAAAGCAGAACACGTTCATCACACACAATAGGCAGGAGGCTGTTTACAGCCTCTCGGTTAAGGGCCCACACTAATCGACATAAGGTGTGAGGCGGTTCCGTCCTCTGGAACGGCCTCACACGCGTCATCTGGCAGAGAACCACGGCGTGATGGAACCCTCCACTGTTCTTGGTCTGGGTCCTATTCTGAAACACCAAGCTCTTACTTCAGATTCATATTAATAATAGTGTCTACTCTAATTCAGAGAGAGAGAGAGGTCTCGTCTTGGTTGGTTTCTAGTGGGTAACTCTCTATACTCTTATCAACGTACTTGGTCACCTGCAGAAAACGACTTCGACGTTTTCTGTGAGATGGACCTCTAAAATAAATTGGTACTAATGTGTAAATAGGGAAGTAATATAGTATATATATATATATATATATATATAAAATGTATGCAAATGTCACCATAGCCGTCCAGTATTGTCCATATGGTCCTTAGAGGCTTTACCCTCTTCGTCGGCCGTCACGAGGGGAGGCCGGGCGGGGTGACGTCACCCTCTCCTATTGGAGGAGCCGAGCGGGGCGGGACCCCCTGTGGAGCCTCATGCGGGTGAGTCCGACCTGCGGGGTGCGGGCACCGACTGGCAGCAGCGGGGGACCGAGGACAGAGATGCACTTTTGCAATTGACTTTTAATCGCCACGAATCCCGTAATACACCGCGTAATATTATGAGACGTGTGGATGAGGGAGTGTGTGGAGACGGAGGAGGAAGTCGGAGGGTGTCGCTGAGAGGAGGAGGAGGAGGAGGAGGAGGAGCGGCGGTGAACAATGTACTACTGGGGTGCCGCGGCTGGCCTCGCCTCGTCCCGACCGTGCGTGGTGTGTGAGCTCGGCCGCAACCACAGCTCTCTGTGCGGCGGGGCCGGCGGCGGCTCCTCGGTGCCCCCCGAGGAGGCGCTCCGGTCGCTGTATGGCTCGCTGGTCTCGGCGGTCCCTCTCCCTCTGCAGACGGACTACGCGGGCATCATGTCGGCGGTGTTGGCGGCGTCCGACTCCTGGTGGAAGAAGACCCTGTACCTGACCGGGGGGGCGCTGCTGGCCGCCGCGGCCTACCTGCTGCACGAGCTGCTGGCCATCAGGTCTGTCTGCATGTCTGTCTGTCTGTCTGCATGTCTGTCTATCTGTCTGCATGTCTGTCTATCTGTCTGTCTGTCTATATATCTGTCTGTCTGCATGTCTGTCTGTCTGCATGTCTGTCTGTCTGTCTGCATGTCTGCCTGTCTGCATGTCTGTCTGTCTGTCTGTCTGTCTGTCTGTCTGTCTGTCTGTCTGCAAGCAAGCCTACGCCTTCGGCCTATAGGCCCTGGCCATTCATTGTTCGAGGTAAACAACCGCGGTGGCTGGTGCATGATGGATGCACTGTTCCCAGGCCGGGCCTCCCGGTGCCTCTCATTCAAGGACACTCATGAGAGACTGTTACTGTTGTGTTATTATTACTGGAAGAAGCGAAAGGAGGAATCGGAAATCTTAACGCGTCCGCCCCGAGTGATGCGTTTTGTCGCCTAAAAGCATAAATCATATGTAAATAATATGCACACAGCGACAGTCAACTCGACCTTTTCTGTGTGTGTGAGAGAGAGAGAGAGAGAGAGAGAGAGAGAGAGAGAGAGAGAGAATGTATGTGTGTGTGTGTGTGTGTGTGGGGGGGGGGGGGGGGGAGGAGGGAGAGAATGTGTGTGTGAGGGAGGAAGAGAATGTGTGTGTGAGGGAGGGAGAGAATGTGTGTTTCTGACCAAAAACCCTATATGAAGTAACTATTTGGGTGGGCTGAGGTTGAGACGAGACATCTACACATGGAAGGATTATTTGAGGGGTTATTTAAGGTCGCCCTGTTGTAGCCCAGCTGTACGTGATGTTCTCCGCGTTGTGATCTGTACACACTGTATACACGTAACCTCCTAGACCGTACCAGGGCGTCCTCATCTCGCCACGGATTGGAACGCCCGGGACGAGAGATGCTACAACTGAGTGGCGAGAGAGAGAGGGCGGGACTTCCGACAGAGGGATATCCGTTACGTTCCGTTACATAAGTCGATTGTTTCGTTGAAACTCTATATGTATTCTCCTTGCTATTGTTGTTGTTTTTATTGTTATTATTTTTTATCATGCTCGCCCCGGGAGACTCTGGAGACCGAAATTGCGTTGCGGTAGTCCGGGATAACGCCACATCTCTCTCAGTTTATTCATTCGGAAATATCGCTGGATCACGTGGCGGCGACTGGCTTTGGCACAACAGTTATGTTGTCACTGGGGGGAATCGTCTGTCACTTAACATAGAATTTATATATGGACTACGTATTTATACCTATACTTCTATAGCTGTACAGAATCGATCATGTCTGAGTTCAGTAGTATGTAGGAGCCTGTATACCTTCAGGACCACAGGGCAGTGGACAGCTCCTCGGGTTATGCACCATATCTCTGAGTCTGCATATTTCATGTTTAACATTGCAACGAATACAATGGAATATACCTTTAAAACATCAAAGGCTTATTAATACAACTTTTAATATTTGGAGTTAGTTACACAGCTGTGTAGCAACACGGCTCCAAGATGACTTAAAAGAGGAATAATATTTCATTGAAGATGTTCTCATTCAGAATCACATTGCGATTATTTAGACAGATATTGCTATTTATATGTGATTATGATTCACTATTATTATGTTATTGGGGTATGTACCAAACATATTGAAAAAACATGTTTTCTATGTGTAGGCCAGGTCATCTCTGTAGCCCTACAACACTTCATTCATAATAGTGTTATACATTCTTCATTTACACATTTTGCCCATAGACAAAATTTGGATATTATATATTTCCATTCATTGTGCAGCCCTTATAGTATTCCGACTCATTCCCTTCACTGGATTCGACACATCATCTGGTGACGACCAAGAGAACCAAACCACTGGAGACACTGGAGCAGTGGCACGTGCATCGCACTGTCACGCATGAGTCGGCCTCCCGTGGGACTAACATGTGACTTACATGTGACTCACATGTGACTAACTCAGTGACTAACATGTGACCACATGTGACCAACTCAATGACTAACATCAGTAGCAGGAACTCGGTCGGTCATCGCTGCTGCATGCTGTCGACTGAGTATACCCTGACATTACGGGCTTTACCCGGGATCCAATGACACTGATGAGCAACAGGAGAACCGTACACCCCTCCTCCCCCTCCCTCTTCCTCCCCCTCCCTCCCTCCACCACCCCCTCCCCCCACCACCCCCTCCCCCTCTTCCCCTTCCTCCCAGCTGTAAAACAAAACCGCTATTCAATTGATTTTTTTATTTATAACTTTCATTCACTTAGAGGTCAAAAGCATATCAATGGACAATGGGTAGGCCTATACACACACACACACACACACACACACACACACACACACACACACACACACACACACACACACACACACAGGTACGTGTGTGTGTGTGTTTAGGCCTATACTTGTCTTCCAATATTGTGTGTGAAGGAAGACAAGAAGGACCGTCAAATTGGATACAGGGGGTGTGCGTAGATAGTTTAGAAATACTTTGGGATATACCCCGCTCCTCCACCACACACACACACACCACACACACACACACACCACACACACCACACACACACCACACCACACACACACACACACCCACACCCACACACACTACCACTACCACATATTGAACCATCTCCACTATGAGTCCTATTGTTTTCCCTTCACCAGCCGTAAGCAGCGTGGAATAAAGATGAAAGCTCAGACCTCAGCTTCTAAGCACACACGCCTCATTCATCATCAAAGGAAATCATTTGGGT
This sequence comes from Muraenolepis orangiensis, assembly GCA_027704905.1. Taxonomy (NCBI): domain Eukaryota; kingdom Metazoa; phylum Chordata; class Actinopteri; order Gadiformes; family Muraenolepididae; genus Muraenolepis; species Muraenolepis orangiensis. The sequence continues at coordinate 22,367,568 of CM051008.1, forward strand.
GCCAGATGGAAGGTGGTTCACAGATCACAGTGTGGCTCATAACCCTTAGCATGGGTCTGTTACTGTAATGGACCAGGGGTACGGGTACCAGACTACACTAGACTACACTTAAAAGTATCAGACCCCATACTGAGGGTGGTTGTCCCTCGTTCGTATCGTTACTGTGAACTCGGTACTCGTTACTATATCGTTACTGTATCTCTCTCTGTCTGTCTGTCTGTCTGTCTGTCTGTCTGTCTGTCTGTCTGTCTGTCTGTCTGTCTCTGTCTGTCTGTCTCTCTCTATCTCTGTCTGTGTCTGTCTGTCTCCCTCTCTCTCTCTCATATATAACTTTAACGATGGACCTGCACGTCTCTGCCGTGTGTTGTAGGAAGGAGCAGGAGCTGGACTCTAAGGACGCCATCATCCTCCACCAGTTCTCCAGGCCAAAGAACGGCGTTCCCAGCCTCTCACCCTTCTGCCTCAAGATAGAGACGTATCTTCGCATGGCCGACCTGCCCTACCAGGTACACACAGGCACACACACACACACGCACGCACGCACGCACGCACACACACACACTGAATAAATAAATGTTAAAGTTCAACTAAAGAACACAAGTTCTTCAGTTTATCAACAGGAAAATAAAACAAATGTCACATAAATCAAACGTAACATAAAACAAACGTTACATAAATCAAACATTTCATAAAACAAACGTTACATAAATCAAACATAACATCAATCAAATGTTACATAAATCAAACGTTACAGAAACGTTACAGAAATCAAACTTAAATAAAATAAATATTACATCAAATAAACGTTACATAAAACAAATGTTACATAAAAGAAACATTACATAACGCAACGGTTTAATAAAACAAACGTTGCATGAAACAAACATGACACGGAAAACACCAACGTACTCGCAATGTTTAGAATTGAGTGAAATATTGACAGGAGCCCAGACCCCTGGGTCCAATTGTCCTTGTTAAACAGAAGGACACGGTTGTCTGTTCTCCTCCAAGCACCACCCACCAAGCACCATCCTATCTCCCACCTGGATCTGTATCTGTGCGTCGAGGTTGACAACAAACAGACACACACTCGGGGAGGGATCACATTTTCCACTTTCTTCTTTCTTTCATATTATTTTCATTTTTATTTTCCTTCTCCAGAACTACTTTGACGGGAAGCTGTCGCCGCAGGGCAAGATGCCCTGGGTGGAGTACAACCACCAGCAGGTGTCGGGGTCAGAGTTCATCGTGGACTTCATGGAGGAGAAGCTGGGCGTCGACCTCAACAAGAACCTGAGCGCCGAGGAGAGGGCGGTGTCCCGCGCCGTCACCAAGATGGTGGAGGAGCACCTCTACTGGTCAGTGGGGGACACAGTTACCGTGTTTATAGGGGCGTGTTACAGTCGCTCAGGAGGTGGAGCGGGTCGGTTGGGTGGTCTGACAAGCGGACTATCATTCGGAAATATCGCTGGATTACGTAGCGGCGACTGGCTTTGGCACAACAGTCATGGTAATAGATGCTTTTATATAGTGCTTTTATCCAAAGCGCTTTACAAGTCAAGCCTCACATTCACCCATTCATACACCCATTCAACCACCGAGGGCGGAGTCAGCCATGCAAGGAGACAGCCAGCACGTCAGGAGCAGTTAGGGTTAGGGTGTCTTGCTCAAGGACACCTCGACAGTTTTTGCTAGGAGGAGCCGGGGGATCGAACCAGCAACCTTCGGGTTGTGAGGCGATCGCTCTGCCTCTACCTATCGTCTGCCACTAAACATACAGTTTATATATGGACTACGTATTTATACGTATACTTCTATAGCTCTACAGAATGTATCAGGTCTATTGAGTAGAGTAGAGTTGTATGTAGGAGCCTGTATGTCCTTTGTGTGAACGTCGATACTTTCAGGACCACAGGGCAGTGGACAGCTCCACGGTTTAGGTGCCAAATCTCTGAGCCGGCATATTTCATGTTTAACATTGCAACTAAATATATCAAAGGCTTATTAATCCAACATTTTACATTACACAGCTCCAAGATAGACTTAAAAGAGGAACCAACCAGAGGGTTGCTGGTTCCATCCCCCTCTCCCCGCTCCTCCTAGCCTTCTAAGTCTTGAGGTGTCCCTGAGCAAGACACCCTAACCCCTAACTGCTGCTGTGACCAGGTGGCTTCAGTTGCCTTCCATGGCTGACGCCGCCGCCGTCGTCGGTGAATGAATGGGTGAATGAATGGGTAAACGTGAGGCATTGTTGTACTTGTCAAGCGCTTTGGTTAAAAGTGTGATATATATGCAGTCCATTCCTGTTAGCTGTGTCCCTTAATCCCACTCGTGGTCTCAAAGGGCTTCACAGGAACACATTAAAGGATATGTAGCGCAAAGAGTATCGATGATCGATGCTTTTTGTACTTCATTTGTAACGTGTTCAGCAGACAGTAAGAGGCTGTGTGTGTGTGTGTGTGTGTGTGTGTGTGTGTGCGTGTGTTGTTATGTTTACAACAGTTGGTTATGTTTTCGCCTGTGTTTGTTTGGCTGCCTGGTTGTCCGTTTGTCTGTTAGGTAAGATAACTCAAAAAGTGATGATGTACGGAATTGGACAAAACTAGGTGGTTAGATTACTTATGGGCCACGGAACATTCCATGATTCCATTTGCACCAGATCCAAACCTGGATCCAGGGGACCGTGTGGCGTGGCGGAGGTGTGTGCTCCACTGAGGGCCCTCTGGTTTGATGCTGCTTCTTTGTCTCTCTTGAAAAATAATTTCGAGAAGAAAGGTTAAATAAATTATTCAACACCTCCTAACACCTCCTAAGACCTCCAAGAGGGGAAGGGGTATAAAGCCCCCTAGGGCGGCACGATAACTGGCTTGGGAGCCGCGGAGCGGATAGGAGGGTGGGCATCTGTTATGCTCACCCTACAGCAGGTCTAAGAAACAAGCATGATAATGATCAAACCATCAGGCATTATGATTATGAGCACAGTTACGTCAGACCGTGTTTGAAGTCAGCTTTTGCGTATGCAAGTTCTTCTCCTTATTGTTAATGCAACAGACCTCATCAAATAGCTGCACGTTTGAGTCATTTTAAGTAGTCTATTCTTTGAGCAGTCTATTCTTTTGTATTTATTCCTATCGCAGTGATTAGCTGTTTGATTTGCATGCCGTGGCTCTGAGCGTCCCATCTGTAATGGGATACAGGGATGTTATCGACTAATCCAGCGTAATCCAATCCGATCTAATCGAATCACTTAATGCACAAGTCGGCATCAGGCGACTCCATCCACTCCATTGTGTTGTATTGTGTTCCCACTGCCATAGCAGCCATACTATGGTGTCCCCCCACTCCTCTCCTCCTCCTCTCCCCACTGCCCCCCCCCTCTCCTCCTCCCCCCTCCCCCTCCCCCCCTCCCCATCAGGCTGAGCGGGTGATGAGTCACGGGGACCAGAGCCAACGGGTGCCAGGGAGCACTCTGCCCCGCTCCCTCAGAGACCCGCTGTGTGTGTGTGTGTGTGTGTGTGTGTGTGTGTGTGTGTGTGTGTGTGTGTGTGTGTGTGTGTGTGTGTGTGTGTGTGTGTGTGTGTGTGTGTGTGTGTGTGTGTGTGTGTGTGTGTGTGTGTGTGTTTTCCATTACCTAAGAGCACCATTCATCACTGCGGGCTGCGCCGCACCCTGCCTTGTGCCCGACACGCTTCCATCCGGCTCCCCACAGACAAACAAACAAACCAACAACATCCTCTCGCTTTCATTTTGAAAAAAGTCTTGTCTGAACTTAAGTTGTCCGACCTCGGCCCCCCCCCACGGCAACGAGACTCGATGGGGGTCAAGTATGATATATTAATGACATTGTCATCTAAATCTAAATCTGGAGGATTGAATCCTCTTTATTTTCGTCACAGTGAAATGTGTTTCTCTGCATTTAACCCATCCTAGTATTAGGAGCGGCTGGCAGCTATTGTTTATACATCGCCCCGGGGGGAGCAGTGTATGGGGGGTCTGGTGCCTTGCTCAAGGGCACCTCGGCAGCGTTTCGGGGGACTTGAACCCGGTGACCTTCCGGTTCCCAAGCCATGTCCCAGCAGACTGAGCTACCCTGTAGCCTCCTTCTCCCTCGTCTCCTGCCGTGTGTGTCTGTCATTGTCACAGCAAACCAAAACATTATTTATATTTATATTATTTATTATATATATATATATATATATATATAATTCACAGCACAGTGAAAGTCTAATCTCTGCTTTCCGCTACACCCCCGCCCCCCCCCCCCCCCTTTTGGCCGCTGTGGTCCCTGTGACCTGCCCTGGGCTGTGTTCTAGGACCCCCTCCCCGATTGAATCACTTATGTCCGGGGCGTCCGGCCCTAGTGACTGTAGGAGGTCGGCCGGGACCTACAGTCACGATGACCTCATCCACTCTCGCCTTGTGCAGCCAGTCGGGTGAGCTTGATTGATGTTGCCATGACGACAATCAGGCAGAGGGTCCCGGGAATCTCGGGGAAGGAAATGGATTAGCTGGGTGTGACTTGGCCTTCTGGTGTGTGTGTGTGTGTGTGTGTGTGTGTGTGTGTGTGTGTGTGTGTGTGTGTGTGTGTGTGTGTGTGTGTGTGTGTGTGTGTGTGTGTGTGTGTGTGTGTGTGTGTGTGTGTGTGTGTGTGTGTGTGTGTGTGTGTGTGTGTGGCATTTACTGGTGATAATTAGTCATTGGGCAGGTGCTGGAGTTGAACAGTAAGCTTATAAATAAAATGATGGGAAATATAGAATAGTTATTACGTGTACTATTTATTATGGATGTTTTTTTTCATCTCAGTGATGTGATGTTTAGCCATATTATGCTTTGATGAGGGTAGGCATTCTTTTGGCAAAAATATGTGAAATTGAAGATTGTACTCACACAAAACGATATCTATATATATATATATATATATATATATATATCGCAAATCTCCATCTATAACAATCATCATATTTATCATAAACATGATACAGCGGGAGGCAATCGGTCCACAGACAGCGAGTCTTCTCAGGAAAACACAAACACAAGACCACAAACAAGGGGAAGAAGTGGTGTGCTGTGCCCAGACGACGCAGACCAGACGCTCTCTTCGTTATGTAAGTGGCAAAGAGTAGGCTTTTGACCAGAGGATGGAAAAAAACTCAAAGCTTCACCTTACGCCACTCCTCTTAGTTAGAGTAATAACACAAAGAAAAGACACTGAAAACGAACCACGAGTGAAACGGTGTGTGGGGTTTCGGTACTGAGGGTTAGATCCAAAACATAACTCCTATATTTATCTTATTTTTCTTCTCCACACTGACTGCTGTGTTTGGGCGGTCGGTGGAGATAAAACCCTCTCATGTCGTTTCATAGTTAAAATTTTAAAATGTCTTGTTGTTGTTGTGGTGGTGGTTGTGGTGGTTGTTGTTGTATGCTGTTTACAACTCTTTTTTCCTAACTGTTTTAAACGGTTTATCGTGTCGCGTCAGGTTAGGTCGAACTGTATCGCGCTATAAATCACTGCTATGTTTACTTAAACTCTCTTTTTTTTATCACGGCGCTCCTTAATTTCCCCGGGGAAGGAACGACGTACCCGTCCAATTTAATCTGCTAATACCCGGCGCTATAGCGATCGCAGATGTGCGTTTATTTGTGTACATGAAACAACAACAACCCCGGCGGCTCCGAGAGGCTTTTTAGTAGCACGATGTTCCCTTTCGTGTGGTGGTGGTGGTGATGGAGGTGGTGGTGGTGGTGGTGGTGATGGAGGTGGTGGTGGTGATGGAGGTGGTGGTGGTGGTGGTGGTAGGAAAAAGGAAGGTTCGCTATCGATCGAACGTCAGTCTCAGTCTTATTTTCCATTTCCCTCCCCTCCACTGTGTCTGTGTCTGTGTCTTCTTCCATTAAAAGCTTTCACAACAACTCTAAAACGGATAAAGTGTGAACGTTATAGTGCGGGAGGGCATAAGCATGAGTCTTCATCGGGAGAAGTGATGTCAGCATGGCCTAATGGTATAATATGTCAGGGTCAGAGGGCTCGTAGAGCGTGTATTATGATTTACCGTCAACAGATTGGACCAGCAATGACCTGTGTGTCTTATTTCCCTTCGTAAAGTGACCCCCGTCGATGTTTGGCAAATCATTAAATCTATACTGTCATCCATGTATCGGAAGGGTGTGTGTGTGTGTGTGTGTGTGTGTGTGTGTGTGTGTGTGTGTGTGTGTGTGTGTGTGTGTGTGTGTGTGTGTGTGTGTGTGTGTGTGTGTGTGTGTGTAGGTGTGTAGGTGGGTGGGTGGGGGGTGGGGGTCAACTGGGATTAAGTATCAATTGAAACGATGGTTATAAGTTCATATGTGGTGTTGAGTTGAATATGGAAATTAACCCAAATGTCCCCATTACATAAGGGCAAAGTAAGTAAATGTCCTACCTTTGTGTGTGCGCATTCGCGTACGTGTACATGCTCGTGTGTGTGTGCGTGTACATGCTCATGTGTGTGTGTGTACATGCTTGTGTGTGTGCGTGTACATGCTCATGTGTGCGTGCACATGCTCGTGTGTGTGTGTGTGTACATGGTCATGTGTGTGTGTGCGTGTACATGCTCATGTGTGTGCGTGTGTACATGCTCATGTGTGTGGGTGTACATGCTCATGTGTGTGCGTGTACATGCTTGTGTGTGTGCATGTACATGCTCTGTGTGTGTGTGCGTGTACATGCTCATGTGTGCGTGTACATGCTCATGTGTGTGCGTGTGTACATGCTCATGTGTGTGCGTGTGTACATGCTCGTGTGTGTGCGTGTACATGCTCATGTGTGCTCGTGTGTGTGTGTGTGTACATGCTTGTGTGTGTGTGCGTGTACATGCTCGTGTGTGCGTGTACATGCTCATGTGTGTGTGTGTGCCTGCGTGTGTCTGCAGGACCATCGCGTACTGCCAGTGGGTGGACAACGTGGAGCAGACCCGGGATCTGCTGGCGGTGAGCGGGCCCCTCAGCGACACGCTGCGCTGGCTCCTCAGCCAGCTGACGGGCAGCATGGTGCGCCGGGAGATGTACGGTCACGGGATAGGACGCTTCACCGAGGACCAGGTCTACGCCCTGATGGAGAAGGACATGAGGACCCTGGCCACCCTGCTGGGTAAGGAGGGGGGAGGGGGAGGTGTGTGTGTGTGTGTGTGTGTGTGTGTGTGTGTGTGTGTGTGTGTGTGTGTGTGTGTGTGTGTGTGTGTGTGTGTGTGTGTGTGTGTGTGTGTGTGTGTGTGTGTGTGTGTGTGTGTGTGTGTGTGTGTGTGTGTGTGTGTTCCGAATGTGTGTGTGCCTAAGAGCTTGCATAGTTTAGATTTTCAGGTGTGTGTGTGTGTGAGACACTAATGTCTGTAAAGTAAATGCATAAAGATAATTAAGTGAGGTAAGAGAGCACGCTGCCCACACGCCACAATACAGTTTTTCTGATTGATTCGCCGCTGCTATTGAAACAGATGGCAGTCAGCAATGAAGTATCCACAACGGATCACTATTATAACTTACCTTCTGTTCCCGGAAAGTAAGTCAGCTGTCTACAACTAGTGTAAACCAGTTTAGGGATAACTCCGGGACAACAGTGACAATGGAATTGATTAAAAACCCAAAGATGTTGTTTATTTGCTTACAAGTTTTTTTCGTGTATGTCATCTTTAACCTGTATTTGGTTTGAGTCTTAGTCTATGTTATAACATACTGGCTCTTTAATCGCTCTTTACAGCCAGTGATCAATAATTGGGACATAGAGATTGGACTTACTAGAATGTTAATTGATGCTGTGTTTCTCTCTGTACTTTGTGTTCTCGTGTAAAGAGCAACACGTGACACGTGGCACTCATATCAACACATGCTTCACGTGTGCTTCCTCCTCTGTCCTCTAGGGGATAAGAAGTACTTCATGGGACCCAAAATATCGACGCTGGACGCCACCGTGTTCGGCCACCTGGCCCAGGCCATGTGGACGCTGCCCGGCACGCGACCAGAGCAGCTCATCAAAGGTCCGTCAAATGTAGATAATCCTTGTGGATTATCAATCTGTTTCATTCATTCACTTCTACGGTGGTATCAGCCGCCATGACTAGCATTTACCTATTTCACCCACTAGATGGCAGTGTGACACTACTGCAATGCAGTGTTTCTGATAGGTAGGATTCACTGTGGCATAAACACGGTGTGCTCGCGTAGGTAATGTTTCAAAACTGTTTAAAACAGTAACTAGCGTCCCAAACTACCTCACAATCGTGTTCCTTTAAACTTAAAACACTACAGTTGTTCAGTACAGAATAAATATTAATGACACACCACTTGAAGAAACAAAACAAACCTAATTGATATACATACAACAATATTGATACTTATTTAGCTTTTATCAAAAGTGGCTTGCCGATTCATATGTCATTAATAAAAAGCAGGTCAAGGGATCGAACCCAGTTACCCTTTGGGGCCGGGGAGTCAAACACCAGAGTGTCTACACTATCCACAATGGATGTGACTCCCAGGCTTGGCTATGATTGTTATTCTAATATGAAATGAAGTTGACCTGAGCCTCTGGTGTTGCTCCTCCTCAGGCGAGCTGATCAACCTGGCGCTGTTCTGCGAGCGCATGCGGAGACGCTTCTGGCCTGAGTGGTTTGTGGACGCCGAGGACCTCTTTTTCCAGGGCGAGGACAGCAACAGCAGCAGCAGCAGCGGCCGTGGCGGCGGCGGGGGCCTCCTGGAGTACGGCCTGTTCTCCCGGACCGACACGCTGGAGGACAGCGACGGCAGCCGGGGCACGCACACGCCCTCCCCCTCCCCCGACTCGGACCCGTCGCTGTTCGGCTCGGACGTGGGCACGGGGTCCGACAACGACGCCCCGGCGAAGGCGGAGACCGTGGCGGACGGGCCGGACCTTTGAACTGAAGAGAGAGAGAGAGAGAGAGGGAGAGAGGGAGAGAGAGAGAGAGAGAGAGAGAGAGAGAGAGGGAGAGAGAGAGAGACTGACACCCGAGGCGGCGGCGGTTGTGCCTGATGCCGACCGCTTTGCGTTTTGGTTATTTTGCGTTCTTGCTTTCCCGGGATGCCGGCGAGGAACACGTCGACGGGTAGAAGGGAACCCGGCTTGTGTCTGAGTGTCCTTGGTGGCCCTTGGTGTGAACCCTGTGCACCGGTTCTCGTGGAAAACACGTTGTATGTGGACCGGATCCTCGCCTCATTTCCCACACCACAGCCTGGCGTCTTCTCTTAGGCCTTATATTTGTGTTGTAGTAGAATCCTAGAGCCTGTGTGGATGAGGAGGAGGAGGAGGAGGAGGAGGAGGAGGAGGAGGAGGAGGAGGAGGAGGAGGAAGAGGAAGGAGGAAGGTGCATGGTTATGAACTCTGAAGAGGAGTAGGGGGATAATGTGCCACCTTATGTGAACACGGTAGAAGACAGACTGACAGTCGTCCCACGTACTGTTGAATAATGCAACGGAACCGCCACCGCAGAGCGCACGATCGATCCCCTTCCGACCAATCAGGTGGAAGATACTCCTGTGACGGCTGCCGATCATCATCATCATCATCATCATCATCATCATCTTGGTGCCGGCCCCGTCCTCTCAGGACTCTGGAGCAACACAGTTGTGATGTGATTATGGACTGATGGTTTAACTGTAGTCCCATGGTGCAGGGGGGACATTTCTAGGGTAAATAGCAATGGCCTTTTAACACTTCCTCTGGCAACTTGATTTGTCAAAAAAAACAAAACAAAGAATATAATATATCCATATTATGTACGTGTGTGGACAGACAGAGATGCAGGCAGGTCTTACAGTCATGTGTTTTGCATCTGGCCAGTTAAAGCAGAAAGAGACAAGTACTACATCTGACCACTAGATGGCGACACAGTGTCCCCTCAAGGTCATACTCCACAGAGGCCTTGACAGCCTGCATGTCTGTTTTAGGATTATTCAATGAGATGTTGCTCCCTAGGTCTTAAATTATAGTTTGTATTCTGTGTGGGGGTGTGTGTGTGTGTGCAAAATGATCAACGGTGATACCAAAACAGACCAAAAACATGTTCGCAGGCATTCGCCGCTGTCTGATTGGATCGCTCGCTCCCCCTTACCTCTCGTGATTGGTCGGTTCATTCAGCCCTCACGTGACTGCTGTGTTTATAAGTGAGTGATAAGCATGAACCATGGATTTGGTGCCGTTCTACTACGTCTGTTGTCTGTGGGTCTGTTGAGATGCGCGGAACATCTTCGTGAAACACGACCTCTGTTCTCCCCCATCCAGCGACCCCAATAGGTGCTTTCGGAACTGCAAAAAAAAAACGTTTGATAGTTCTAAGAACTATCGGAGGAACTGTCCCCTTTCTGTTGTGGTCGCACCACAGGAACTACAGGAGCCATCGTAGTTCCCAGAACGCTGTTCTAAAAGGGTCTTTTTTAGCTCCTACTTCAGAGCAGGTCTACTCTCTCTACTAGCAAAGAGGAACCTTTGGTGTGACGTTGGTAGGTTTATTGGTGATTAGTCGAACACCAGCCAATGCACCACTGACGACCGCCAATAAAAACAACAACCTTTAGCTGTGTTTACTGTAAACTGTCAAACGTAATGTAACGAAAACAGCGCTTTAACGGTAACGGAATGGAAGAATAACACAACAAAACACAGATGTTCCATCACAGACGTTCCAATCGGTGGTACGCACGCAGAACAGAATAAAGAACCCTTTGAAGGAACCATTCCACCCCAGGTCCCCTAGTTCCTAGTTCCCCCCCGTCCCCAGAACTGTTTGTGTCCGATAGCACCTAGTGCTTATTGCCTTGTCTTGGCCAGAAGGAGCCATATTAACGAAAAACCACCGCGTCGACATGTTGATGATGATGGTGTGTGTGTGTGTGTGTGTGGGGGGGGGGGGGGGGGGTCCGGGGTCATGCTGGTGTTGTGTAAATACTTGTGACCAAGACTACCACTCTGGGACTCTGTGGGGGCCGATGACAAGAAACACCCTCCACAGTTCACATTTCAATAAAGAATAGCTGTGATCATTTTTGAACTCTCTCTCTGCTTGCCCATGTGTTTCTGTCGCTGGAGGTTGAGTCCATTCGTTTAAAGAAGAAAGAAGTGTATTTTTCTTCCCCCTTTTTAAGAACTTTGTCTGCATGGTAAACGGAAACCGGTTACAGTGCATTTTAGACGGACAAGCAAACGAGCACCAGTTCAAACTCAGTGGGACTCAGTGTCCAAGTCCTGTGACCCAACATGTGGGGTCCATGGAGGGATTCAAAACAGTTTAAACTAGAGGGCCCTCAGTGGATACCTCCACCACACCAAACAGACCCCTGATACAGACCACTGTTACTTGTTACTTTACTGTTACTTAATTCCGTACATAACTGTTTGAGGCGTCTTGCTAACAGACAAACAAACAAACAAACAAACATACACACAGACAAACAAACCACTGGGTGAAAACAAGAGTAACTGTGACAGTGAGTGGAGTACGTCTGATGGAGGTGGGAACCAAAACATGGTTATCCTCGCTCCCCTGACGTGCGTGTGTGTGTGTGTGTGTGTGTGTGTGTGTGTGGAAGGCTATCTCATGAGTTACAGTCTACGGTACACACACATTTCCCATTTCTTGTATTCACTATACAGTTCACACATTTTGGGCGGATAGGTTCTACCAGCTCTGGTTCTACTTCAAATGGCGCGTTTGTTGTGGGTGCTGATGTGTTGATTTATATGTGTGAATGCGTGTGTGAATGCATAGATGTGTGTGTTTGTGTGTGTGTGTGTGTGAGCGCCTGTGTGTGTTTGTGTGTGTGTGTGTGAGCGCCTGTGTGTGTGTGTGTGGTGGAGCGCCTGTGTGTTTTCAATCAGACTTAACGAGTCGTAGTCATCCAGGTGTGGAGGCATGCTGATTACAGCTCAGCACAGCCCAGGGGAGCGGAGCTGCTGATGGGGAGAGAGGAGACCAGAGAGGAGGAGGAGGAGGAGGAGATCAGGGAGGAGGAGGAGGAGGACAGGGGGGAGATGGATACCAGAGAGAAGGAAGAGGAGACCAGAGAGGAGGAGGAGGAGGAGACCAGGGAGAAGGAGGAGAGGGGGGAGATGGATACCAGAGAGAAGGAAGAGGAGATCAGAGGAGGAGGACGAGGATGAGGATGAGACCAGGGGGGAGATGGATACCAGAGAGAAGGAAGAGGAGATCAGAGGAGGAGGACGAGGAGGACGAGGATGAGGATGAGACCAGGGGGGAGATGGATACCAGAGAGAAGGAAGAGGAGATCAGAGAGGAGGATGAGGAAGAGGAAGAGGAGACCAACGAGGAGAAGAGGGGGGGAAGACCAGAGAGGAGGTAGTGGAGGAGCAGGAGACCAGATAGAAGGAGGAGGAGGAGACCAGATAGAAGGAAGAGGAGGAGGAGCAGGAGACCAGAGAGGAGGAGCAGCACTTCTTCTTCAGCAAGAAGCAAGTGGTAGCAGAGTGAAGAAAACAAGTGTGTGTGTGTGTGTGTGTGGAGACACAATGTAAAATGTAAATGTAAATGTGTGTGTGTGTGTGTGTGTGTGTGTGTGTGTGTGTGTGTGTGTGTGTGTGTGTGTGTGTGTGTGTGTGTGTGTGTGTGTGTGTGTGTGTGTGTGTGTGTGTGTGTGTGTGTGTGTGTGTGTGTGTGTGTGTGTCGGTTGGTGGTTGGGAGTTGGGCAGGGGTGTAAAGATAAGTGAGAGACAAGGGAGAGGGCAGGAACGACCCCGGACGTGGTGTTGGTGGTTCGAAGGAGGAGGAGCGCTTGGACATCAGCCAGCAGAGAGGTGTGTGTGTGTGTGTGTGTGTGTGTGTGTGTGTGTGTGTGTGTGTGTGTGTGTGTGTGTGTGTGTGTGTGTGTGTGTGTGTGTGTGTGTGTGTGTGTGTGTGTGTGTGTGTGTGTGTGTGTGTGTGTGTGTGTGTGTGTGTGTGACAGAGAAAGATAAAATAGGAGGAATAGTGGTGGATGGTGAGAGAGAGAGAGAGAGAGAGAGAGAGAGAGAGAGAGAGAGAGAGAGAGAGAGAGAGAGAGAGAGAGAGAGAGAGAGAGAGAGAGAGAGAGAGAGAGAGAGAGAGAGAGAGAATAGCAGCAGGAGGAGAGGAGAGGAGAGGAGAGGAGGCAGAGCATGCAGGCCTTGGCAGTGGGCTGGAGGAGGAGAGATGGGGGGCCAGGGATCAGGCTCTGGGGTCCCGGGGGGGGGGAGCAGGTGCTGGCTGTGAGCGAGGCCTCTGGGCCCCCGGCCTCTGCCAGGGCCTAAAACAATCTGCACTGCACTCCTGTTTGTTTCTGATGTTAGACTTTCTGTACACCCCACCGACTCTCCAAATC
>CM051008.1:22385902-22388402 GCA_027704905.1 Muraenolepis orangiensis
AACACAACATTAACCGCCTCTAGTCCTCACACACACACACACACACACACACACACACACACACACACACACACACACACACACACACCTCTGTTTTACAGACATAAACACTAACTAAAACCCCTTCTAACCCTCGATCTAGAACCCACAATAGGGCTGACTTACACAAGATATACAAATACTAACTAACTTTTTACTTAGAGTGTATGTTGATGGCCCGCAACAATAATAATAATAATAATAAAAAAATACAGTAAAAAAATAATATATTTAATACAAAATATTAATAAATATAATATTATTTATAATTACAATTATATATATTATAATACAATTATAATAAAAATAAAACCAACATTTAAAAAGTAGTAATAATAATAAGCAGCAGAAGAAGAAGAAGATTTATAAAAACATATATTTAATGTAGGTTTATATAGTGGATACAGTTCTATAAAACAAATAAATAAAAAATAAAGACACACACACCATGGCTTCTCTGGCCAGTGATGGACTGTCCTTTGGGTTGTTTTTCAACAAGTTAGAGACTAATTTAAAATTAAACAGCCTTTCAAAAAAGATGCATGTTTATTCTATTCCACCGGTCTATACGCAGCCTGGGAGGCAGGGCTCCATATTATCCATTTAATTTCCTACCTTATAAATCCATTAGCCTAGCCGCGGCGGCCGCAGAGGCTAGCTGCAAACCAAACGGGTCACCCGCTCATCTATCACTATAGGTTTTCTTGTCTCTGCTCGTGTTCCTCCGTTGTCACCATCAATCAGGAATTATTCAATACGCCGCGCGTGGGGACAGAGATCGAAGCCATGAGTTTCTCTCTCACTCTTTCTTCTCCTTCTTCTCTTCTTCTTCTTCTTCTTCTTCTTCTTCTCTTCTCTTCTTCTTCTTCTTCTTCTTCTTCTTCTTCTTCTCTTCTTCTTCATCTTCTTCTTCTTCATCTCTCCTCCTCCTCCTCTCCTCCTCCTCCTCCTCCTCTCCTCCTCCTCCTCTCCGCCTCCCCCTCCTCCTCCTCCTCCTCCTCCTCCTCCTCCTCCTCCTCCTCCTCCTCCTTCTCCTCCTTCTTATTCATCTCCTTTTGCTTTATTTTGTTTACACAAACCCCAAAAGATTATTTTCATACTCAAATCATGTCAATCCTAGCGGGAGTACCTGGTAACCCGGGGAGACGGGTTCACACCCCAATAGCCATCCCACCCGCCCTCTGAGGGGCTCGCCGGGCCTGTTGGGGGGGGAGGGGGTGGAGGTGGGTGGAGGAGGGTGGGGGAGGGGCCACTCTCTCCCCCCCATCCCCCTCCCCCCACCACCCACCACACCCCCCACCCACCCTCCAATACATAATCTGTTGTTAGACTGTCACCGCCAGGAGCCCAGTGGAACCCCTCGGAGACACCACCAAAATTCATTAATCTAATTAAATACGTGTGGTGGTGGTGGTGATGGTGGGGGTGGTGGTGCTGGTGGTGCTGGTGGTGGTGCTGGTGGTGGTTGGTGGTGGTGGTGGTTGGTGGTGGTGGTGGTGGTGGTGGTAGCATGGCAAGCGGCGCTGCTGCAGGATAAGTGCAAAGTAAGGCTGGGTCCCAGCAGAGTAGCATAGCCGCCGTGCGCTAACGTGCGCACGCTTCATTACACTCTTAATTACCTATTGTTTCTAACTAGTCTGCGGCGCTTTAATGAGAATCTACAGGCAGTTAAATGTAATCTAAATTTTCTAATCTACTGGTCCATTACCAAGGAGTCAAAATGTTATTGGTTTTGTGAGTAATCAGAATTTTAAATGGCGGCGATGTCAGTCCCCGAGGGTCGGCCTCGGCTGGGTAATTGAATTCTTCTTCTTCTTCTTCTTCTTCTTCTTCTTCTTCTTCTTCTTCTTCTTCTTCTTCTTCTTCTTCTTCTTCTTCTTCTTCTTCTTCCTTTTCTGCTTCTTCTGTCACAGTCCAACCCAGCTCTTTCCACTCCTGGTCCTGGATTACCGCTGGCTTCCTGGATCCGCGATATCACTGGACTCCGTTCCGAATACCACTCCGTGTTTTCCCTGTCGGCCGTGTCCTACTGGACTCACCTGTTCTCAATCACACCTCATTACAAACTGTATATAAACCATGTGTTGTCTGTCATGGATTATCACACAGATCCTCTGAAAGCCTCACGTCTGTTTCAAGTCAAAGTTATCACGTGTTGCATTCTGTTTTTGATTCAGCGTGTTTGACCGTTGCCTAAACCCTTGACAACCTGTTACCGACCCCTGCTCGCCTTGACCACGTTTTTGGACGGCTATCTGCTCAGCCTAATCCGAGCATCCGCTGGTTGATTGAATGATGAAAAAATAAAAATTAAAATTAAAGTCTTCTTCTTCTTCTTCTTCTTCTTCTTCTTCTTCTTCTTCTTCTTCTTCTTCTTCTTCTTCTTCTTCTTCTTCTTGGGTGTGTGGGGAGGAGGTGGGGAGTGGTGACAGAGAGGAGAGGATTTTTTCTGTGTGGGTCA
>CM051008.1:22393402-22395902 GCA_027704905.1 Muraenolepis orangiensis
GTCAAAATTCTAAAAGAAAGAAACTCAGCCCTTTGTAAAAGAAAGGACACAAAGAAGGGGGGTGGGGGAGGGAGGAGATGGTGGAGGGAGGAGAGGGGGGAGGGAGGAGAGAGGGGGGAGGGAGGAGAGGGGGGAGGGAGGAGAGGGGGGAAGGAGGAGAAGGGGTAAGGAGGAGAGAGGGGGGAGGGAGGAAAGGGGGGAGGGAGGAGAGGGGGGAGGGAGGAGAAGGGGTAAGGAGGGGAGAGGGGGGAGGGAGGAGAGGGGGGAGGGAGGAGAGAGGGGGGAGGGAGGAGAGGGGGGAGGGAGGAGGAGAGGGGAGGAGATGGGGCAGGAGAGGGGGGGAGGGAGGGAGGGAGGGGTGAGGAGGGGAGCGGGGGGCCAGGTTGTTGAGGAAGCTTCGACCGAGCCCATCTCCAGCTGTCACAAATCATTTCTGCTCGGGAAGTGAGGGGAGGCGAAATGTCAAAATATTAGAATAAATTCCACAGAAGCCTGTTGAGAGAGCTGGTTTGGGGAGGGGGGGGGGGGGTGGGTTGTGTGTGTGTGTGTGTGTGTGTGTGTGTGTGTGTGTGTGTGTGTGTGTGTGTGTGTGTGTGTGTGTGTGTGTGTGTGTGTGTGTGTGTGTGTGTGTGTGTGTGTGTGTGTGTGTGTGCGCGTGTGTGTGTGTGCGTGTGTGTTTGCCGTCGGCGGGGGTGGTGGTCGGGCAAGAAGGGTATTGTTGGCGGCAATGGGCTGGAGAGGGGATAAGAGGGTTTGGGGAATAAAGAGTGTGTGTGTGTGTGTGTGTTTGTTTGCCTCTGCCTGTGTGTGTGTGTGTGTGTGTGTGTGTGTGTGTGTGTGTGTGTGTGTGTGTGTGTGTGTGTGTATGTGTGTGTGTGTGTGTGTGTGTGTGTGTGTGTGTGTGTGTGTGTGTGTGTGTGTGTGTGTGTGTGTGTGTGTGTGTGTGTGTGTGTGTGTGTGTGTGTGTGGAGGGGAGGGGAGGGGGTTTGCATGTAAAATGCCCTCCTGGGCCTCAGGAGAAGCATGAGCTAAATGGGAATCTGTGGTTTTGCCGCTGTTGTGATACCTCTCTCCCCCCCCCCCCTCTCTCTCTCCCCCCCCCCCCCTCCTCTCTCTCTCTCTCTCTCTCTCTCTCTCTCTCTCTCTCTCTCTCTCTCTCTCTCTTACGCTAAACACACGTCACTCTCAACGAGTCGCGGACTGATGATGCGTATTAGAAGTGACACATGAAAAGCACATGTGAAACCCGGCGGGTTGTGTGTGTGTGTGTGTGTGTGTGTGCGTGTGGGTGGGTGTGTGTGTGTGTGTGTGTGTGTGTGTGTATGTGTCCACACCTCCCCCCCTGTTCCTCTCCTCGCTGCTCTCCGTAGACCAGGGAACATCGTTATTGCTTCCAAAACGGTCATTATTAGCCACTTCATACCGGCGGTCTAGTGCCACTGGCGGCGCACTCTGAGGAGATACACACACACACACACACACACACACACACACACACACACACACACACACACACACACACCCTGCTGTTCCGCTCTGCGGTGCTCAGAAGTTATTGAACTTTATATTGAGTGCAGCTCTGTGGGACGAGCCCACTGTGTGTATGTGTGTGGTGTGTAGGTATGTGTGTGTGTGTGTGTGTGTGTGTGTGTGTGTGTGTGTGCTTCACTGCGGTGCCCTTTGAGTCAGCGGCTGTCAGCGGTGCACCACTGTGACATCCCCACATGGGTCGGGGGACATCACAGGGACCTTGGCCGCTGAAAGCATTTGGTTGGTTGGTTTTTTTTCTTCTTCTTCTTCTTCTTCTTCTTCTTCTTCATCTTCTTCTTCTTCTTCTTCTTCTTCTTCTTCTTCTTCTTCTTCTTCTTCTTCTTCTTCTCCTCCTCCTCCTCCTCCTCCTCCTAAGACACCTCAGATCTGCGAGGCCTCACCCAGAATGTTCTCCTCCCAGGTGCTGCTCCCCGGGTGGAGAACTCTCCTGAAGGACTCGGAACAAAGTCCACCCTGTACAAAGACGTGCCGATGATTTGATTGGTTGAGGGAGATGAGGATAGTGTGTGAGTGTGTGTGTGCGTGTGTGTGTGTGTGTGTGTGTGTGTGTGTGTCTGTGTGTGTGTGTGTGTGTGTGTGTGTGTGTGTGTCTGGGGGGAGGCAGGGCATCTTCTTGTTCTCTTCTTCTAAATGAAACGCCTTTGGAAGGAAGTTGATTTGAAAATGTATTTTCAAAAATGTATGAGTGTGTCTCAGTGGGGACGCAGAGGTTCTGCTTTACACGGTTTCTCAGTTTGTTTGTTTGTTTGTTTGTTTGTTTGTTAGAAAGATAACTCAAAAACCTATGTACAGAATTGGACAGAACTTTGTGGTTACATTACTTATGGGCCAAGGAACAAGCTGATTCGAGTTTGGCGCAGATCCGGGTTCCCAATCCGGATCAAGGGAACTTTTTGGTGTGGTTGGAGGTATGCACTGCACTGAGGGCCCTCTTGTTTAAAACCTTATT
>CM051008.1:22400902-22438402 GCA_027704905.1 Muraenolepis orangiensis
TTTTTTATGAATATTTATGGTTGTGAATGTAAAAAAAAAAAAAAAGGATGGATTCATGATTGTGATTGTGCGTGGGTGCGTGCGTACGCCTGCGTGGTGTCGTGCAGTGTGTGGGCACGCGCGTGTCTCACGTGTCACATGGCTTTTACGCAGCTAATTGAATCAAAAAAGGGATGCTTTCGAAAAACACACTAGCCCTCCTACCCGCTCCTACCAACATCCTCCAGTTACTACATTAACAAAGTACGAGCTTCGTGCTCAAATAGCACGGACGCTTCATAAAAGGTCAGTATTAAACAAAACTAAAATGATGTTTCATTCTCACTGGATAAACACCAATTTGCCAACCGTGAGAACAGGAGCACGGAGGACGCCGTCTCCTCAGCCCTTCAATCCGCTCTCTCCCACCTGGATGAGAGCCACACCCATGTGAGAATGCTGTTAATCGACTTCAGCTCAGCATTCAACACCATCATCCCCTCCAAACTCATCTTGAAACGTGGTGACCTTATAGAAACCAAGAATCTTGACATTAACCCCTCTGTCTTTAACTGGACTTATTGGACTATCTAACCAACAGACCCCAGTCTGTCAGGTTCGACAATCTCACCTCCTCCATCCTCACCCTGAACGCCGGCGTCCCGCAGGGCGGTGTGCTGAGCCCCCTCCTCTTCTCCCTCTTCACCCATGACTGCACTCATGTACATGGTACAAACACCATCATCAAGTTTGCAGACAACGGTGGTGGGCCTCATCAAAAACAACAATGAGGCAGCCTACAGGGAGGAGGTCTAGCACCTGGTGGCGTAGTGTGCCGACACCAACCTGGCCCTCAACACCAAGAAAACCAAGGAGCTCATCGTGGACTTTAGAAAGACCAGAGCTGGCGCGCACTCCCCTTCCTCATCAACGGGACGGAGGTCGAGCGTGTCTCCAGCTTCAAATTCCTGGGGGTCCACATCTCCGAGGACCTCTCCTGGTCCCTCAACACGGCCTCACTGGTAAAGAAGGCTCACCAGCGTCTCTTCTTCCTGAGGAGACTGAGGAAAGCCCACCTGTCCCCTCAGATTCTGGTGAATATTTCCGGGTGTGCCATTGAAAGCATCCTCACCAACTGCATCACAGTGTGGTACGGCAACTGCAATGTCTCAGAACGGAAAGCGCTGCAGAGAGTGGTGTAAACCGCCTAACAGATGGATTAACACATGGATTACCACTCCCTGCAATAGAGACTACCTAACACAAACGGTGTAATCATAACTCCCTACCTCTACCTATAGTTGACATATTTATTGTTTACATACCTGTTTGATAGCCATGTACCTTTTTACAGAATTGACCGTATATGTATTTATCTACAACTGTTGATATAACTGCATATCCCTGCTCACAACCTGTTGAATACTTACCTATACTTACCTGTAACCTCTAAAAATAGGTATAAAATATTTTATATAGAAGGTATGAGATATGTGAAAATATAGGTGTGTATATATATATATATATATATATATACACACCTATATTATATATATATATATATATATATACACACCTATATTTTCACATATCTCATACCTTCTATATAAATTATTTTATACCTATTTTTATACCTTGTAGACAGTTTTGACATCCTATTTAACCACTTTACATTGTATATTACTATGCAATTCACAATTTGCACTCTTGTTAGATATCAATTTATTCTCACTGTACTGTACTTGTGCTGTACAATGACAATGAATACATTTGAATGTAATCTAATCTAGAATCTAATCTAACGACAATAACGGTAACTAACGTGAACTACAACTCCCACAAGCCTTTGCGCATAGCGGACCGGATGTTGATGTTTTGGGAGAACGACAGAACGGCGGAACGGCAGCAGCAGCAGAAGCAGCAGCCTAGCGAACCGAATAAGTTCCCATGGGCAATTAGAAAACACGACACGTCGAATGGAGCGAAGACCGCCGTGTCGCTATATGAATGGACCCGTTGACCTACGTCGTTCACCGTAAATGTGTTTTACGTACACTCCTGCTCTGGTTTACTTTAGTCAGTTAGAGAATCGCAGTGCTTAGCTCACCGTGGTTCAAATGCTAACCGCTCAGGTTACTGTCAGTCAGTGTGTGTGTGTGTGCGTGTTTTGACAGCTCCTGTTCGGTGTGGATGTGACACAAAAACAACAACAACAACAAAACAACAACAGTCTTTAGTCGGTGTCTCGACTAGCACCCATCGAACCCCATTTCAACCTATCTAAATGTGCCTTTTATGTACAGTGAAGGTCCCGGAAGCCACCCAGTCCCCCAGAGACAGCCCAGTAGCATAGTCCGGGTCTGGGTTGGTGTTTTGCAAGAGTGTAGAGTTCAATTGGGGACGTTGTTTATCCAGCTTGACACATTCCTGCTGTCACACTAGTAGACTACACTGTACACCCACCGCCCCTACTGTTTTGAGGGAGACAAGCACACACACCACACACACACACACACACACACACACACACAGCTCTCCTATACATTATGTTTTAATGGTTGACTTTGACAGCCAAATATGAGCTACACATGCCTGAGTTGTGTTGTCTTGGTTGATCTCATTCAATCCTGAAGTGTCTTTGATAAAAAACCACCGCCGTCTCACTCTTCTCACTAACGTAGGCGTCTGTCTCCGTCTAACCGACAGGTCCTGCATGCCATCGGGCCTGTAGCCTGCGCTTCGTAGGAGCCACCCTGCTTCCCGTCGGCGGGAGGCGTCGTCCTCCCTCCCCCTCTCGCCCCGCGTTTCTACCCCCGTCTCCCCAGCCGCCCCACGCCACCCAGCCCCACAGTTCCCTATGCTAACCCTGCTGAGCATGTTCTACTATATCTGTCTGCGGCGGCGCTCCAGGAGCGGGACGCGCGGCGAGGCCCTCCACAGCCGCCGGGCGGTGGAGTCGGGCCAGCGGGCGGCGCTGCCCGTCAGCCCCGAGGTGGAGCAGTACGCCAAGGAGGTGCTGGACTTCAGCTCGCACTACGGCAGCGAGAACAGCATGTCGTACACCATGTGGAACCTGGCGGGCGTGCCCAACGTCTATCCCAGCTCGGGGGACTTCACCCAGACGGCGGTGTTCCGGGCGTACGGCACCTGGTGGGAGCAGTGCGCCAGCGCCCCGCCGCGCTTCTGCCGCACGCCCCCCGGCTTCCACAGCCAGGACTACATCGAGCTGGCCTACGAGGAGCCCGTGTACCCCACGGCCGTGGAGGTGCTGGAGACCTACTACCCGGGCGCCATAGTGCAGATCCAGGCCTGCTCCCTCAACCCTTTCTCCCAGAACACGCCCAGCGATGTCAGGTGAGGATGGCGTGCGTGTGCGTGTGCGTGTGTGTGTGTGTGTGTGTGTGTGTGTGTGTGTGTGTGTGTGTGTGTGTGTGTGTGTGTGTGTGTGTGTGTGTGTGTGTGTGTGTGTGTGTGTGTGTGTGTGGGGGGAGGTGGTGTGTGTGTGTGGGAGGTGTGTGTCTGTGTCTGGGATCACACACAGGCCCCGTGTGTAGCGACTCAGGGGACGTATTGTACACTAAGACTCCAAACTATGCGTCTCCAGACAGTTGTAATGATAATGAGATTTGGCTTTATGGTCTGCCCTTGTGGTTGCCATGGAAAAGGCTCACAAGGCTTTGGAATTCAATGCTAAGGCTGGCAAATGACCTCAAAGGAATCACATTTCATAGTGTCACCACACCACCACCACCACCTCATTCAAGCGCGAGATGCACTGCTTCACAGGAGAGCAACAAATGCTTGAAGTTCCTCGAAACATTGGTGTCATCCTGTGCCCTGATCTAGTTTTATCCGGCGTGCCGCTGCAGTGGTGAGATGCTGGCAGTACGCGACCGTGTTCTGAATGAGCTTTCCATTTTTTAAATCCGCAATAGGGTTTTAATTATGTCGGTTGAAAGGCAAAATCTGAATGCAAAAAAGTTGCCCCCCCCCCCCCCCCCCCCCCCCCGAAAAAATAAAAATGAATTGCCGTTACTGTGGCAACCACAAATGCGCCTATTTGAAAAGGCACATGGAGCTGCTTTCATTAGGATGCCTCAATTCATTCAACCTCAAAGGAACATTCCTAGATGGGTACCAAGGATAAACAGGCCAGTGACACACTGAGACACACACAGACCTGTGGTTGAGTGGTTGCTATCCAACATGTACTACACCTGCCCTCATTCTGCACAATATTTCATCCTTATTCTTGCTCTGTGTCATGCTGTAAACAAGTGGTTTGATTAGAACTGTGTACTAATAGTCTATTGATTTAATAGTCTATTGATTGGGATTGTGTCACGGGTACAGTCGACTGTACTCGTCTTTAAGATGCAGTAGTTCTAGACCGATTGCGTGATTTGTCATTTTCCCTTAGCCATTTTGCTGATGTTTTATACAGAGCAGCCACAGAGACAGTAACACTCCTACACCACATAGTTAGTATATATGATGCAGAGGGACAAACACGGTAAGCCTATTACTGCCCTGGTCACCCCATAGCTCCATGAGCATGTACACCTTATGACTTACAGAGGCATCGCTTCTCTCTCTCTCTCTCTGTCTGTCTGTCTGTCTGTCTCTCTTTCTCTCTTTCTCTGTCTGTCTGTCTGTCTGTCTGTCTGTCTGTCTGTCTGTCTGTCTGTCTGTCTGTCTGTCTGTGCGTGCGTGCCATGCGGGCCCCCACCAGGTGGGAGGTGCTGTGGTCGTCGGAGCCCACCAAGGTCCTGACGCCGCAGGCGCGCCAGTTCTCGCCGGCCATCAAGCAGATCAGCTTCCCCACCAACCTGCTGCGGCTGGAGGTGAACAGCTCCCTGCAGCAGTACTACACGGAGCTGGACGCCGTCATCCTGCGCGGAGTGCGCGATCGGCCCATCCTGACGCTGTACAAGAGGCCCGTCATCGACGTGGGCGACCTCAGCGACAGCGACGAGGAGCTGGCCGACATGGCGGCAGCCTGCAGATACGGCAGCGACGAGGGCCCGCCGCACGCCACGGGCAATGGCCACTTCGACCGGCTGCCCTACGAGGTGACCGCACAACAACTCCCGCGTGAACGCCTTAATGACATGGTTTCATCACCTTCACACACACACACACACACACACACACACACACACACACACACACACACACACACACACACACACACACACACACACACACACACACACACACACACGTTTGAGTCTGGATACACACACACACACACACACATACACACACACACACACACACACACACACACACACACACGTTTGAGTCTGGATACACACATACACACACACACACACACACACACACACACGTTTGAGTCTGGATACACACACACACAGGTTTGAGTCTGGATACACACACACACACACACATACACACACGCATACACACACACACACACACACACACACACACACGTTTGAGTCTGGATACACACACACACACACACACACACACACACGCATACACACACACACACACACACACACACACACACACACGTTTGAGTCTGGATACACACACACACACAGGTTTGAGTCTGGATACACACACACACACACACACATACACACACACATACATACACACAGTTTCAAGTCTGGATTCATACACACACACACATACACACACACACTGGCTTGTGCCAGACTTTGACATTTGATCATTTGAACAAGCAGAAAGAGTAATTTTCCTGCCTTGAAGTCAAGTGTGTGTGTGTGTGTGTGTGTGTGTGTGTGTGTGTGTGTGTGTGTGTGTGTGTGTGTGTGTGTGTGTGTGTGTGTGTGTGTGTGTGTGTGTGTGTGTGTGTGTGTGTGTGTGTGTGTGTGTGTGTGTGTGTGTGTGTGTGTGTGTGTTTTCGGAAAACACACACGCACACACACTCCCACAAACTTCACCCACACACACACAATCTTGCACACACACCCACACCCCTTAGCGGTGCTCTTGATATTATCCATATTGTCTCCTCTCCAAACCACTGACATAAGCACAATTTGTCACGGCTGTGCTAGTTTCCCGAAACCCAATATAGCTATTATCTGTCAGCTGATATGGAGTTCAGCAACACGTGTTGTTTGTCTGCTACGATACGACACACACACACACACACCTCTTTGCCTTCTTATCGTTTTTTGCTAAAAAAGGTCATTCCTCAACACTGTAAACAGTGTCATGCTGGTGGACTGTCAAACCCACTCGTTTCACTTTTTCATTTAATGAACATGAACTCATCGCCCTCGTCGAGTGCCTTGGGGCAAAAAACACTCTGAGAATCACTGGCAGATACACGTTGTTGTTGTGTGTGTGTTGTGTCTGTGACTACTGGTGTTGGGGCTCCAGACAACCAGCGCTCAGCCCTCTGGAAGCACTTGAACCACATTGCAGCATGAAGTAGACTTGTTAATCACGCTTTTCATCAGTGCTTGTGATGCCCTTACACGTTCTCGCGTGGCTCCTCTGCAATGTCCTCATATGTCACTTGACGCCTTTCTGTTTTTTTATGTTCCCATTTATTTTCACCCTATCCTTTTTCCAACCCGACACACACACACACACACGCGCGCACACACGTCCCCCCGGCCCTCCTAGCTGATCCAGCTGATACTCAGCCACCTGACCCTGCGGGACCTCTGCCGTCTGGCCCAGAGCTGTAAGCTGCTGCACCAGCACTGCTGCGACCCGCTCCAGTACACCCAGCTGAGCCTGCAGCCCTACTGGGCCCGTCTGAGTGACGCCTCCCTGGGACACCTGCAGAGCCGCTGCGCCCTCCTCCAGCGGCTCAACCTGTCCTGGACGGGCAACCGCGGGACCCTCACCCCATCTGGCTTCACCAGGTCAGACGCGGGACGCCTTGTCACAGTGATACCCTCCGGGGGACGGGGTGTCACCTTGGGGTGTGGGTAGAGGGGGAAATATGCCTAACTGTTGTTTTTCCAAGGGGGATGTAAATAGAGACTTTGACTGCCTTGCACTGTATCACAACTACCTACCTCTATCTTATTGATAAGATACCTGTTAATGTGTAAATTTTTACTGTACCTGCCGTATATATTTTAATCTCCAACTGTTGATAGAACTGCATATCCCTGCTCATTACCTTGTATATACATTTACATTTATATATTTTTATCCTGCTTTCAATAATTGCATACCCCTGTTAAATACTTACTTACCTGTGTATGTATATATACCTATTATTATGCTCATATCCCACTTTATACCTAGTCTGTCTTTAGCAACTGTAAACTGTAAATTATATATTACCATGCACTTTACTGCAACATTTGCACTCTGGTTAGAGGCTGAATTATTTTCGCTGTACTTGTGCTGTGCAATGACAGTAAATTTGAATCTAATCTAATCTAAAATACACACACACACACACATTCACACTAAAGACACACACACACTAATGCTGCAGTGTTTGTGTTTTCCTTTCTTGTAAATGTGTTCTTTAGGGACCACCACAGTGTGGTCTAGTAATGCTTGGGCCCAATGAGGCATCCAGGAACCATTGACTCATAGGGGACTTCCGTAGGACCACACAATATTCTGAGCCCACCGCAGAAGCCTTTTTAAATAGCTTACATTGTTTTTAAGTGGCTTACAGCCCTTTAAAGTAGCCTTTTGCTATGTGATGCTCTCTTGGCTTTGATGCAACTCGTACAGTTAAGGCAAATTCATGTTTTGCATGTATTTGAAATGATGTAATAGTTTCACCAAGGTGGTCTACTTGGCTTTTGGCCCAAATGCCTAAATTTATTCGATGCGTCAAATAAATTTCACGTATTGTGTATTGTTTATGTATTTTAGTGATAATTATATATGATACCTACCCTCCATCAGTGGTAGTCTCTCACTCTCACCCCCCCCCCCCCCCTCCAGCTTCATAAAGGTGTGTGGCTCCAGCCTGGTGTGTCTGGAGCTGTCCTGCTGCCACTTCCTGTCCGAGGCCTGCCTGGAGGTGGTGTCCCAGTCCTGCCCGGGCCTCCAGGAGCTCAACCTGTCTTCCTGTGACCGGCTGCACCCGCTGGCCTTCACGCACGTCTCCAAGCTGACCCGCCTACGCCGCCTGGTGCTCTACCGCACCAAGATCGAGGTAGCCCGCTAACCCCTGGCTAGCGCTGTGGAAGCACACACACACTCACTCACTCACTCACTCACACACACACACACACACACACACACACACACACACACACACACACACACACCACACACACACACACACACACACACACACACACACACACACACACACACACACACACACACACACACGGAGATGGAGGTAGCTGGCCCCGTGGCTAACACTGTACCAAAGGCTGTATGACGCTAAGATAAGATGGTTCCTAAATAACTACTCCTCTTACCACTTTTTACTAGCTTTACTAGCTTACTAACCTCTTACTAAGTAGATTGTTTGCTTGTAGTTAGTTAGTTAGTTAGATATTGTTCTATTGTTTGCCAAATGATTGTACTTTGACCTGCACGAATGAAATGCACTTTTGACTTCTGCTGACGAGTTGTTCTCTTACCTTCCTTTGTTGAACGCGCTATTGTAATTCGCTTTGGACAAAATATTTTTATATTATAGTTTAGCAGACGCTTTTGGACAAAGCCTGCTAAATAACTGTAATGTAATATATGTATCTAATAACAATCTTTACAGTGAAACGCCAGGTTAACAGCTCAACAACAATGCGTTTTATGACTGACAAACACCTTGTGTCGGTGTAACCCGATAAGGAGGCCGTAGCGCACTTCACCACGTCACCGCTGCCTCTGATCCGATTCACGACCCGGGACCTGGGTCCCCTGTGGTCCCTGGTTATCGTCTTCACGTCCAGTCACGCCCGGGGGTGGAAACAACACCCAGAAAACAGCTGTCCCCCTCCTTCTTCTTCTTCTTCTTCTTCTTCTTCTTCTTCCTTCTCAGTCTTCACCGCCTCAGCGTTTCTCCTGTGTGTGTTTGTGGTGTTTTGGGTCCTGGAGAGACGAGCAGCAGAAGACGTGGTGTAGGGTTTCTG
The DNA here is from genome assembly GCA_027704905.1 of Muraenolepis orangiensis. NCBI lineage: Eukaryota > Metazoa > Chordata > Actinopteri > Gadiformes > Muraenolepididae > Muraenolepis > Muraenolepis orangiensis. Next base: position 22,409,953 of record CM051008.1, read on the forward strand.
CAGCGCAGTTAGAGGAGCGTGCTGGGAGCTGTTCTGTTCTTCTGAGGGAGGGAAGTGGCGAGCTGTGTGTGTGTGTGTGTGTGTGTGTGTCTGTCTGTGCACGTGTGTGTTTTCTTCTGTGTGTGTGTGTGCGTTTTCTTGTGTGTGTGTGTGCCTGTTCCGATGCCCCGACACCTCAGCTGTCGTTAGCTTGTCACCGTTCTAATTAAATAGCTCGCGTGCGGCAGCAAGCAAAGCTCTCGGAGAGAGATGCCAGACGCAGACCCCCAAACACGTGTGTGTGCGGCTCTTGCACACACACACACACACACACACACGCACAACTGCACACACACACACACACACACACACACACACACACACACACACACACACACACACACACACACACACACACACAACCGCTCGCGTTACACAAGCTGCTTTCACTGAGCGGTGTCAGTGCCTGTGACACCCCTCCTGTGTCTGCATTTGAGGTGTGTGTGTCTGCGGTCAGACGAGAGAGACGGGGACTCGGGCACACACACACACACACACACACACACACACACACACAGAGTCCCCGTCTCTCTCGTCTTATCACTCTGCTGCCGAGGAGGTCCTGCCCCCCCCCCCCCCCCCAGCAGGAGTCTGGGAGCAGGAGGAGAAACGGAGCGGTTGTCCTCTGGGTAGAAAGGGTAGTGCGGGTGAAGCAGTAGGTTGTTTGAGAGTTACATGAATGTGAACTGTGAGAGGGGGAACCCGGACCTTTTCCCTGCACTTGGGTACGTTGACACTTGGCTGTGGTGGAGGAAGTGTAGTTCTGCGTTGCAACGATCGCATCCGTAGACAGACAAATGAACGATTTATGATCTTGACGATTAAGTTAATGGTTTGTGGTTGAGAATCAAGTAACACTTGGGGCTGTTAGGATTTGGGCTTGGGAACCGACAGGTCGCCGGTTCAAGTCTCCCCTGAAACACCTGGGCACTGCCGAGGTGCCCTTGAGCAAGGCCCCCTACACTGCTCCCCCGGGGCAGCTGTATATAAAATAGCAGCCCAACACTAGGATGGGTTAAATGCAGAGAAACACATTTCATTGTGTGTGTGTGTACATGTATGTGACCAAATAAAGAGGATTCAATCCTCTAGATTTAGATTTAGATTTAGATTTAGACCAGGACCAAACATGGTTTAGGTTATGAAGTGAATACTTTCTCTTGGTACGCACTTTTAAAACACCACTTTAGGGTTCTGGTAACTTCTGAAGGCTGCTCCATACTCTTAATTAAATATAAATCGAATGGACAAAGTGATCGCTTGGTTGATCAACAATAAAATGAAACAATAAACAATGAGGTAGAAGTAATTGATTGTTAGCCACGTCCCCTAATATATGGATGCACTGCATTGTCTCCGTGGATTAGCCTTTTTTATAATTTGACATGAGATGTTCTCTACATTTAATCAAGGGTTTGAAAGGCTTACTTTTGTTCAGGGTTCTTTCTCACCAACCAAACTTGTTTTCCCTGTCCTCTTGCTTGTGTGTTTGTATGCTGCAGCAAACCGCCATACTGAGCATTCTGACCTTCTGTATAGAGCTGAGACATCTCAACCTGGGCAGCTGTGTCAGGGTAGGTACACACACACACACACACACACACACAAAATATTTTTATAATATTTTCACAGCAGTGTGGTATTGATGTCTCCCCTCTCTCTCTCTCTCTCTTTTTTTTCTCTCTCTTTGAAAACTGCAAATGTTTGTGATTAATCATTTAATTTCATATGAAGAAGACTTGTGGACAACTGTAATTTCAAGAAGTTATTTAATCTGGAAATTAGCCTAACTTGTTGCCAACCTTTTCAGCATGCATGTGAGTGCAGCCTATTATCACTAATGCATTTGGATTAATGAACCAAACAAACACCATTCCTAGTCCATGTTTGACTTTGACTTATGTTTAGGCCAAATGTTATTGAACTGAAAACACCTGCTGAAATATTACAATGGCAGAATAAAGAGGCATTTGCATACATAAATATCAAATCCAAGGCGTAGACCTGGGTTATAACAAGACCTGTATCTTATTCTTAAATAGGATGCAAGAACGTGGGATTTTGAAAGCCTCTAATGAATTAAAGGACATGCCTTACCAAACTTGAACAAAATAACTAGGATAGCGTACAAGAAAATGGGTAATAGCCTTAGAGTGTCTGTTTGATGTTTCACGATACACACAGGTGTATTGCCACAAGGTGTATTCCTTGTGGCACAAGGATGTGCACTAGTGTCACATGGGAAGTTGTTTGGATGCGCAGCCCTTTCGAGAAAATCCAACAAGGAGATACGACGGACACACCTTCCGAACGGCCACACTCCCCCTAACGGGCCACACGCCCCCTAACGGTCACACGCCCCTAACGGTCACACGCCCTAGTATTTTACCGTTTTCACACTGGGCTAAAATACGGTATTCGCGGCGCTTTTGCTTTCACACTGGCAAGTAATGCGCATTCGCTCCCCAACTAGTGTGCATTAAGTAATCCACATTGGGGTTGGTGGTTTCGATCCCAAAGTAAGTTATTCGGGTGCAAAGCAATAAAACTACCACGGGTTTCACTTCCCATGTGTGTGTGAACAGAATCTTTAATGCGCATTACTTTCATTTCACACCAACCTTACCGGTCCCCTCATTTAATGCACATTCGCTTCTCTATCGTGTGTGAACGAAAACCTGGAATCGAGTGCGCAGCGAATCGCAAATTAGAAGAGAGTGTGACCATAAGTGTATGCGATGCACACTAACTAATACGGGTGTCGATACCGTATTCAGTGTGAATACGGTATTATAAACACCGGGGAAAAAGGCTGATCCACAACGCTGAGTCACGCGCGGCCAATGACTCAATCTGTGCATCTCTAATATCTTCCTTAACGAATCCATGGCACGCACGACTACATCAACCACCCCCAGCACCACCCCCCACCTCATGTTAACCGCTGTGTCCCCAGATCGACGACTACGACGTGGTGGCCAGCATGCTGAGCGCCCGCTGCCGCTCCCTGCGCTCTGTGGACCTGTGGCGCTGCAGGAACCTGACGGAGCGTGGCCTGGCTGAGCTGGTCTCCGGCTGCAGGTGGGGCTGTTTCACACCTCACCGCTCTCTCTCTCTCTCTCAACTCCTCTTCCCTCCTCCCCAGTTACGCCAGGTCTCTCCTACCGAACACCTGCCAAACCGGTGGGGTCGTCACTGCTCTGTGCAGACAGAGCCTGTAATGTATGGCCTAGGGAGGGAGGAAGGGAGAGAGAGAGAGAGAGAGAGGGAGAGAGAGAGAGGGAGAGCGAGAGCGAGAGAGAGGTGGAAACTCAAGACAAATGCTTTTTGAGAGAGAGAGAGAGAGAGAGAGACCTCTCCCCCCCCAGGAGGGCCTGAGACAAGCAACAGCCCCAGGACGTGGCACGCAATACCGGGGAAAAAATACCCCAGGGGTGACTTTTATGGCAGAGATTATTTTGTATTATGATTATTATTAATAAGACATATTTCATATCATAATATTTATGATGATAAATATTATTATTCTGTATGTTTTGGGGTCGTTAACAAAAAAAAAAAGGTTCAGACTACCGACTACAGGTAGGCTACCTGTGTTCTGCCTTCGTTCTCTCTTGACACCAAACCGTCTCCACTCCAACCTTCTGCCGTCAGGACACTGGAGGAGCTGGACCTGGGCTGGTGTCCCACGCTCCAGAGCAGCTCGGGGTGCTTCCAGCACCTGGCGCGCAAGCTGCCCCGCCTTCGCAAGCTCTTCCTCACCGCCAACCGCAGCGTGTGCGACGCGGACCTGGAGGCGCTGGCCGACAACTGTCCCTCGCTGCAGCACCTCGACATCCTGGGTAGGCTGGCCTCCCGCAGCTGGCCTCCCGCAGCTGTCTGAAGGACTCCATTTGATAGAAAGTAGAGGCTACCGTCGGCCTCATATGCTTGTAGCAGTCAATGCTGCCACAAGCCATTCAACTACTTACTTTTGCGCTCCTTCCGAGGACACGGGACGCGGGGTGATGAGGAAACTGTTTTTTTGCAGAGTTTTGTAGGTGAATGGCGAAGAGAGGAGATGGGAGTACATGCTAGCGCTAATCCTCAAGTGTGTGGGTGGGTGGGTGGGTGGGTCGGTGGGTGGTGGCTGGTTTAACCTGTGGGTCCTTGATTACCAAAGATCCACAGGTGTGCAGCCTTACCAAGCAGCCCCAGACTCTAATCAGCCTGGCTGGGGCCAGGTGAGGCTGCTTCAACCAGACTCTAATCAGTCTGACTGGGGCCAGGTGAGGCTGCTTCAACCAGACTCTAATCAGTCTGACTGGGGGCCAGATGAGGCTGCTTCAACCAGACTCTAATCAGTCTGACTGGGGGCCAGGTGAGGCTGCTTCAACCAGACTCTAATCAGTCTGACTGGGGGCCAGATGAGGCTGCTTCAACCAGACTCTAATCAGTCTGACTGGGGGCCAGGTGAGGCTGCTTCAACCAGATTCTAATCAGTTTGACTGGGGGCCAGATGAGGCTGCCTTAACCAGACTCTAATCAGTCTGACTGGGGGCCAGATGAGGCTGCTTCAACCAGACTCTAATCAGTCTGACTGGGGGCCAGATGAGGCTGCTTCAACCAGACTCTAATCAGTCTGACTGGGGCCAGCTGCTTCAACCAGCCCCACACACTCCACAATGCTATACTATCGGCTAATATAATACAGCATAATTCATATAAAACATCTACAAAAACCAAACGATGGCCAGTCTCTGTGGAGACGGAGAGCTCCTCACATCCTCCCATGACAAAACCTCCATCCATAAAGAGAATGTAGAAGCGTCTGACTGATTAAAAATGTAAAATAGCCTAAGTATGAATGATGCGTTTCAGCCTATAGAACAAATGCGGCACCAATCCAATTCAGTAGAACAGTGAAACAGCACTAGAGTACAGCGATGATGAGTTTCACCAGCGCCGGTGGTACGAACGATACGACAGCTGCTGTTTACACAGTTTGTGTTTTTTCGGATCGTCTTTAACAGTTTCAGAATGCTGCCAAACTTTAGAAATGGTTTGTTGTTTGGTGGTGACATTGTGTAACCTACTAGACGAACACGCTCAATCGTGTGACGCTCTACTTCGAAAGGAATATGATTGGATCGCGCCACTGTCGTCACATAAAGGGGTCATCAAGCAAACAAACAAGAAGAAAATAGGACATTTATTGAAAGCAAAACATAACGCAAGCAAATTGCACACCGAATCCCCCCCCCCCCCCCCACAACAAAACATGTTGTATAACTTCTAGGTGTTCCTTCTTCTAGAAGCATGCAATGCTGAGGTAATACTCTCTCTCTCTCTCTCTCTCTCTCTCCTCTCCCTCTCCCTCTCCTCTCCTCTCCTCTCCCTCTCCTCTCCTCTCTCTCAGGCACCCGGATGGTGAGTCCCCCGGCCCTTAAGAAGCTGCTCCAGTCCTGTCCCAAGCTGCTGCTCCTGGACGTGTCCTTCTGCTCCCAGGTGGACAACCGCAACGTCCAGGAGCTCTCGGCCCTCTTCCCCAAAGTTGCCATCAAGAAGAGCTTCACACAGTAACCCTTCGCTCGCTCGCTCTCTCTCTTTCTCTCTCTCTCTCTCTCTCTCCGAGACACAAGGAGAAGGAGGCTATAGGGGGGGTGGGGGGTTACTGCTGAAGGAATTCTTGAAGACCCCAGGTCATGTTGGATATGGGAGCACAGGTTTCCGCTCCTGTCCGGCCCGGGGTTTGAGACATCATTAGTAATCAGCGAAGAGTTAAGAGTGGAGTTAAGAGGAGTCAGTTGGACTTGAAGGGCTTGAACTGCCAGACCCATGCCATGACTCTTCAGTAGTCGTACCACTGTGTTGGATGGATTGGACAGATTCACTTTAAGACATTCGCTGAAGTCAAGGGGAGAAGAGGCAGCAGCAAATGTAATCGACTTCACTTGTCACCTTTTTTATTTTATTTTTTTTTTTTTGTTGTTTTAAAATTATTTTAATTGAATTCCTCCTGTGGAAACATGTGGCGGACGAACTCTCTCTCTCTGGGCCGTGGACAAGCAGCGGTGACCTCTCCATCCACTTCATACCTGAGGCTTGTCGGTACACAGGAGGGACCCTGTTGAATTGTTTGCGAGTTCAGTTCTACTCAAAGATTTTAGTCCAGCCTACCATTTTATTTTATTATATAATATATATATATATATATATTATTATTATTATTATTATTATTATTATTAGAGCACAGCAGTCTCTTCTCTAGGGCCTTTAGTGGGGAATGGAAAACAATCTATAAACTATAGCGGCCACTATGCCACTATGTCACCACTATATACTATATACCACACTGTTTCCAGTCACTTACATTGGATTGAACAATCACACCGATTCCTTAAATGAAAAAGCGCAGGCCGGCCGAGGCCAAGCCCCATTCAGCACTCTGGTGGCGCTGTGCTGAGCTGCGTCTCCCCTGTCCGCTCCCAGAGGAATATGACCCACCCTGGATCCCTCAATCCTTAGTGTTTTTCCCCATGCCATCATTAGTTTGTTTGTTTGTTTGTTTGTTTGTTGTTGATGTTGTGGTGGTGGTGGTTGTTGTTGTTGTTGTTATAGTAGTCCTGAAGTCACATGTTGATGAATCTTCTCCTGTGTGGCCAACAGATGAACTGAATGGCATACGGCAAGGCGTGTGTTTCACCCCCCCCCCCCCCCCTTAAGTGTAAATATTCACTTTTCACACTTGTCCTGATACTCAGGGGTTTGCTTTTTTTTTTTTCTCTGTTTGTATTTTTACACAAGCTGTTCAGTTGTAATCCGGAGCAACCTCGTGGTAATGGATCAGGTTTTCAATATAATTTAATAATTTATAAATTTTAATTAAACTGCTGTTGATTTAGCGAAAACGGCATCCACCACAATCACTTATTATTACGTTGATGTAGCTGAAGAATTAGGTTACACTCTGTCTGGTGGATATTGCAGTAATTGTACCATTGTAACAAAAAAAAGACACACACACAGAAACACCTGTATAAATGTTGTCCATGGTTATTTATTGATCTTGTAATGTGATTAAGCCGCATTTGCAGTGCAAAATAAGTGCAGAAGAAAAAAAAAACTTTTTTGCAAATACTTGAATTTTGCTTTTTTTTTTAGCACACGCTGGTTAGAATGGGGAGTGTACTTGTGCCTTATGTTTGGGTGAATGTGTGACGTCTGTGTGATGTCTGTGTGATGTCTGTGTGTGTCGTGGTGAGGTGAGGTGCTTTGCTTTCGTGCCCTTCTACCAAAGTAATCGGCAAAAACCCCCCTTGGTCTAAAGTACACACAGCTCTATTATCTAAAGGCCGTGCCCATGGCCAGTGTTATTAATATGCAACATATCTTTGTACCCCTCTTTACTTTTTTTTTAATACTTTGTCCTTAACCTGGCGGCCGTGTAGAAGACTGCCGTTTTTGTTTGTTATCGATTTAACAAAAAAACAACACAAAAAAATTAACTTGGCCATGGATATCGTATGTTTCCGGAATTTTAAGTGGAAAGTTCATTCATTTCATTTTGGACTATAATAAATAAACAAACAGGATTCGTCCAATTATGTTTTCCAAAGATATTGCTGAAAGAGGGTTTTTTTTTTTTTTTCAAATATTTAAATTATAACAACGACATTGATATTGCATTAATTTGGTAACACAGAACCTCTTTTAAACTGTTTTCTGTTTATTGTCCCAAGACAAAACGATATATCGGTGTAAACAAGTATTTTATTTCCTGTTGCCATTTACTGGTTTTGATTGTCATGACTATGGTTTATTCTGTATGCACTATAGCTAGGTTGCGGGCGTGTGGGGAGACTGGTCCGTCTGCAGCATATGAGGTCAGTGTTATGTGGTTGATTTGCTTGAGCTGAGGAGATGGGTGTTCAGTATAAAGGTTGTGCCTCCGATGATGGTAAGAAATGTGGGTGCTGCTTCAATGTTGCCAGATTTTAAATAAACGTGAGACCGAAAGGCCGACTCTGGTTCTTCTTGTGTTTTGTGCTGAATCCTTAGACTTAATGTAAACATGACGAGAACTCTTCTATCAACCAAATGTATTGATTTCATTGATCTGCATGCTGATGTTCCTCACAGCGTGGCCCTAAAGGTTAAGTGCGTGCGTGTGACACACACACACACAGGCGTAACTTGCTAATAGGCTCGGTGTGTGTGTATGTAAGCGGAGCTTGTGTGATTATACACCGTAGAGTGAACCAGCGTCTCCAGACCCCGGACCAAACCAGGGAAGCCATTATAGTCAGGATGAGTAACTTGACGGAACGTGTAGCGGAATTACCTCTTTTTGCTTTAACCCTCCGCCGTTTAACTGCCTATTAATACCACGGGGCGACGTGGCTGGCTTTGTGGCTTGTCTTCTTAACGGCGTTTTAATGAATTGTTTATGCCTGGTTTAATGATGTATATTGTGGCCCTGTAATGTGCCCTAATGACGGAGAACGAGGCGGCCTCTGCCGAGGTATTCATTTGGACTGCCTCCCCGATGATTGCTGCTCTCAGCCGCCGCGGAGGCACCGGGCCTCGGCGCGGCGCCGTGATTCACCGAGGCTTTTCCCCGCTTGATTTCAAGCCGTCACACTTATGTGTGAAGCTCGTATATATCCGCCAGTAGGGTGCGCGGCTGCAATTAGTTTTTATTTAGTATTATTAATATTATTGCAGGGGCTTACGAGGTCTGATGAATGCGCTACAGTGGATAAGGTGGGCGGCCGATGGAAATGTGGCTGCTGGCTCATTAATCAACGGGATATATATATATATATATATGCAAGGTTTGTTTGTTGTTGCTTCCTTCCTTCCTTTGTAATCAACGAGATATATACAAGGTCTTTGTTTCAGCCTTTCTTGAGTTCTTTCTACTGTGTCGGTCTCCATAACTTCCTTCCTTCCAAGTTTCATTCCTTCCTTGTCCTTGTTTCATTCCTTCCTTCCTTAATCAATGAGATATATATACACGGTTTGTTTGTTTCTTTATTTTTCTTCCAAAGCCAATCCACAAAAATGAACCATAATAATGGGAAACCCTAGTACCAAATCTTAGAAGCCAAAATCAAACCTTAAAAAATGACCCTATGTATACATATGTAACAGAATGATTGGGCAACTAACACAGCCAGACCACGGCACCTTGGGAGATGCGCCCAAGGAAATGGGAGGGGGATATGCCTACAGGGACGAGGTCCAGCACAACAACCTGGCCCTCAACACCAAGAAGACCAAGGAGCTCAACGTGGACTTCAGGAAGACCAGAGCTGGCGCACACGCCCCCATCAACGGGGCGGAGGTCGAGCGTGTCTCCAGCTTCGAATTCCTGGGGGTCCACATCTTCGAGGACCTCTCCTGGTCCCTCAACACGGCCTCACTGGTAGAGAAGGCTCACCGGCGTCTCTTCTTCCTGAGGAGACTGAGGAAAGCCCACCTGTCACCTCAGATTCTGATGAACTTTTACCGGTGTGCCATCGAAAGCATCCTCACCAACTGCATCACAGTGTGGTACGGCAACTGCACTGATTACGACCGGAAAGCGTTGCAGAGGGTGGTGAAAACCGCCCAACGCATCGTTGGATTACCACTCCCTGCAATAAACACTACCCACCACAAACTGTGTCTGAGGAAGGCACAAACAATTGTCAAAGACACCTCTCACCCCAACAATGGACTGTTTGCCCTATAGAAACCTTTGTTCCAAGTCAAGCAGGCTTAGGAACAACTTCTTCCCCTCAGCTGTCATCTCTCTGAACTCTGTACCCCCCCCCCCCTCTGAACTCTGTACCCCAGCTGCCTCCCTCTGCTGCCCACTATACGATCTCTGAACCCTGCTGACAATACCCTTTCACCATAAATGTCTTTAACGGCCTTGCACTGTATCATAACTTCCTACCTCTACCTATTTAAAGTTTACATATTTATTGATTATATACCTGTATGACAGTCATGTACATTTTTACTGTACTTGCAGTATATATACAGTATATTAATCTTCAACTGTTGATATAACTACACACCCCTGCTCACAACCTGCTGTATATACATTTATATATATATATTTATCTTATTGATACAACTGCATACCCCTTCTCACTACCTGTTAATATATTATATATATACACACCTCTAATTCTGCACATATCTTATTTTTTACCGGTTTATACCTGTAGTAGTTTTTTAGTAGACTGTTTTTACATATTATTCAACAACTGTACATTATATATTACCATGCACTTTACTGCAGATTTGCACTCTGGTTAGATGCCAAATTATTTTCGCTGTACTGTACTTGTGCTGTGAAATGACAGTAAATGTAACGTAATCTAATCTAAACAGACTGGTTGGTTGATTGTTGTAATGAAGAACAGAATTGCATAGGCTACCAGAAAGACATGTTACTGGGTTCCAAACAGGTAGACTTATACAATTGGCCTACGGCCAAGGAAACAACAAAAGGGAAACCGATAACTACTGATTAGAGGCCTCCTACTCCACCGACCGCCACGGTACGAGAAATCAGGAAGTCAGGTGACCAAGAGGCAGAACTCTGGGTGCACCCGGATTTTATAGAGGATCAGGACTAATTGTTTAATTGGATGCCAGGTGTGAATGCCACCCCCATCAAAATGACTTCTCATACCTAATTGATCGCTGGCTGCCCTACCTGTCACACCTAGTACCACACTTTATAAACCAAAACAAACCAAGCCAAAAATGCTCTGAAAAAGGGTTGTGGCCAGAGTCGGTTTTTTGACCCAAAGATATTTCTGCCGTAAAAATGTGGTGTTTTTTCAATACAAAAATATTTTTGCCCCAATCTCTGCATTACTCTAGTATCTTAATATAGTAATCAGGAAAGAGTGAGGAATGTAATCTGCAATCTGCCTTGATGAGTATAAAATAAAAATTTGACTCTTCTAGCTTAATCTACTCATCTGGAAAAAGCCTCTGCCTTGATGAGTCTATAAAAAATAAATAAAATATTTTTTTCGACCCAAAAATATTTTTGCCCAATCTTCGCATCACTCTACAGGTGTAATTTACTCATCAGGACAGAGTGCGGAATCACCAATCTGGTTTAAAGGCGGGTCACTTGACAGAAACTGCCCTTCTGGCAGTGACAGAGTCGCTCCATGTTACTAGAGCGAATTCTCTCTCCTCGGTCCTGATACTCCTGGACCTATCTTCAGCATTCGACACTGTGAAACACCAGATTCTCCTCTCCACCCTTGAGAGGATGGGTGTCTCGGACTCTCCTGCTCTCTCCCTGTTTGCATTCTACCTGATGGGTCATGCTGTGGTAACACCTACTCGGACTGCAAGGAATCTGGGTGTGACTCTGGACGACCAACTGTCGTTCTGGGCAAACATTGCATCAGTGACGCGCTCTTGCAGATTTCTCCTCAACAACATCGGGAGGATTCTGCCTTTACTCACTGAAAAGGCTGCGCAGGTGCTCAATCCAGGCTCTTGTCATCTCCCGTTTGGACTACTAAAACTCCCTCCTTGCTGGCGCCCCGGCATCTGCCATCAGACACCTGGAGCTCGTTCAGAAAGCTGCAGCTTGTCTGGTGTTAAACCAACCCAAGTTCTCCTACACATCTACCCTTCTCCGGGCTCTACACTGGCTACCTGTAACTGCTCACATCTAGTTCAAGACACTGGTGCTAGCCTTCAAGGCAGTGATGGTCTACATACCTGCCCGTCCACTTTGCTCTGCTACTTCGGGCCGTCTGCTTTCCCCCTCGCTTAGGGGCCTTTGTGGCCGATCTACGAGTTTGTGGCTCTTCTCTGTCCTGGCCCCAAATTGGTGGAATGGACTTCCCAATGACTGTGATGTAATGTAATGTAATGTCGTTTTTTCGACCTAAAAATATTTTTGCCCCAATCTTTGCATAACTCTACAAGAGTAATCTACTCACAAGGACATAGTGCAGAATCTAATCTGCATTCTGCCTCGACCCAAAAATACAACATAGGTACCTATTCCTTTATATGTACTGTACTTGTGCACTGACAATACATTTTAATCTTATCTAATCTAATCTAATGTTGTTTTTTCTTCCACCAAAAAATATTTTCTCCGCTTAACACTTAGCTTAATATACTCATCAGGACATAGTGGGGAATCCAATCTGCACTCCATGACTGCCTTGATGAGTAGTTTTTCTCTGAAAATGTACGACATAGTCGTACAACAGATATTTTTGCCCCAATGCCCGCAGAACTCTGAGCTGAACCTACTCACCAAGACAAAGTGTGGAATGTAATCTGCAATCTGCCTTGATGAGTATAAATAAAAAATGAAAGAACCTTTTTTGCGGAAAAAATACGACATAGTTACCTATATATATATTTTTCAACCTAAAAATATTTTGCCCCAATCTCCACTCTAGTAGATTAATCTACTCGTCAGGACAGAGTGCGGAATGTAATCTGCATGTAATCTGCATTATACTTGATGAGTATAAAATTCAAATTAAAAATCTTTTATTGCTGAAGAAATACGACATAGTCTAGTTTTTCTAATAACGGTTCGTTCTAGAAGCTCCTTGAGTTTATTTTCACGTTCTGTGGAGGCCCACCATGAGGACCACCATGAGGACCACCATGAGGACCACCATGCAAGGAGGCCTTTTTGTTTCCTCCACGGACCACTGCTGCTTCGCCTTCACTTCCATAGCGATTCTTTTGTGATTTAAAAAATGGCAGTCACACAATTTTAGGTTGGTCTATTGGTCACGATAAGCCCCGCCCCTAGCCCCTGACGTAACGGTTCTTGCTAGGCTAGCCCAGCTTCGATTTGAGGCCGCTCTGGAACCAGTTTTCCGGGCCAACAACCGGTTCTTTCTTGGTGGAAACGCAAAGAACTGGTTCGAGATTAGGCACCAGCTCCGAACCAGCCCTCAAAATGCCTTGGTGGAAACACGGCAATAGAGAGTTCAAATCTGAAGCTTTACTTGCTTTGCACCAGCGACCAAACAAGGTTTCCTTCTCACGGGCAAATTACATTTAAGTCCTAGTAGCCAATTTTCTGTGATTTCGAAACTTCTGCGTATACGCCTCAGGCACTAGCTCATATGCACAAAGAACAATACTCTTAACCACCTTGTAATGCTAACCATCCTCCAAGGATAAAGCAGGCAAAACGTGTTAAGCTTTCCCAGTCAATTTGCACTGCAGCAAAAGAGGCCAAACATCTTCAGGTCACCCAAGAGAGGTTGCAATGCGCTCAAATGCGCAAAGTTTGAATCCACCTCATTGTCTCGAAACTGGGGTACTAAAGCTATGTGCTTACGCACATCAAAACTGTCAAGTGCCTGAGTGAGCAGGTGTAAAACGCTCCACATTGGCAGCTTTTAATTCTACTCTATGGCTACTCACCTCTTTCTCCGCTTCAATCTCCATTTTGCGGATCTCTTACTGGTGACTGAACTCCGCCTGCCTCTGTCTCTCCTGCGCCTCCATCTATAAACGGGCCAGACGTATTTTAGGGCGAGAATCATCACCCGAACCCGAAAAACTCGGGGAAATAGGGTCATATCGAGGCAAGGTTATCAAACCCCGGGGAAACAACCCCAACCTCCTTTCTCTGCTCTAATGAGAAGGGAACAGCCACAGCACCTGCCTTGATGAGTGTCTCCAGCTTCAAATTCCTGGGGGTCCACATCTCCGAGGACCTTTCTTGGTCCCTCAATACTGCCTCACTGGTAAAGAAAGCCCACCTGTCCCCTCAGAGTTTGGTGAACTTTTACCGGTGTGCCATCAAAAGCATACTCACCAACTGCATCACAGTGTGGTACGGCAACTGCACTGTTTCCGACCGGAAAGCGCTGCAGAGGGTGCTGAAAACCACCCAACGCATCAGTAGATTACCCCTCCCTGCAATGAACACTACCCACCACAAATGGTGTCTGAGGAAGGCACAAAAAATTGTGAACGACACCTCTCACCCTAACCATGGCCCTCCTCCCCTCCGGGAGGCGCTATAGAAACCTTTGTTCCAAGTCAAGCAGGCTTAGGAACAGCTTCTTCCCCTCAGCTGTCATCTCTCTGAACTCTGCACCACGAAGACAGCCCCCCCTGCTGCTGCCCCCCTCTGCCCCCCACCTCTGCTCTAATCTAATCTAATCTAATCTAAAAAATGAAAACTCTTTTTTTCGGTGAAAAAATACAACATATGCCACAATGCCTGCATAACTGAGTAGTAGATTGAGTAGAGGTGAGTAGATCATCACTCACCTCAAGGCACTCTGCCTTGATGAGTAGAACTAGTATGAGTAGTACAAATGAAAGAACTTTTTTTGCTGAAAAAACATTGTTTTTCGTCATTTTTTGTGCAACCTAAAAATGATTTGCCTCAATCTCTGCATAACTCTACGAGCTTGATCTACTCACAAGGACAGTGTGTGGAATATAATCTACACTCTGCCTTGATGACTATAACATTTAAATGAAAAAAAAAATTGACACAAAAATACGACATAGATGTTGTTTTTTCGACCCAAAAATATTTCCCCCCAATCTCTGCTTAATTCGACAATTTGTATGTACTAATAAGGAAAGAGTTCAGAATATATATATATAACAATTTGACATTTTACATGACTGTCTTTTAATGTTTTCGACCCAATTATATTTTTGCCCCAATCTCAACATTACTCTAGCAGTACAATCTACTCATCAGGACAGAGTGTGGAATCTAATCTGCACTTTGCCTTTGGTTTTAGTCTCAGTGGTCCAGTGGACAAAGCTGTGGTATTAAGTTCCTGCAGAAATTGTTTCAAGTCCCAACTGTAATGCTCTTCTGGGGAGTAAAATTGTTCTTTGAAACGTAAGGTGAACTGTAATGTTAATCATAACATCCAAACACCAACACCTTTTAATGTCTCAGTGGTCCAGGGAACGAAGCTGTGCTATATCGTTTATGCAGATGTGGGTTCAAGTCCCACCTGTAATACTCTTCTCAGGAAAAATAAATACCTTTTAGAAACGTCAGGTGAATTGTGATGTCAATTCTAAACTTGGTTGAGTTCTTGGTCAGCTGAGAGAGCTGTTGGACTTTAACTGTGGTGGTCCAGGTTAGAGATGAGGTAGTGAGTAGTGGCCCTGTGCATTTATTTTTACGTGTGGATGGATGAATAAGTGTGGTGAATAGGAATAGGGCATGAGAGATAGTGGAAGAGTGAGGTTGGGTGTGTGGATGACCAAAGTTGGTTGTGTGAAAGCATGACTGATGACTGAGGTTCTGAAGTTGAGGCTGAATGAATGGAATCACATGAGGTTGCTGCCTCATAGTCGCTTCAACCATCTTCACCCACTCTTCTACCTCACCACCCATTCTCACAGCAGTTAAGTGAAGCATTCAATCACACAGTGTGTGAATGGGCTCATCTGTCCTCACATAGGCCTCACTCACCCCTTGTGCGGATGAACCCAGTCTCACTCATCCATAAAGCCATTCACTCTCATCATCAACAATCACCGCCTGGACAGGATCGAACCGAGGTTTCCAGAACTATACACCAGCAGCTCTATCAAGTGTGACACAGAGACTGTTCCTATAAGATCTCTGCTTAACTATAGTGTAGTTTAATCTGCTCACTGGGACATAGTGCGGAATCTAACCTTCACTCTGCCTCAATGAGTATCAATTTAAAAAATGTCATATTTTTTACACCCAAAAATATTTTTGCCCCAATCTCCGCATAACTCTACGAGCTTAATCTACTCACCAGGACATAGTGTGGAATTTAATCTGAACTCTGTCTCAATGAGTATAAAATAAAAAATCAAATAAAAAATGTCAGTGAATGAATACGACATAGGTGCTAGGGGTGTAACGGTACATGTATTCGTACCGTGACGCCACGATTCGGTACGTGCAGCCATACGACGAATACGTCTGATTCACTCCAATCCCAAAGGTGGCGCTAAAGCACATCAACGCTGTTTACCAACCGTGGATTACAGCGGCCTTAAACATGTATTAAATGTATTTGAAACACTGTACAATTGTTGTTATTCCAATTGATGTTGTACATTTATATCATAAGAGATACATCATAAGAGCCCTACATAGAAATATTGTTTACCGTTGTTTATTGCTTGATCCAGGGCCAGGCCCTGTAGTGTATACCAACTATCTCAGGGGATCTATATGACACTAGGCGGATAGTTAGCGGATCTAAGTGTAACTTGCACTACTGTCTGTACTAAATCAACTTAAAGTAACCTAGCCTTATGCATTTGGGAATAGAGGTAAGGGTTAGGGGAGAGCTATTATGATGACTTTGATGAGGAGCCACTGTGTTTCATTGAGGTCCAACTCGCCTATCTTCATCATCCTCAGACACACCAGGAAGGAGGGAGCGGGTGGATTCTTAGTACCTAACCAACACATTGTGTTATTATAGAGTCCCGTCCCCGTCCCCTCATAGAGAGAGCGGAGCCCCTGAACTTGCACTGTCTTGCACTCAAAGAGATGATTCGGTGCCCCGCTTCTGCGGGATCTGGAGGATTCCACGGCGGACGGAACATGACGGGACACGGCTCCTCCGTCTGTTGCCAAGATCTCCTCCTTCTCAGACAAGACGCACAAGACAGGCACTCAGACCAGGGGCCTCACCGCCATGACACCCATCATTATGTGGCGAGGTGTTCCTTCTCTGGTTTCCCGGCCGCACACACGCTTGGTCGCACCGAGACAGAGCCTTGTTTACCGGGTTTTTTTGTGGATTTCGCTGTTTTGTTCCAAACCATTTTTGTGGTGTGTTATTGGAGAAGGACATGGCCAAGATATAGCTCGCCTCTCATCCCTTACGCACACACACACACACACATGCACACACACGCACCACACAATGCACACACACGCACCACACACACACACACATGCACACACTTGCACATACAAACACATGCACGCACGCACACACATGCATGCACACACACACACCTGCACATACGCACGCACACACACACACATACACGCAAACACGCACGCACACACACACGCACGTATGCACACACAAATGCATAAGTGGATTTCCTGAGACAACACAGAGAACAGTTCCTTTAATGTTGACCAAACATGTAAAGTAGGATTGATTCTAGTCGGAGCTAAATTTTTCTAAATTAGTCTAATTATTGTTCATTTTGTTGTAGTCTTAAAATGCTACACGACGTCTGTAATGACCTCGGGGTCATTGCATCTCAGGGAGAAGCAGCGGAGACGCCGGCCTTCTGGAATAAGCCAGGGCCTGTTCTGTTTGCGCCGAACATCATTAAGGATACAATAAACCAACCAATCAGAGTGTGTCGTCCGGGGGTCAACCCTGAAATGTAAGAGTGGTCGGGGGCCCACTAATAATATTCAATCAAATGAGAGAAGGACATCCTTGTTGTTGTTTCTCAGCATTACGCACCACCTCATTGTGTGAGCAGCAGCAGCAGCAGCGGCGTTTGGCCGTCCATCCTCGATGTTCCGATCTCCGGAAGCGAGCAGCCATCACGGTGAGCTATTCAGAGGCTTCAGATGGGCTTCAGATTGGGCTTCCTCGGGCGAGGAGAGCCGGCGAGAGGAGACCCTCGTAACGACTGCCTGGCGGAGGGAGGCAGGCGCATGTTTCACAAACAGGCTGAGCAATTAGCTCAAATAATTATGCGCTGAAGGGGAGACACGATTCGCCCCGCTGCTCAGCAAAGTTCACGCAAAGTTATAATTAAACAATAAGTCGTTTACAAATGAATGCACACGGGCGTTTGTGTACTTAAGTGTGCACAGGCTAATTTGCCGCGATGTTTCTGACGGCGGCTGACGAACAACAGAGTCACAGTGGGCTTCTCAGCCCCCGCGAGTCGGCATCACTGCTAGCCACCCGCAAATTAGCGAGCCAAGGGTGGGATGGGTGGGGGTTGGAGGGGGTTGTTCCTACCTCGGTGGCTGGGTGGGGGTGGTCGGGGGGAGGCTGGGTGGGGGTGGTCGGGGGAGGCTGGGTGGGGGTGGTCGGGGGGAGGCTGGGTGGGGGTGGTCGGGGGGAGGCTGGGTGGGGGGAGGCTGGGTGGGGGTGGTCGGGGGAGGCTGGTGTTATAATGGGGGGTGTTCGTACGTCTGTGGCTGGGTGGGGGTGGTCGGGGGTGGGGGGGGGGGGGGGTTGAGATGGGTGGTGGTGGTGGTGGGATGGGGTTTTTTTCGTACCTCGGTGGCTGGGTGGGGGTGGTTTTGGGAGGATAGGGGGGGGGTGGTGCTGGTTGGGTGGGGGTGTTTATACCTCAGTGGCTGGGTGGGGGTGGTTGGGAGAGGCTGGGTGGAGTGGTGGTGGTATAATGAGGGGTGTTTGTTCCTCGGTGGCTGGGTGGTGGGGATGGGTGGTGGGGGTGGTAGGAGAGGCTGGGTGGGGTGGCTGGGTGGTGGGGATGGTCGGAGAGGCTGGGTGGGGTGGCTGGGTGGTGGGGGTGGTCGGAGAGGCTGGGTGGGGTGGCTGGGTGGTGGGGGTGGTAGGAGAGGCTGGGTGGTGGGGGTGGTCGGAAAGGCTGGGTGGGGTGGCTGGGTGGTGGGGGGGGTCGGAGAGGCTGGGTGGGGTGGCTGGGTGGTGGGGGTGGTCGGAGAGGCTGGGTGGGGTGGCTGGGTAGTGGGGGTGGTCGGAGAGGCTGGGTGGGGTGGCTGGGTGGTGGGGGTGGTCGGAGAGGCTGGGTGGGGTGGTGTGTTTTGGAAGGTGGGTGACTTTTCCTTCGTCAGAAAAGAGGTTGTAGGAGATTTTCCTGAATATGATTATTATATTAATGCAAATGTCTACAAAGGAGTCGGATGTGATTGATATAGTTATGGAAACATTAATTACCCTAATTAATTTGACGCTGCTGAAATCAATTTCCTGTTAAATCAATCACTTGATGAATTATGACGTTTCCCCCCCCTCCCTATAATGTATGTTACTACAGTTTCAAATGGGTTGATCTTTGTTGTTATACTACAAGGTCTCAGCTAAATCTCTCATCTTTTGTGGCAGTTCCTTAAGAACTAAATCATTTCTGATGTGAAATGATATACCATTTTTTTTTTTACTCATGTGCTTTTGTTGTTCCTGGGACCGATCTATATTCCAGCTATATTGGAGAAAAATTCATAATAATCCAAAAACACAACTCATTAGTATCAGTATACTGTGCAGCATCCACCCCATCCAATAAGACGCTAGTCTTGGCCCTAGAGGATCTTGACCTGGCTCATTCTCAATGCAGACTGGGTACAGGGACACAGAGGGTGGGGGTGGGGGATGGGGTGGGGTGGGGGGTGGGGGTGGGGCCGGGATGCGGTAATCCAACATAATCTGATGGTGAGCTCACCTGATACAGATCTGCCTGTAAAAGACACTTCAAACACTCGCGGCTGACACCAAGCTCTGTGATGTAGGCCCAAAGCCCAGACCGTGGGTATAGTAGAGAGAGAGAGAGAGAGAGAGAGAGAGAGAGAGAAGAGAGAGAGAGAGAGAGAGAGAGAGAGAGAGAGAGAGAGAGAGAGAGACCTCGACTGTTCCTCCTGACTGTATGTCATACCTCCGACTTCACAAGCAGCACCTAACCCTTCTCCCACGTGTCTTGTTGATATGGCACAGGGTTCCAGGTCATAAAAAGGTCTGTGAGAGACAATCCAATAAGTTAAGAAGCTTCCGTGTTGCATACCTCAGAGAATCCCTCGGCAAGGCAAACCCGGTTATTTTCATTAACGACTAGACTTTAATTAATAATAGCCTGTAGCGGTTAGTTCACGTAATGAGGTCTAATATAATGTAAACCTAACGTGTGAGATGAAACGCACGAGTTTATACTTACTTAATCTCGACGTTGTCAACGTCTGCACACATACATACACAATGTCAACAAACCTGCACACTCCGGTCCAAGCGGGGTGATGGAAAAATAATCGATCGGAATATCGTGATCGTGATCGTGGTTGTGGACCAGGGACGCACACACAGGGGGGAGAAGACACGCATGGCTCCCCATGCAACGCGCCGTCCCGCTAGGTGGCACTAGAGCTCCAGATATCCGCCGGCTGCTGCAGGCACCGTGACATTATTGTCGCCCGGGAAGCCCTAATGGGAAATCTCAAGTCACCTAAATAAAAAGCAAGGTGTAATTAACGTGACGCGGTATTAATTGCGTCTGCCTTGTGAGCGAATGAAGGGCAACGGGGACGCGCTTTTTGATGATTGCGTTCCGCAGCGCTCCTCACACCAAGTCTTCTTGGAGAGATCAGAGAGGGCGGGTCGAACCCGTACCGAGGAGGGAGGGAGGGAGGGGAAGGGAAGGGAAGGGAAGGGAAGGGAGTCAGGCCCCCAACATAGCCCTATGCCCGGTGGTTGTGGGTGTCTGCAGCAGGCCTTCTGTATCCACATGGCGTAGGCCACAGTAGGCCTATACTGTTGTGCGTAAACCATAAGAGCTTTATTATATGCTTTACAGGCGCTCTTGGCATTGGGCTTTGGCGATAATTGAATGCCGTGCTTGTTTTGTTTTTTTTGGAAGCCCTTGGCAAGTGTTTTATCAGATTTGACCCAATTCATCAGCGGGCTTGAACGACTTGAAAATGCAATCAATAAGCGATCAGCAGCCTCTTCTCCGCGGGGTGAATAGCAACAAGGCGGGGATGGAGATCCCTCGACGCGGTGCGTGTTGTTGCAGCAGCAGGCCTATCCATCGCAGCATTACGCATACCTCTCACTCAGCTCGTCAATACAGCACGTCGCAAGCACAACCGCTATTCGAAAAACGTCGATTTCAGTCAGACATCTCCAAACAACGACAATGGACTTCAAACACACAGCAATGAGGAGTAGGCCTTTATGTCATACGCTATGACTACAGTCGCCTTTTAGACCCCAAGCCAAAGAGCTATAGAGCTACTATACCACACGGGCCTAACCAAACGAGCCCAACTCATTACACAACGCCAAATTGCTTCCACACATCGCCAAGTATAGACTATATATATATAGAGTATATATATATATATATATGTATATATATATATATATATATATACACCCCTCAGCTGAGTCACATATTAAAGGCATCTCGTGTCTTATAGTCGAATCTCGTGTGTGTGTGTGTGTGTGTTTGTGTGCACGCGTATGTGTGTGCGTGTGTTTGTGCACGCGCGTGCGTGCGTGTGTGTTTGCGCGTGTGTGTGTGTTTGCGCGCGTGTGTGTGTGTGTTTGAGCGTGTGTGTGTGTGTGCAAATAAAACCACCGCAACGCGAAATGCACGGGATTGTGTGGAATATGATTCGATCAATATTATAATAAATGTGAAAAAAAAAAAGTGCTGTGTTGTGGAAAAAAACAATAACACACCCCCTCGCCCCCACCCCCTCACCCTCACCCTCACCCTCACCCCCCCACCCCCTCACCCTCACCCTCACCCCCTCACCCTCACCCCTCACCCTCACCCCCCCACCCTCACCCCTCACCCCCCACCCTCCCCCTCACCCCTCACCCCTCACCCCCCCACCCTCACCCTCACCCCCTCACCCCCTCACCCTCACCCTCACCCTCACCCCCTCACCCCCCCACCCTCACCCTCACCCTCACCCCCCCCCCTCACCCCCTCACCTGCTCACTCTCACCCCTCACCTGCTCACTCTCACTGCACCACGGATGGATGCATGCATGGGGGCCAGTAGATATATATATATATATATATATAGATATATATAGATATAGATATATCTATATAGATATATATCTATAGATATATCTATAGATATATCTATCTATAGATATAGATATATCTATAGATATATATATCTATATCTATATCTATATCTACGATAGATATATAGATATATATATAGATATCTATATATATCTATATATATATCTCATATATATAGATATATATATATATATATATATCTATATATATGGGGGGCCCGTGGGCCCACTATGAGGACGCGGGGGAGACACAGCTTATAGTCCGCTTGGATTTATGATCCTCCAGTGAGACGTGGACGTTTGAGCGGCCCGGGACTCAGTGACCCGAGACACGAGGCACAATAATAATAATAATAATAATAATAATAATAATAATAATAATAATAATAATAATAATAAAACACCGCGAGGTGTGGTGGTGTTGGTTGTTGTTGTTATTGTTGATGTTGTTGTTGTTGTTGTTGTGGTGGTGGTGGTGGTGCATGGACCATGAAGCTGCATCCCAACAAAACGCTCCATGCATGCAGCTCCAACTATGGCTCTATGGCTCTATGGCCTCCGAGCCTGACAGCTGAAATACAACATTTCTATATGTTGAATTAAAAGGCGTATATATCCGTCACACTGATGATGTCACCATTGTGTCACTTTCGTGACGTGATGATGAATTAGTCCTATTGTCTGTTCATTCATTCAATTAGGCCGTATAGCATCATTTAACATGAACAGAATTAACTATTTAACATTGTTTTACTTTTTTGACATGGTTAACATTGTTTTGTCTTTTGTGCTAAAATAAAAAAAAGTACAGTTAGTCTTGACATTGGAAAAAAGCATTTTAATATTAACCCCCGTTATTTAAAAATGTGCAAGTCATCCGTTCATGTGGAAAGCGATAAAATACCTAAACATATTTATAATATCACTCCTGCGCTTCATCTAGGCCTATGTCCCCAAGTCCCTCCTGGTGATCAGACCAAACAACACGGGATTAAACACAAAGAATGATAAAACCCCACAATCTGCATCGAGTGGCTACAGGTCAATGAGAGCCCATGACGTCGTGAATTCGGTGAATTATTAAATTGGATGATTAATTAAAGCTACTAATGGCATATTGTCTTGCTCGTGTTGATTTGACGTGTGTGTGTACGTCTCTTGTTCGTTTCTTTAACAAAAAAAAACACAACCAAAAAAAAACATAAAGAAAGATAGTTTTGATCCGTTTGCATAAAACCAAAAGAAAGCTATCCTAAAGAACAAGCTGGTTATCAGAGGGGAAAGGATGTATGTACACATGTAGCTGTGACGGAGTGTGCGTGTGCGTGTGTGTGTGTGTGTGTGTGTGTGTGTGTGTGTGTGTGTGTGTGTGTGTGTGTGTGTGTGTGTGTGTGTGTGTGTGTGTGTGTGTGTGTGTGCGTGCGTGTGTGTGTGTGTGTGTGTGTGTGGGGGGGGGGGTAACTCTGCATGGAAAAAGTGGAAAAAGCCTGAAATCCAAAAAGAAGTCATCATCCCGCTTCACAAGCCGCTCGGTGTCATTTATATATCGTACTTTGTGTCATCTATAAAAAAAAAAAAAAAGTCCTCATAGAATAAATTACAATCTCAATAACAAAAAATAAAATAAAATTAATAAGCTTTTTTAACATTTTTTTTCCCGCCCATAAAAAAAAAGCAAAGCAAAACACACCGAGATGAACAACATGGCTAATAGTGTAGTGATGAAGATAGTGGTCAGAAACACTCAACGATTAAATAAAATATCGAATTAAAATAAACAAAACAATGATGTGCTTATTTATTAATAATAATAATAATAATAATAATAATAATAATAATAATAATAATAATAATAATTTGGATCATGTTGCTTGGGGAGCTGATGTGTACATTATTAAAAGTTGGTTTTACCGAGATTGTAAATAGGCTATCTCCTTTAAAAATCATTATTTTATGGACAATTGTTTGAACACAAGAACCGGTTACTTATCATTTAATCCTTAATATAAAGGTTATATTTGGATTTAAACAAACCGTGGAATCACACGGACATTCAGTAACGACGAGTCGACTAAACATTAGGCTCCAAAAAAACAATGAAAAAAAATATAATATTTAGAATTGATACCAACCGACGAAGTGCTTAAACTACCGAGTGTGAATCATCCCATCAGCAACATGTAAAGGTACCAAGGCGAGGAGCCCGTTCTGTATGGAGCCACAAAGTGCCCAGTGGAGGAGGAGGAGGAGGAGGAGGAGGAGGAGGAAGAAGAAGAACCAACAAAAAAACAAAACCAAACCAAAGAAGATGAAGTCATGACTATTTAACTTATACAATATTTACAAAAGTGGATCAAAAATTGTTTTTGCTGCATGTGAGCCTCGGTGACTTGTGTGTGTGTGTGTGTGTGTGTGTGTGTGTGTGTGTGTGTGTGTGTGTGGTGGGGGGGGGGGGGTGGGGTAAGTGTGTGTAGAGCCCAATCCCGTACAGGAGGAGGAAAAAGTGCCATGATATAATCCACGTTGGAGCCTCCACACCGCCGAGCGCGAGCCTTTAGTGATGAGAAGACCTGGTCGAGGGGGGGACACACACACACACACACACACACACACACACACACACACACACACACACACACACACACACACACACACACACACACACACACACACACACACACACACCACACACACACACACACCACACACACCGAACCAGCTCAATCCATCACCCAACGGGTGGAACGCAACGAATCCGCAATGAAATGGCCTAATAACAATAATAATAATAATAATAATAACAATAATAATTATAATAAAAATAATTATAATAATAATACAAATAATAATAATAAAAATAATAATAATAATAATAATAGGGTATTTAATAACTATAAAATGAGTGAACCTCGAGACCTTCAAGAGAGAAAATAAAAGTCCAAACCAAATTCAACTATAGTCAGAAAATAACCCCAAAAAAGCCCAAAGCGTGAGTGAATTTCGATGCGAACTGACAGATGGAACCGACCCCCCGCCCCATCGACCCCCCCATCGACCCCCCCACACCCCTCTCTCTCTCTCTCTCCTCGCGATGCTCAACCTCAGCTACTGCTGCTGGTTGTTGTTGGGACTCAGAACCTCTGATGCTGAGGCTGAGGCTGAGGCTGAGGCTGATGCTGAGGTTCTCGCTGCTTCTAACTTCAGTCCAACGCTGAACACACACACACACACCACACACACACACACACACCACACACACACACACACACACACACACACACACACACACACACACACACACACACACACACACACACACACACACACACACACACACACACACACACACACACACACACACACACCCAGCACTCACAGCTATCACACACGTAATGGCATATGATGTCAATAGTGACTCGCAGGGGGGGGTGGACTGTAACCGCTATTTATACACTATAAAAAAGTCGTGAATGTAAACCATTCCGCTAAGAATCTCGATTCTAGGTTGTTGTTGTTGTTTTTTTTTCCAAACTCAGGAACCCCCAACCCAACCCATCCTATCCCCATCCCTAACCCATCCTATCCCCATCCCTAACCATCCTATCCCATCCTAACCCATCCCACCGCCAACCAACCAACCAACCAACCAAACAACCAAACCCCTTTTGTCAAGTATAATTTCACACAAAAGGGCTACACCTTGAAAACTGCGTCGACTCAACTCACAGTGTTTAGGCATATCCCCACAGAACACACAGGCCAGCGTGTGTGTGTGTGTTCCTGTGGGCCTTTTAGCTCTTTAAAGAGCGGAACTCTTATGTTCGGATCATCCCCTCGCTGCCGAGCGTTCGGTGTTCTGAAAGATATTCAATGCAGTAAGTCACTCACTGCCATCTATTATAGATAAAAAAAACACACACACAGCCACGTAGTCGCCCGTACAGTCCCGTGATGTGTGTGTCCTATAACCTTGGGGATAAATAACAAAAGTCAAATCGCGGAGGAGAGTGTGTGTGTGTGTGTGTGTGTGTGTGTGTGTGTGTGTGTGTGTGTCCGCCATGTGGGTTCATTGGTCCGGGGTTTGGACGCCGTGGTGCGGCGGAGTGTCCCCGTACACATCCTCGGTCCCCGGGAGGGCTCCTCCGGGAGGGGTCATCCGTTTCTCTTTCTGTCTCCTGTTACAAAACCAAACCCGCACCACTTCTTTCTCCAGCTGTAGACTGTCCGCCAGCGATGTTATTTCCGACGCCGCCGGTTTTGGGCACTTCAAAAAATGGCTCTCCAGAGCCCCTTTAACGCTCACCTCGATAGAGGTCCGTTTTTTTCCGTTTCCTCCCCTGCGCGGCGATTTTGTCCAGGCTGGTGGGGCTCCCCGAGGTCGAGTCCGCCTCCTCCAACCACTTGTTCAACAAAGGCTTGAGCTTGCACATGTTTTTGAAGCTGAGCTGCAGGGCCTCGAACCTGCAAATGGTGGTCTGGGAAAACACATTTCCATACAGCGTTCCCAGGGCGAGCCCCACGTCCGCCTGCGTGAAGCCCAGCTTGATCCGCCGCTGCTTGAACTGCTTGGCGAACTGCTCCAGGTCGTCCGAGGTCGGCGTGTCCTCGTCCGAGTGGTCGTGGTGCGGGCCGCCCCCCTGCTGCTGGTGCTGGGACGCTGCGTGCTGGCCGTGGTCGCTGAGGTGCGGGCTGTGGTGGTCCTCGTGGCTGTCCCTCTGCAGGCCGTGGTGGTGCATCCCCTGTCCGCTGCCCGGGATCAGGCCGTTCACGCCGAACCCCGGCTGGGCATAGAGGAGGCTCTGGCCGTTCGACGCGGCCATGCTGGGTATGTGCGCGGCGCTCCTCCACGCCCGCGCGTCGTGGTGGCTGTTCCCGTGCGACTGGTGCACCAGGTGGGGCGGCGGTCGCGGCTGGTGCTGCTGCTGCTGCTGCTGCTGTTGCTGCTGCTGGATGCTGTTGCTGGAGCTGTGCATGTCGTCCCGGGCGGCCCCCCCCTGCTGCACGCTGGGCTTGATGTCCTGGTCGCCGAGCTGAGGGCTGGTGGACCACGGGACGCCCTCGCCGTGCGACAGCGCCGTGATCCACTGGTGCGCGTGGCTGAGCGGGTGGCTGTTGCTCTGCAGCGAGTAGTCGTTCTGCAGCAGCGTCTGCGCGTCCCTGTACGCCGCGGCTTGCTGCATGCTGCCGGGCTCCGAGTGGACGACGGAGGCGCTGGAGGTGAGGATGTTGTAGTGGTTGGACGCTGTGGTCGCCATGACTCTCGGAGCCGGACTGATCGCTCTTATTAAAGGAACCTCGCATTTGACAGTTAACTCTCTTCTTTTTGCTGCTTTTTTTCTCTTTTTTTTTTTTTCCTCTCTCTCTCTCTCTCTCCTCTCTCTCTCTCTCTCTCTCTCTCTCTCTCTCTCTCTCTCTCTCTCTCTCTCTCTCTCTCCTCTCTCTCTCTCTCTCTCTCTCTCTCCTCTCTCTCTCTCTCTCTCTCTCTCTCTCTCTCTCTCTCTCTCTCTCTCTCTCTCTCTCTCTCTCTCTCTCTCTCTCTCTCTCTCTCTCTCTCTCTCTCTCTCTCTCTCTCTCTCTCTCTCTCTCTCTCTCCTCTCTCTCTCTCTCTCTCTCTTTGCCACAGGCGTCTCCCCGGCTCTCTGCCAAGTGGACGCAAAGGTGCACCTGGACTCCGCCTGGCTCCGCCGCCCATTGGCTGCGGGTGGCTGATGGACGTGGTTGCTAGGGGCGACGGCCCCTGATAGGCTGGGAGCAAGTCTCCACAAACACTACCCCTCCCCTCCTCCTGGAGAGCCGAGAGACCTCGGATGGAGCGGAGGAGACACCGTGCAGGACCGACCGCTGTCTGAGAGGGGCCCCGTTCAACTGTAAGAGGAGAGTGTTGATTTATTTTTGATTTTTATATTTATATATTTCCACTATATTTATATTTTTGATGCAATTTAAAACAATTCAGTGCAGTTTTTTTTGGTTTGTTACCAAAGCGGACCGTGAAGTATGTTATACCCATGTTATGACAAACGAAACTTGATTTTGAAGTTGTGTAAAGCGGGTAATATCACTTAAAGTTATTCGTGGTTATAGATGTATGCCGGTGTGTTCTCCTGTGTTGTGTGTTATTGTTAATGTGTGTTAAAACAATAAGGATGAAGTGTGTTTATGCTGGTCAGATATATAAGACTAATGTTTTAGTTCAGAGCTTTAAGTTGTCCTGTTGGGGCTGTGATGTTATGAAATAGCATTGTGTGTGAAGATGTGATATTTATGATGTTGTGCCCTTACACGTGTAGAATGGCATGTCTTGGTTTTTAAATAAATCACATGTTAAAAGCTTTCTATAATGTGCAATGCATTTTTTACACATTTAGTCTCTTTATCTTTTACAATTGCAAGGTCGTCAGAATATTAGTAACTAATTGACATGGACTTGACTGACTGAGTTTTGGGCTATGTAACTAAACTAACCTATCTATCTATCTATCTATCTATCTATCTATCTATCTATCTATCTATCTATCTATCTATCTATCTATCTATCTATCTATCTATCTATCTATCTATCTATCTATCTAACTATCTATCTATCTATCTATCTATCTAACTATCTATCTATCTATCTATCTATCTATCTATCTATCTATCTATCTATCTATCTATCTATC
>CM051008.1:22464812-22467312 GCA_027704905.1 Muraenolepis orangiensis
GGAGGACGGGGGGTGGACGGAAGGTGGGGAAACCAGTCCATGGTTGGGATTTGTGTTTTTGTGGATAGGCGTTAGAGGTTTGTCTCTTGACAATCTCGTTTGTGATTCCCTAGATACCATTTCGTTGTGACGTGGGGCGGTAGCGTTTTTATTGCAAGGGGGGTACCAACGATGCGTTTGGCCCTTGCCAGAGTGTGGGTTTCACCACACCAGTTTGCGTTCATATAATTCATGTCATGAGGTTGGAGGGGGAATGATGCATGGTTGTTTGAATGCGACGCTGAAGTCGCATATTATTTGAAACAGCAATCACTGTGTGGTGTTGTGTTGCTCCTGCAACACCCACGTGTGAGGCATACTAGCGCCAACCCGCCTGCCTCCTCTTGGAATGGTCGACCACCAACCTCATCCACCTCTCAGCCCCGTAATAGGCCTCTCCTCTCACAGTACAGCGCGGCCTGCTGACCACAAGGACTTTGAGGAGGGGAGATGGTCACAGGACGGCCCGCAGAGGATTGCGGGGCGGCTACTTGAGTCAACTCTCTATGATGGGATTCACTCTGTTATTTGCATGGAGAGCACCTTGTGCATCTCACGGAAGTAATGAACAGGCTTACTATGCAACTTCTGTGGTGGAGAGGGGGGGGGTGGTGTTCCCATTGTGAAGAGAGCTGTACGAGCAGCTGTTTCCCCAACAACAAGCCAATGGCGTCACCGGACCCCCTAGGACCATCCAAGGGTTTTTCCCTGCTCAATGAGAATTTGAGAGAGAGAAGAGAAGAACGCGGTCGTGGCCTTCAGCAGACAGAGCGGAGATAGGGAGCAGATGATTCTGGTGAGGCCAGCGGCTCTTCTACGTAGCAGCGTAGCTGAAGGAGGAGCGATCCAGCAGGGCAAAGACAACTACAGGAGGAAGCTGGAGCACAAACTTCAGCAGAACAACCTGAAGGATGTGTGGAGTGGCATGAGGAGCATCACTGGCTACAAACAACCTGGTAGCCAGACAATAGGGGGGGGGTCCTGATCGGGCCAACGAGTTGAATTTGTTTTTCAATAGATTCAATGAGTGGGCTCCGGTCTACCCCCCTCCCCCAGCCCTCTACAACCATTCCCCTCCAGCCCCCAGCCCTGCTGTCCCCCCTCCCCCACCGTCCCTCTCCAGCGATCAACATACCTGTTCTCTCTCCCCACCACCACTACCTCACCCCTCCCCCATCAACACAACAGTGACTCTTCCTGCCCCCCACACACGGCACACATACCTTCACAGCTGAGCAGGTGAGGAAAGTGCTGTGCAGGCTCCATCCAGACAAGGCTGCAGGTCCTGACGGCGTCAGCCCGAGGGTCCTCAAAACATGTGCTGCCCAGCTGAGTGGAGTCCTGCAGTACATCTTCAACCTGAGCATGAGACTGGAGAGGGTCCCTGTGCTGTGGAAGACATCCTGCCTGGTGCCGGTTCCGAAGAAGGCACGTCCCAGCACCTCAAACGACTACAGACCGGTGGCGCTGACGTCCCACGTGGCGAAATCCTTTGAGAGGCTGGTCCTGACGCTTCTTCGGCCCCTGGTCAGATCATCGCTGGACCCTCTTCAGTTTGCCTACCAGCCGAAACTGGGAGTGGAGGACGCCATCATCTTCCTGCTTCATCGTGCCTACGCCCACTTGGACAGACCCGGGAGCACTGTGAGAATCATGTTTTTCGACTTCTCCAGTGCGTTCAACACCATCCGGCCTGCCCTGCTGGGAAGTAAGCTGACGGCGATGAAGGTGGACTCTTCCCTGGTGTCCTGGATTACTGACTATTTGACGGGTCGTCCACAGTTTGTCAGACTGCAGGACTGTGTGTCTGACACTGTGGTCAGCAGCACTGGTGCTCCACAGGGAACTGTTCTTTCCCCATTCCTGTTCACCCTTTACACCTCAGACTTCCAGTACAACTCTGTGTCCTGCCATCTGCAGAAGTTCTCGGACGACTCTGCAGTTGTTGGTTGTGTCAGCGAGGGAAACGATGAGGAGTACAGGGGCGTCGTGGACTCCTTCGTTGAGTGGTGTGAGCTGAACCATATGCAGCTCAACACTGACAAGACGAAGGAGATGGTGGTGGACTTCCGCAGGAGGAAATCCACACCCACACCCATTTCCATCAAGGGTGTGTCCGCTGAAGTTGTCCAGGAATATAAATACCTGGGAGTTCATCTGGACAACAAACTGGTCTGGGCCAAGAACTCTGAGGCTGTTTACAAGAAGGGCCAGAGCCGTCTCTACTTCCTGCGGAGGCTCCGGTCCTTCAACGTTTGCAACAAGATGCTGAATGTGTTCTACCAGTCGGTGGTAGCCAGTGCCATCTTCTCCGGTGTCGTGTGCTGGGGAAGCAGGTTGAGATCAGCAGACGCCAACAAGATCAGCAGGATTGTCAGGAAGGCTGGCGCTGTCCTGGGGGTCCAGCTGGACTCCTTGTTGGTGGTGTCTGAGAGAAGGATGCTGCGCAAGCTGCGTAGTA
>CM051008.1:22472312-22474812 GCA_027704905.1 Muraenolepis orangiensis
TTTTGCCGCAGATCCATCCATCCATCCATTGTCTACTGCTTATCCGGGTTGGAAAGGTTTCAGCTTTAGCAGGGGACTTTAGCAGGGGACTCCAAATATCCCTTTCCCTGGCAACATCGACCAGCTCTGACTGGGGGATCCCGAGGCGTTCCCAGGCCAGTGTGGAGATGTAATCACCCCACCTGTACCTCGGTCTGCCCCGTGGGCTCCTCCTAGCTGGATGTGGCTGGGAAACCTCCCTCGGGAGGCAACCAGGAAGCATCCTCACTAGATGCCCGAACCCGAACTGGCTCCTTTCTACGCGAAGGCGCAGCAGCTCTACTCCGTCAGTCTCTCACGGGTGACTGAGCTTCTCACCCTATCCCTCAGCCACCCTCCTGAGGAAACTCATTTTGGCCGCTTGTATTTGCGATCTCGTCCTTTCGGTCATGCAGGTCCGAATCCAGATCCAGGGGGATCCGGTTTGGTGCGGCAGAGGTATGCTCTCTACCCTCTCCCTCTGGTTCCGGATAGTAGTGAGCCTGTATTCCGCTTAACACTGAGCCTTTATACTGCGTCTCCCCCACCCCGGCATGAGTGTTTCTTTAGACTTCTCGTGGAGCTTCCGACCGCACAAAACAAACAATTCCCATTTGCTTGTTGGAGAGGATGAGAAAGGAAACCCAAAAAAAACAACAAAAGCCAGGCGAGGCAAGGGGAGCTTTCATTAAGGGACGGCACGGAGAAGCCTAGCTGACGAGCGGGGCCTCGGCCGCCCTGAAAACAATAGCACTTCTCCCTCTCGCAGGAAGAGAGAACAACGCAAACAATTATATTTTTTGTGCTTTGATTTCAAAGGAATTGGGCTAGTAGTGTTGGAGGAGGGGGGGGCGGGGGGGGGGGGCGGGGCGGGGGGGGTGGGGGGGGGAAAGAGGGTTGCTTTTTGTACTTTGAACTATTGCTGCCTAGCGCTTTCCCTCTCAACTGTTATCTGTGTGTAATTGCATAGGTGTGTGTGTGTGTGCGTGTGCGTGTGGTGTGTGTGTGTGTGAGAGAGCACACGTACCCGAATTGAGGCGCCCTGAAGTAGCAGTGAGCCTGTTACCACGACCACCTCACCATCACCATCCCCATCCCCATCCCCATCACCATGGCGACCGTGCTGCCACCATCACCATCACATCATCACCTCCCTGGTGCAACCCATGACCCCCCCCCCCCACACACACACACACACACACACACAACATCCACCCCTCCCCCCTCCTCCCCTTCCTCCCCCTCCTCCTCCCCCGATCTCCAGAAAGAAACGGTCGGCTTGCATAAAGCAAACAAAATTAAATTTGCTTTGCTAACTCAAAGCTTGCGTGGCCCTCGGAGCGGCTCTCTCTGGGACAAATTACTCAAAAGGGGGCTGCCTTTGTATCATAACTGAATGCAGAAACACGCACACACACACACACACACACACACACACACAGACACACACACATACACACACAGATACGCACGCACACACACACAGACACACACACATACACACACAGATACGCACGCAGACACACACACACACACACACAACACACACACACACACACACACACACACACACACACACACGCACACACACACACACACACACTCGGGGCATACATTATCGAACCCTGGGCGCTGAGAAGGGGGACTTCTCTGGCTCCCTATACAAGCCCGCCACACAGATCTATTTAGTCTGGGAAAAGTCGTTTTGCTCAGTATAAAGAATGAGCGGAATACACACCGGGGTGGGGAAGAGCGATGGAGGATTTGCTCTTAGTGGAGCCTAGAGGGAGCAGTGGAGGGAGCAGGTCTGGGCCTTTTCCACAGTCAATACATACACACACACACACAGCAGCATCAGCACCACCACCAACCACCACCACCACCACACACCACGCTTGAATACAATTATTAGCCCCCTATCACCAGAATGGACTTGGAATGAATGAGATGTGTGTGTGTGTGTGTTTGTGTGTGTGTATGGTGTGTGTGTGTGTGTGGGGGGGGGGGGGATCTCTGGTGTTATCCCCTAGTTTAAAAGATAGTAGTATGCAAAATAGCGAATGAAAGAATCCCATGAAGTTTTTGTGTTGTTATTCTTTGTCCAAAAAAACAAACTTTAAAAAAAAGGAAATCAAAAAACAAGAGGAAGAGATGACAACACAACACGCCCCAACAGTACCAGCGCTGCTTTCTGGATGTTGTTGTGCTCTCTCTGGGAAATAACAACATGGCTCTCGGAGGGTGACAACACGGCTCAGAGAGGGAGCTGCATAACATATCCACGTTCTCCCTCTCCCTCCATCCCTCCCCCACCGACAACCTCACCCTCATCTCTCTCCCTCCCCCACCCATATCCCCCTCAGCATCAGCTCTCTCCCCTTCCTCTCTCTCCATCCCTCCCCTACCAACATCCCCATCACCCTCATCACTCTCCCCCTCTCTCTCCATCCCTCCCCCACAAATCATCCCCTTCACCCTCATC
>CM051008.1:22482312-22492312 GCA_027704905.1 Muraenolepis orangiensis
ACCACACACACACACGTTCGCACATTTATCGAGACGGGGGGAGACGGAGTGAAAGATAAGTGTCACTTGCATGTGAGACCACCTTCCTGTAGAGGGAAGGGGACCACAGTGCCTACATTATTAAAAGTAAACTGGACTAGTGCACCACCACCATCACCACCACCATCACCACCACCACCACCATCACCATCACCACCACCACCACTACCATCACCACCACCACCACCACCACCACCATCACCACCACCATCACCACCCCCACCATAAGCGCCACCACCACCACCACCACTACCATCACCACCACCACCACCACTACCATCACCACCACCATCTCTACCACCACCATCTCTACCACCACCACCACCACCATCACCATCATCACCACCACCACCACCATCACCCTCCAATTCCCTCCAGGTAGATCAATGGAGATGAGGCACCACAGAAAAAAATGTATGTGTGTGAAGCAATTTAGAAATAAAGATATATATTTACCAAGCTCCATTTTTTGTAAATTATTATTGTTTGTCTGTATAATTTGTCAACACAATTTCAACAAATCCGTAATATTTGTCTGTGTTGTGAACACAGACTGCTTGTTCTTTTAGTTTTCCCTTTGTGTTCATGAAGAGGTATACTCATTTGTTTCCTTGGCTCTCCAGAGCGAAACAAAGATGGAGAATCGGAAGTGAGGATAAGGCATTTTGCTTTGGCTTTCCTTCTTCAAGTTACGGAAACTATTACCGAAAGAAAACAAAACAGTATACCCAGGATATTTATCCACATGATGAAGTAGGTCTTCATTGTTCCCTAAATCGAGTTACAGCCTTTTGCCTTTGCACCGCAGTCTCCTAAACTCACTCCAACCTACCCTGGTTTGTCTGCCCCCCGTGTCTCAAATATATAAAGATGTAGGCCTTCATAGAAAACACTGCACTTATTCAATCAACCAGTCCTTTATGTAGCCTTGCATTGCAGCTCTAGCATCGAAACACAACCAGAGACGGTTTTGCAGACAGTCTGAAGATCGAATGGCGTTACGAGGTTTGGTCTGAACACTGGGCTATCGTAGCACTACTTTAATATTCTAGAAAATGGCGAGCCTGACTGTTCTCCTTTAAACACACACATACATCCATCTACACACACACACACATACACACACACATCCATCTACACACACACATACATCAACACACACACATCCATCTACACACACACACACACACACACACAGCATGAATTCTGAATCCACACACACACACACACACACACACACACACACACACACACACACACACACACACACACACACACACACACACACACACACACACACACACACACACACACACACACACACACACACACACACACACACACCAAGAGGCAGACAGAGATCCTTCCAGGTTGGCTCCAGCGTGGGAGTGCCGGCCATGGCGGCCATGGCGGCGGGAACAGAGCTCCCCATGACAGAAGGCGGGCTTCCGGCGTAAGTGACAGCGCCGACGGAGACGCCGTACACAGAGTCGGCGTAGCCGCCAGCGCCACGACGGTTGCCACCACCCCCCCCCACACACACACACACACACACACACACACACACACACAAAGACACGGCCCCACCCGCCTCGGCCCTGCAAGTGGAGTAAACAAACAACAACACAACAACACAGTGGCTCAAAGAAGGAAGAATTTGCAAATCACAAGATAAGGGAAATGTCTTTGGCAAACGATGGGAGAGCCAAGTGAAGGGGAGCTGGTGGGCTGGTGGGACGAGATCTGAAAATGATAAACAGTTGTAGAAAGTAGCTTTGGATTTACAGCTGTGTTTACAGCTGTGGATTAATGCAGGAACGAGAGAGAGAGAGAGAGAGAGAGAGAGAGAGAGAGAGAGAGAGAGAGAGAGAGAGAGAGAGAGAGAGAGAGAGAGAGAGAGAGAGAGAGAGAGAGAGAGAGAGAGAGAGAGAGAGAGAGAGACCGTAATGTCCTATTTGGTTAACTGGGTTTCCACCAGATCCAACAAAAAACTAGAAAGCCTCATCCGCGTCAAGCTTCCTTTCGGTATAAAGGAAAATCATTCTCCATTTCCATTTTATTTTTGTTTGTTTTTAAACCCACTTGCCGGACAGCGTGGAGCCAGAACCCCCCCAACACCGGGCTCCATTTGAAGAGAGCTAGCCTTGAGTGTGCCTCGCCCGGGGGCCCAGCTGCGTGAGGCCGCGGGCCCCCACACTAAACACTTGTGTGACTGCTTGCGAATAACACAACCATTCATATGGTTTAAGGTGGTTTCGTGATATACCGTCTATATCTATATCTATATATTCTAGAGGGAATCCGAAAGTTCAATACAATAATCAATATCCTTTCTATAAAAGCAATCGTATATATCTATATAATAATTCATGCATCCAGTTGATTGAGACAATGTTTGCATTTATTGATCGTTTTATCGCCAATACATACGTATATCAAATCAAATAATACATCAATTTTGAACAGATAAAAACACCCCTCAGCCAATGGAACACTGGGTAATTTGTGCGAATTGATGCGCTGTGAATTCTGAATCCATTGAGAATGAACAAACACATCAAGAGGCATCACTTATTATCCTGTCATTGTCAGCAGGCGACGAGGACGGCTTTACCAAATTAATACATAAATAATATCCCGCTAAATCCGGTCTCAACCAACCAAGACATTTCCCCCCCCCCGACCTTAGTGTCAACTCTGGTCAAAGCGCTGAACAACCTCTGAGAGACAAGGTCAAAGGTGAAAGTGCACAGGTCAAGGCACACGGGTCAAATGCCTGCCAAGGATACGTGTTTTGTTATTTACCGTCGGTCCTTCATTCGTGTCATTGATTTTCCTCTAATTGCGATGTTTCTGGGGAATATGGTGTCCAGGCGATAAGCCACATTGAAATGTGGTTTGTAGTGGGTTTTATTGACGACAATACAAAGATGATTCATCTAACTAGCCAATCTAAATAGGACGAAATAGTATACCACAAAAACGAAAACTACTTTGTATGAAAATCCATCCGACAACCAGCCGAGACCAGGAGGGCCGAGAGACAGCTGGCCATTGAGCGACTGTTTTAAACGCTATGTTTCGGGCCAACAAAGTAAGGGTAAGGGGTAAGGCTGGTAATGTCATATCGGTCGAAAAGTATACTACTGTTATAATACTGTAATTATCTTCACTTATCAATACATTTAGACTTCATTTAGAATTATTTTAACTATTTTTGTTTATAATAGTTTTTATTTTAGTTAGTTGTTGTTTTGTTTTTTAGCTTAGATTTTAGTATTCTTGTGTGTGCATTTATTCCCCCTGTGTCAACTGTTGCACCTTAATTTCCCTCGGGATTAATAAAGTTTTCTGAATCTGAATCTGAATCTGAAGTGGTGGTCCAGTGGTATAGTCACTCTGAAGTTATTAGCTGTCTTCACTGAGGTAACTTGCAATTTACAATGACCACTGGGTGTTGGTCATGTCTTTGGTTTTGGTCTTTTTGAACGTCATCATCCATCAATCACTTTATTGTTCTTTTTATGTTTATATTTTTGATTTGATTGTGTATAGTATTCTTATAGTATTGTGTTCTAGAATTTTTATTTAAATGTACTTGTTGCAAATGGCAAATTCAATTCTTGAATCTTGAATCTCTTGAATCTTTTACAAGGCACTGCTTCGCTAGCAATGACAACAGAGGTTCCTCGGTTCCAATGAAGCACTCCTTGAGCCGTGTATTGCTTCAATTGACTCACTACTGACTCACTGAATTGACTATGCACCAAACACTAACATCAACACTGATCATGTGGACGTCCACATGAACTGTGGCGAAATGTCCCTTTTAATAGAAGAAGTCAACAGAAGTCGACAATAAGACGTTGGCTTTCTCATGTTTGCTTTCACTTACCCCTGAGCCTCGCGCAACTCGCTCATTCTGACGCGTTCAGCCGCGCTCATTCAGAACTCAAATGAAGCGGCTGTACATTATTACACGATTAATCAAATTCAACATGAGGAAACAGCGCGGTTTAACGATCAAACTCAAACATACACGTTTTTTTCGCCACCGGTTAACACCCAACCACAACCCCACGCGGTCACAATTTATTTATTGTTTCTGTTTCTTTAATGGATTTTTTTTTTTTACGCTGTATAATTCACACTTCTTTGAATTATTAACGAGTAAATCAAATATGTGCATTTTGATCAGACGTTTCCCAGTGTAAAAAAACAACAAAAAAAACGTCTTGATAAATTAAATAAGCCTGCATATCGGCTTGGGGGACAGCGAATAACAGAACATGCGCTTACCACAGGAATTAATTTAAAGCTTTTAAAGATTACATATTTTAGCCTGCAGTGCATACTATCTATTTTGTCAGGGGGACCACACAACAAGCACTTGTGGATATCCACGTTGACCAGAACGCACGTCGACATATCAGGCAAACTAAACTTGAAGATTTCACACAATTGCCGAATAACCATTTAATACAATATTTCAAGGCAAATAATGGATCAATTGAACAGTATGAAAGGTTTTCAAAGTCTGGCTTTAATAGCTCTTAAAAAGCCAACCAATAAGTAAGAATCATAGTTCAATCGTTACACATCAGGGTAAAATAACACCATACTATACACGTATAAACACAGCTTGGAACCCATCTCCGTAGTACGCAGTATACTGCGTAGGGTTTGTACAACAGAATGCATCATGGGATATTTTTGGTTTGTTGTAGGTGATACTCCAGCCATGTTGAGAGGACTCAAGGGAGTTGTAGTCCTGTAAAATCAATATGAATATAGCGTAACCTAGGCTAATGAAAACTTTACTGTGTCGATTCTCGACACAGTAGAGAAACATCTCCTCCATAAAGACACATTATTTCACGATGAATTACTAAGCAATGTCCCAAAAAAAACCCCATTTCTACCGAGACAATAACTAATATTCCGATGCTCGTATTCTCGCAAAGTGGCGTTGGTCATTTGTAATGTGACGTCGCAAATGTACAAGCCCCCTATATTCATTCATATCTGTTGAAACGTAAGAGTTGTCATCGTCCATCACGGCTAGCTCCCCTGCACGGCGGGTGTGCCGTAACTATAGCCGACAACGTTATCTCTCTAAGAACCGAGAGATCTGTAGTTAGTAGGTAGTTATTGTAATTAACACAACAAAAAAAAAACCCGTCACAAGCCATTCGAGTGTTTGAGTCGACGGCGGCCAAATGAACACATTGAAGCTAGTTAAAAGGCGGTGGCGTTTTCAACAGCTATTGTTGTGCACGCCGCACAGTTCAAAGTATAATACAAGCTAATTAAAGGGGGGGGGGAGTCACTGGTATATAGGTAATGATTATAATAAAGAGCTGTTTACACCACACAAAGGCGGCTCAGGAAACACGGCCAGCCTTCACAAGGTTCTTTTATGTGGTTTTTTTTGTGCAATGGCCGTACGGAGCGATAAAACAGAGGGGGTTGAAAAATAAGCCGTTACCCGGTTCTCCTTATCCCCGACACCGAGTCACGTGGCTGACCACACACACGCACACGCACACACACACACGCACGCACACACACACACACACACGCACAGACACATGCACACACACACATGCACACACACACACAAAGCACAGACACATGCACACACACACGCACACGCGCACACACATGCACACACACACAAAGCACAGACACATGCACACACACACACAAAGCACAGACAAATGCACACACACACGCACACACACATGCACATACACACACACACACACAAACAAACGCACAGACACATGCACGCACACACGCACACACACACACACACACACACACACGAACGCAGACACATGTACGCACAACGCACAAACACACACACACACACACACACACACACACGAACGCAGACACATGCACGCACGAACGCACAACACACACACACACACACACACACACACACACCACACACACACACACACACACACACACACACACACACACACACACACACACACACACACACACACAGACAATCATAACCAAGCCCAATAGCAAGAAGTGACCAGGAGTAGATTTAGATTCCGATTCCGATATGTTGGTTTATTATTATTATGTATAAGGCACAGTGTACAATGTACAGTGAAATGTTATCACAAATGTGCTCACAAGGTACACAATTGTACACATTTACAAATTACAAATATTACGAACTTTTACAGAAATACAAAAATAGTAAAAAACGTAGTAAGTAAAAAACACAAACACACAACCAATAATACATTTTAATGGAATATGACATGTGCAACTGACTGGATCATATATACATATATCAGTTTTTAAAATTTATTCTATGACATATACGTATATGATTTTTTTTCACTCTTACTTTGACTTTTGTGTACAGGCGTGAAGAGCAAAGAAGCACCATCATGTAATCTAATTAATCTCGCTGTCTGTCGCTCAAACTCCCTCCTCCCTCTTCCTCGTCCTCCCTCCTCCTCTTCCTCCTCCTCCTCCTCCTCCTCTTCCTCCTCCTCTTCCTCCTCCTTCCCCTCCTCCTCCCTCCTCCTCTTCTTCCTCCTCCTCCTACTCCTCCTCCTCTTCCTTCCTCCTCCCTCAACCTCTTCCTTCCTCCTCCCTCAACCTCCTCCTTTCTCCTCTCTCCTCCTCCTCCTCTTCTTCCTCCTCCTCCCTTCTCCCTCCTCCTCCCTCCTCCTACTCCTCCTCTTCCTTCCTCCTCCCTCAACCTCCTCCCTCCTCCTCCTCCTTCCTCCTCCTCCTCCTCCTCCTTCCTCCTCTCTCCTCCTCTTCTTCCTCCTCCTCCTTCATCCTTCGTCCTCCTCCCTCCTCCTCCTCTTCTTCCTCCTCCCTCCTCCTACTCTTCCCTCCTCCATCCTCCTCTCTCCTCTTCCTCCTCCCTCCTCCTCTCTCCTCCTCCTCCTTCCTCCTCCTCCTCTCTCCTCTCTCCTCCTCCTTCTCCTCCTCCTTCCTCCTCCTCCTCCTCCTCCTCTCCTCCTCCTCCTCCTCCTCCTCCTCCTCCTCCTCCTCCCTCCCCTCCCCTCCTAAACGTCATCTTTGGCCA
This sequence comes from Muraenolepis orangiensis, assembly GCA_027704905.1. Lineage (NCBI taxonomy): Eukaryota > Metazoa > Chordata > Actinopteri > Gadiformes > Muraenolepididae > Muraenolepis > Muraenolepis orangiensis. Next base: position 22,489,424 of record CM051008.1, read on the forward strand.
GCGCGCCGTGCGCTCTGACACACGACACGTTGGCCCCCCTGTCTGCTTCCCTCCGCCTATTGGATTAACGGTGACATGACAGTGGCGTCCCCTTGTACACTCTTCTGTTCACCCGCGTGCGCACGTGTCCGACACGAGCAGGACGAACAGGACCTCAAAACCTTTCACGATATGAAGTGCATCCCCCCCCCCCTCTCCCCCCCCCCCCCCTCCCTCGTTTGTTATCGCTTCCAGCTTTCAGACACAGATTTACATTACCGATTCTGCTAGGACAAACTCAGTTATGATTAACACATCCATGGGTGTTGGATGGTCGGCAGTAAGAACCTGCAGATCAGGTAAAGATACACTAATCGCTTTAAGTGAGTTCTCACTCTGGTGTATGTCCACGATCGATTATTCATAATTCATAACACTTCTGAAATGAAACGTAATTAACTCCCACTTGTATTAATGTCCATATGTCCATAGAATAAGTAGTTAAAGTGCAGTGGCCACAGTGCTGACACACCGTTAGAAGCACACAACACACAACCTCCTCCTTCCCCCCCTCCTCCTCCTCCTCCTTCCTCCTCTCTCCTCCTCCCTCCTCCTCCTTCCTCCTCTCTCCTCCTCCTCCTCTTCTTCCTCCTCCTCCCTTCTCCCTCCTCCTCTTCTTCCTCCTCCTCCTCCCTCCTCCTCCTCTTCTTCCTCCTCCCTCCTCCTACTCTTCCCTCCTCCATCCTCCTCTCTCCTCTTCCTCCTCCCTCCTCCTCTCTCCTCTCCTCCCTCCTCCTCTCTCCTCTCTCCTTCTCCTTCTCCTCCTCCTCTCTCCTCCTCCTCCCTCCTCCATCCTCCTCTCTCCTCCTCCTCTTCCTCCTCCTCCATCCTCCTCCATCCTCCTCTCTCCTCCTCCTCCTCCTCCTCCCTCCTCCCTCCCACACAACATCTAACTTTACTCACCTGAAATGAAACGTTTCTTCTCAGCTCCTCGATGGTGTGGTCCACGCCTAGTTGGGGGGCAAAAGGATACACATTGAAGCGCTACTGGTTGAGATGTTCACCCCCTGATCTCCGAAGCGCTCACCGATTAGCAGATCAAGGCCCATGGCGTTGGATGACGGGAGAATATACGACATATACACAATACACCAGATACACCAGAAGAGAGATGCTTCTCTGGGAGGATAATGTGTCGTTTTGTACATTGTGCGAAGGTGCATTGGTGTGTATAGAAAGCGTTCCCTTTTCTTGTCTGTCACACACGCACGCACGCACGCACACACACACACACGCGCGCGCACACACACACACACACACACACACACACACACACACACACACACACACACACACACACACACACACACACACACACACACACACACACACACACACACACACACACACACACACACACACACACACACACACACACACGCTTTACCCGGGCTCCTGTGGTCTTCGCCAGATAAATCCAATGAGGACCCCAGGAGGGCCCCACCTGCTATGCTGCACATCACTCACCTCCTCTCCACACGCCCTCTCTCTCTCTCTCTCTCCTCTCTCTCTCTCTCTCTCTCTCTCTCTCTCTCTCTCTCTGACACACACACACACACACGTGCGCAAACACACACACACACACACACACGTGCGCACGTTAGCCCCCGACAGCCTTCGTCCCGCACACAGGCCAGAGTCTATGGGTTGTCATGGTAACGAGCGGTTGGTGTTTTTTTTTGGGGGGGGGGGGGGGGGGGGGTTTCTCTTCTTCTTCGTCGGCGAGGCCTCGGTGTCGGAGAGCCCGGGCCGGAGAAGAACCCTCATCACACACACACACACACACACACACACACACACACACACACACACACACACACACACACACACACACACACACACACACACACACACACACACACACACACACACACACACACACACACACACACACACACACAGCGCCCTCCCACAGACCTACTGCACACACACACACACACACACACACACACACACACACACACACCACACACACACACACACACACACACACACACACACACACACACACACACACACACACACCAGGTCATACATACACACCAGGTCACACACACACACACACAAGGTCACGCCAACACTGCCCTCAATGCTGACTCTAAACTCTCTCTCTTTCTCTCTCTCTCTCTCTCGCTGCTTGTTTTCAGTTCAGGACCCACCGTCCGATTTACATTGAGGAGAAAAACTCTCTCTCTCTCTCTCTCTCTCTCTCTCTCTCGGTTCAAGGTCTTCCTGCCGGACCTGCGGCTCTAGGTTTTGACCTCTGACCTCTGCCTCTCCTCCGCCTCAACCTCAAAACCGCATATGGAGGAAGTCTCAAAATGCAGGCTGCCTCCTCCCACCTTGAGGAGCACACTTTGCTTCCCTCCTCTTCCTCTTCCTCTTCCTCTTCCTCTTCCTCTTCCTCTCCTCTTCCTCTCCTCCTCCTCCTCCTCCTCCTCCTCCTCCTCTTCCTCTTCCTCCTCTCGACAACCCAGAGCCTGGGCCCGGGGCGAACCATAGCACACCAAGAAATGATCACAACAAGGGTTTCATTCTAGCTGTGCTCGTGGTAAGTAAATACAGATAAGACACAAGCACACACACACACACACACACACACACACACACACACACACACACACATGTGTATCTGTATATCTGTATATTACATTGGCAACATCCAAGTAAGCAGTAAGCATTCCATTGTACTTAAAACATCTTGAATCTTGAATGTTGAATCTTTCCCTACTCCCTATTCACTCTCTCTAGGGAGTTCAACTTAGAGGACTACACACATAGTGAGCTCATCGACAAAGTGAATAAACCCTTTCGGACACTACTCCATGACGTCGTTGCTCTCGCACCCTA
>CM051008.1:22497312-22499812 GCA_027704905.1 Muraenolepis orangiensis
TTATTCTAATTATATTTTGGTCATTTCACCCAATCCCACCCAGTTCTCCCATGTGTCCCGTGTCTCAAGGTTTGTTCCTCTTTTGGGGAGGAAGTTCTTCCTTCTCCACCCATCTGAGGTCTCGTGGTAGAGGATGAGCCGCAAAAGATTCCATCACACATGCGCCAGTGGAGAATCCACTGACGACACAGTTCTGTTGGAATTGTGGGCCATACGCCTCGTGAAGGCAGCCTACATCTTTTGCGTTTTTCACCTCTGGTGTTGCCTCCAGATACTAGTCTGGTCCGGTGTGAAACGGACAGCTTGGCTCCGAATAAAAAAACAGTCAGTCGGCCAATCAGTGAACCTCAGGGAGGGAAGGGTGTACAGCAGCTCCTGACGACAACCGTGTTGGAAATGTCTTAACTAACCTAATAACACGTACGCTGCTTACGCTGGGAAGTTTTGACTTCTTTCTTCTACGACGACGACGGTGGCGGCGGCAACATCCGCTCACGGGGGTTTTACTCTGTGTTAAAATACGCAGCAGCATACTGTACGTCATCTGGCTGAAGCTAACCAGCTAATCATCTGCTGTAAGTAAGGCTGACTGACGACCGCCCTCCCTCACACACACGCTGTGTGCCGAAGGCGGCGGGGCTCTCCGGACCTAATGAGCGAGGCCACTGAGGTCCGGCTGTGTGAGGGGCGTGAAGACGACTGCGGAGCTAGAATCTGTGACACAGAGCTGCTACAGAATGGGATGGCCACTTGATTGTGATGGTGTCTGGTATAGCCGACACTCCTCCATAACCCAAAACCTCCCTCCCTCTCCATCTCTCTCTCTCTCTCTCTCTCTCTCTCTCTCTCTCTCTCTCTCTCTCTCTCTCTCTCTCTCTCTCTCTATTTCCCCTCTCTCTCTCTCTCTCTCTCTCTCTCTCTCTCTCTCTCTCTCTCTCTCTCTCTCTCTCTCTCTCTCTCTCTCTCTCTCTCACGCTCTCTAGCTCTATCCCTTGCTCTCTCCCTCTCTCTCCCTCCCTCCCTCACTCTCTCCCCCCTCCCTCCCCCCCCTCCCTCTCTACCCAGCACCCGGAAGCCACTTGGCACCGCTCAGACCCTGTGCCTCTCTGGGCCTGGCCTGCGACGGCACTAATTGTGTTCACGGGCAAACCGGTGTTGACAAATTCCTCCTGAAATCCATTAGTCCCGTAGCGTTGTTTTAAACGATGCGCCCATTACTGTCCACTGAGTTAATCCCCTCCGTTCACGTTCCCCCTAATAGGTGTCTGATAAATCAGGTTATCTGCGACACCTTCCGCATGCCGTGAATGCGGAGGAAATTAGAGAATTATTAACTATCTGCCGTGCCTCTCTGTGTGTGTATGTGTGTGTTGTGTGTGTGTGTGTGTGTGTGTGTGTGTGTGTGTGTGGTGTGTGTGTGTGTGTGTGTGGTGTGTGTGTGTGTGTGTGTGTGTGTGTGGTGTATAGATGTGGGACAAGGAGATGATGGAGGAGAGATCGAAAAAGAGAAAAAAGAGAGGGAGAGGGAGGGGAAATAAATAGAGAAGGGGTGAGAGAGAGAAAGGGAGAGTGAGAGAGAGAAAGGGAGGGTGAGAGAGAGAAAGGGAGGGTGAGAGAGGGTGAGAGAGAGAAAGGGAGGGTGAGAGAGAGAAAGGGAGGGTGAGAGAGAAAGAGAAAGTGTTTCCTCTACACCCACCTTTGTGGTGGTTCAAAAAACCAACATCAAAAAATGTTCTACCCACTAGACTCCTACCCATTAGGCTCCTACCCACTAGGCTCCTATCCACTAGGCTCCTACCTACTAGGCTTCTACCCACTCGGCTCTTACCCACTAGACTTCTACCCAGTAGGCACCTACCCACTAGGCTCCTACCTACTAGGCTTCTACCCACTAGGCTCTTACCCACTAGACTCCTACCCAATAGGCTCCTACCTATTAGGCTCCTACCCACTAGGCTCTTACCCACTAGGCTCCTACCTACAAGGCTTATACCCACTAGACTCCTACCCACTAGGTTCCTACCTACTAGGCTTCTACCCACTAGGGTCTTACCCACTAGACTCTTACCCCTAAGTCTCCTACCCACTAGGCTCCTACCTCCTAGACTCCTACCCACTAGGCTCCTACCTCCTAGGCTCCTACCCACTAGGCTTCCACAAACGAGGCTCCTTCCCACTAGGCTCCTACCCACTAGGCTCCTGCCCACTAGGTGACTTTAACATGAGGTTTTGGAGGGGGGGGGGCTCCTACCATCCGATTATCCGCTGCTTCCCTGAAACCCCGCCAAATACCGCGGGAACACGGCCACTCACGTTACTCGCGCTAACGGTTCTTCGCAGGAAGAGATGCTGGTGGACCAGGTCCGCCCACACCGTGTCTCACAGCCCGTCCTACTGCCAGCGGTCCTCCTCCTTCCTCTGAACACGAGAACCTGTGAACCCGTTGGTTCAAGAGGAAAAAGGTTTAGTTTTTTCACACCGTGGTTTGTCCAGCTTGTAG
>CM051008.1:22504812-22507312 GCA_027704905.1 Muraenolepis orangiensis
TGTGTGTGTGTAACATGAGAGAGACAGGGGCAAGGTTAGGTGTTCTAGCGCGACATGGGACCTATCTGCATCAATCGATACGTGGCGTTCTCCGGGCCGTCACGGTATTGATCGGCTACCAGACCCCACAGGACCCGCCATTGAACCCTGACCTTAAAAAAAAAGAAGAATAATAATAATAATATCCCTCCGTGGAAAAAATAGTCGACCAAAGACAAGAAGGGGGGGGAGGGGGGGAGAGATGGGGGGAGGGGGGAGAGATGGGGGGAGGGGGGAGAGATGAAGGGAGGAATGAAATGAAATATCTCGAGTCATTTTGGGTCGAGGAATGAATGATTTGGAGAAAGGAAATAAAAGCTATCGCAGGATAGAAATAGGAGGAGGGTTTCATACTAGTAGATGTTATAGTATAGTGTTGTTTTTAGTATATATATTAGGTAGTATATAGTATAGTATATAGTAGGTAGTATGTAGTATGTTGTTTATAGTATAGTATTGTATCGTAGAGTATTGCATAGTTTAGTATAGTATTGTATTGTTGTAGGGAATTCATAGACCTGGTCACGCTTCTATTTGGAAAAAGAGTCTTTCAGGAACTAAACATGACATTACACTACTTTACATTACTGCAACATTTGCACTGGAATTATTTTCGCTGTGCTGTACTTGCTATGACAATAAATTTGAATTTGAATCTAATTACATTAATTGAGTAGATGCTTGTGTCCAAAGCCAGATACAATAAGTGCATTACATACAACATACAGTCGGTAGGCAAGAGAACTACTACTAGTCACCAGAAGTCATCAAGTGCATTTCCCTCGGAACAAAAGCCTCCAAGAGCAGAACCAGCGCTCAGGTAAAAGTACAATAAGTAGTCTCCCTAGATTTGATACAATAAGAACATCAAACAGGGACGACGACACACAGTGAAGCCAATAGACACACCAAGCTAATAAGCAAAAGCTAATAAACAACAACACAGACGTTTCCCATCATTGAATGAGCCACCCAGTGGAGCGGGCTGACACACAGCTCTCTCTGGATGTACACATTTACATCCCTGTTAATGTATGCATATATAGGTGCAAATGCACACAGAGTACTTCAAACAATATATATAGAGTAAATATATTTGTTTCCATGCCTGAGGCGGTGTGTTGGCTGTTTGTAAAGTGTGTGCTCGGTGTGTGTGTGTACGTGCGTGGGTGAATGTGTGTGCGTGGGTGCGTACCTGTGCATGTGCATCAGAGTGTGTGTGTGTGTGTGTGTGTGCGTGGGGTAAACATATTCCGTTTCTAGCTGGTTTCAAACATTAATGATTGACTCAGCTCGGCCCTAGCTGTGGGATCAAAAACCAGGTCTACTTAATAATGAAGCGTGCAGGTCCAATGAGGTACGAGGCTGTGAGATGGAGAGAGGCAGAAAGGAACAAGGGATGGATGGAAGAAGGAGAAACTCAGATAGAAGTATACAAGTGAGCCAGCAACGCTCTGATGCCCGAGAAGAGAGTTACAGTGGATAGCAAGTGTTGTTATGACTTTGTTTTTTAGCGTGCCTTTGTGTATTGGATGTGTGTGTGTGTGTGTGTGTGTGTGTTGTGTGTTTGTTTGTGCGTGTGTGTGTGTGTGCGACGATGCGATGAAATGTGTGTCAGGCATCAATAATGTAGAGTCCTTGGTTACTGCCTCATCAAAGCAACAGTGGTGTTGTGTTCGACATAATTATCTCTCTATCACACACACACACGCACACACGCACACACGCACACACACACACACGCACACATGCACATGCACACAAGACGGTTCAGAAGACGGCACAGAAGACGGTTCAGATACACCATATATAATAATGAACAATGGACAACTCTACCACAATTTGAAGTCAATGAAATATAATATGGGTTTTCAATTATTATCATTAATATTACCATTGTCTTAAGTTTGATGCTGTAGTAATATTTGAGGCCTGATGGTTCACATCCCAGGGGGGGGCTAAAACAGTACAGAGAACCCCCCCGACGGTGACCGTTTTCACCGATAGTCACCGACTATAGTCTCAACTCAACACACACCTTTACATCAGAACACAGCAGAGTAGCACGCGGTGACACACTGCTTATGATAAACAGAAGCCCCCCCCCACTAACCATCGCCGCTGCATGCGTGGCGCCTCACCACGCTCCCGCTCTCATCAGGACCACGGCCAACGGGGGAAGGGAAAGAAAATGCTTTAGCCGCCAGAACAAGAAAATGACAACAAACAACAAACGGAAAAGGCGTAGGATATTTAATGATGGCCGATGAAGATAATGATGATTCTCCCCCCGGTGTCGGCCGGGGGATTCTCTCCTCCTTTTGTAGTCATAACTGAAACGGGGATTAAAATAGTGGGAACAGCGGGGGAGCGGGCGGATCTATTTCCAGACCGAGCAGCGTTCTTTGAAATGCCGCTTCGCAGAGGGTTTGGTGCTCGAGATCACAGACAGACAGATTCG
>CM051008.1:22514812-22517312 GCA_027704905.1 Muraenolepis orangiensis
CGATCCTCCAGACATCACCCTCATTTTGAGGGCCTACTGGCTAAGCCCCCCCCACAGTTGTATTAAGCAGCCCCCGTCAACCCCGTCAACCCCCCCCCCCTCTCTCACTCCCTCTTGCGCTGGCGTACACGGTTGTGTACTAGCTTACACCCCCCCCCACCACACGGGGGAGACGCTTGCTGGGCTCAAGGTTGTCTCCCGCCGGCGGCTTTCGAGATCGGTCGACAAACAAACTGGAACAAGAGACCGTAGTCTGACGGCAAACATGATGCGTTCTCGCCTCCTCCTCATCCTCCTCTTCCTTCTCCTCTTCCTCCTTCTGCTCTTTTTCCTCTATCTCCTCCTCCTACTTTTCCTCTTCCTCCTCCCCCATTTTCCTTCTCCTTCTCCTCCTCCTCCTCCATCATCCCCCCTTCCTTCTCTTCCTCCTCCTTTTCTCCCCCTCCCCCTCATTGTTCTCCTCTTCTTACTCTTCCTCCCCCACCTCCTCCTCTTCCTTTTCCTCCTCCTCCTCTGACTCCTCCTCCTTCTTCTCATCCTGTTTCTCCTTCTCCTCCCACCTTCTCCTCCTCCCTCATCTTCCTCTTCCCCCTCCTCCTCCTCCTCCTCTTTCACCTCCTCTTTCTCTGCATCTCCCACCTCCTCCTCCCCCTCCTCCTCCTCCTCTTCCTCCTCCTCCTCCTCCTTCTCTTCCCCCTCCTCCTCCCGATCCTTCTCTTCCCCCTCCTCCTCCCCATTCCTTCTCCTCCTCCTCCTCCCCCTTCTCCTCTCCATCCTTCTCCTCTTCCTCCTCCTCCCGATCCTTCCCATCCCTCTCCTTCTCCTCCTCCTCCTCCTCCTCCCATCCTCCTCCTCCTCCCTCCTCCTCCTCCCCATCCTTCTCCCTCCTCCCCCTCCTCCTTCTCCTCCTCCTCCCCATCCTCCTCCCCATCCTCCTCCCCTCCTCCTCCTCCTCCCTCTCCTCCTCCTCCTCCTCCCCATCCTTCTCCTCCTCCTCCTCCTCCCCCTTCTCCTCTCCTTCCATCAGAGCCGTTATCAGTACGCACGTGGCGAGCGGGGCGAGACCAGGCAAACGGCGGCGGAGAAATTAATTACCCTTTTGCTGCAGCCAGCTGGTTTGTTCATAAACACGCAATTATGATTTCACGGCGGCCCATTATACACACGCCGGTGCGGGATCAGTGCAAACATCTTAAACACTCGGCGAGACGCCGATTCCTCGGCCCTGGCCCCCGAAGAGCGCAGCGTTCGGATTTGCTCGACGGCTCCTCAATAAGGAATCAATTAAGCCTCAAGAAACCTGACGGAGAAGAGTCAGTCAGAGGAGGGGCCACATACCTCCGCCACACCAAAACGTCCCCTGGATCCGGATCTACGCCAAAAAAACGTTCCTTGGACCATAGGTAATCTAACCTAATCTAATCTAAGTGTTGTCTATTTCCGTACATACAGTAGCTTGTTCAGTTGTCTTGATAACCAAACAAAGCGGCCCTCCGAAAGAAATGAACGTGACACGCGCTGTAAGTGTTGAGCGGAATATCTTACGCTTAGGATTTCCCTTTTCCGGTCACAGTTTATCACAAAATAAGCGCTTGTTTTCCCTGAAATGTAGAACATTCCTTCCTCTTAGTCCTCCATGAATACTTCAGGGTTAGGGAGATAACGAATAGACTGTTCCTTGGACCATAGGTAATCTAACCACGTCTAAGTGTTGTCCATTTCCGTACATACGGTAGCTTGTTGAGTTATCCTGATAACAGACAAACAAGACACCAGACGAACAAAGAGGTGAAAACTTAACCTCCGGCCCATCTCCGATGGCGGAGGTAAGAGCGAAGTGAAAAGGAAACAGAGCAGAGGAGAGAGAGAGAAGTGGAGCTTTCTCTACTACGGCCCCGGAGAAAAGAGAGGAAGAAAATCCTCCAGCGAGAAAAAGGGGATTAGACGGAACGTTCTACCGTTCTGACATTTAAAGCTCAGCTTTTCCCCTCCTTTTCCCCCACTCCCCCCCCCCCCCCCACACCTCCCCAACACCACCTTTCCTCATTCATCAAGACCTCCACCGTGACCCACCATCTCCGTTCCTACTCCCACCACCTGCCCCTCCCCCCTCCCCTCCCCTCCCCTCCCCCCTCCCTCCCCCCTAGCTTTCGCCCGCTTTGCCTTTTCACCGCTTTAAAACGCTGGGCTTGTCCTCCTCCCCGGCAGCACCCGGCTTCTTATCAGAGAAACGCATTTAAAAAAGAATAAATAACTAACAGCTGATCTCCGCCGCCACATACCCACCCCCCCACCCCCCCCCCCCCCTACGTCCGCGGCGGCGGCACTTTGCTCCCCCCGGCTGAAAGGCGGCGGCGGCGGCTGGCGGCGGCGATGGTGTCTCGGCGTCAGTGTCGGCCGACAGCGGGGAACGAAGTGGCGGTTATTGTCTTAGAGGCCCCGGCCTCTCGCCTGATTGTCACCGAGCGGGAAGGAAGGGGGAAGGTGTCGTCGGCCTTGG
>CM051008.1:22522312-22527312 GCA_027704905.1 Muraenolepis orangiensis
CAAGATGTGTGTGTCTCTTAATATTGTATCTGTCTGCCAGAAGGACAGGAGCAAGACAAAGTGACATGTTTCTGCCTGAAGCCAAAACACACACACACACACACACACACACACACACACACACACACACACGCTCTAATACACACTTAATATACCTTGAGTTAAGAAACAGCAACACACACACCCACACACACACACAAACTCACACACCACAGTGAAAAGACTACACACTGTAGTGTGGTATAGTGTTGTGTAGAGACATGACATGTGCAAACACACACACACACACACACACACTTCCCTTTGTAATTACAGGCGAACAGAGAGAGAGAGAGAGAGAGAGAGAAAGAGAGAGAGAGAGGAGAGAGAGAGAGAGAGGAGAGAGAGAGAGAGAGAGAGAGAGAGAGAGAGAGAGAGAGTGAATTCCACACCTGAGTGCAGCCAGGATCAGAGCAGCGGCTGTGATGACGGGGGGGGGGGGGGGGGGGATTGGGGGAGAGATGGGGGGAGGGATTGGGGGAGAGATGGGGGGAGGGGGCGTGCTAAAGCCACAGTGACAGACAGCGACGTCTACACTGACATATCCTCACTGACAGAATAAATATTTGGATTGAGAGAGAGAGAGAGAGAGAGAGAGAGAGAGAGAGAGAGAGAGAGAGAGAGAGAGAGAGAGAGAGAGAGAGAGAGAGAGAGAGAGAGAGAGAGAGAGAGAGAGAGAGAGAGAGAGGAGAGAGAGAGAGAGAGAGAGAGAGAGAGAGAGAGAGAGAGGGAGGGAGAGAGAGAGAGGATAGAGAGAGAGAGAGAGAGAGAGAGAGAGAGGAAAGGAGGAGGTAAAGTAAGGTGTAATACTGAGGATGCCGGGTGATATAAAGACCAGGGAGAGAGAGAGAGAGTATATATATAGAGAGAGAGAGTATATATATAGAGAGAGAGAGAGAGAGAGAGAGAGAGAGAGAGAGAGAGAGAGAGAGAGAGAGAGAGAGAGAGAGAGAGAGAGAGAGAGAGAGAGAGAGAGAGAGACAGAGAGACGAGAGAGAGAGAGAGGAGAGAGAGAGAGAGAGACAGAGAGAGAGGGAGAGACGAGAGAGAGACGAGAGAGAGAGACAGGGAGAGAGAGACAGAGAGAGAGAGACAGAGAGAGAGAGAGAGACGAGAGAGAGAGACAGAGAGAGAGAGAGAGAGAGAGAGAGAGAGAGAGACAGAGAGAGAGAGAGAGACAGAGAGAGAGAGAGACAGAGAGAGAGAGACAGAGAGAGAGAGACAGAGAGACAGTAGGACGTGGAGACACACACACACACACAGAGAGAGGCTTCGACGTGGTCCTCCGTCACGGACACCAGGACACAGCGTCACCGGAATTCAGAGAGGTGAAATTAATTGCTTTCCAATAAAGATAATAAAAAAAAAACACATTCTTCATTCGGCGACGGGGAGGGAAAAAAGGGAGAAAACCCCAGGAGCTGCTATCGCCAGCCCTGATCTGTGATATGTGAACTGTGAATTATAATGTGTGGCGTTTGCAGGCCTCTCGGAGGTACAGGTACTTTCTATTGCGCACACAAGGAACGCCACACAAGACAAAGTACAATTTCCATCATCATTACTGGGCCTCTCACCGCCGACAAAGCCAGAGAAAATCGTCTGAATCGTCGACCGAAACAAAAACGACGATTGTTCCACAAAGGGTTTGTTTGAGTCTTCCGCCGGCCCGAACATAACGCGAGGGGCGGCACCACGCGAGGAACTTTCACCGACAAACCACCCACTTTCGTAATGCGGACGTTTCACTAAGAAGGGGAGATATATTTATATTTGATGTAAACTACATCTCCCACTACATTTAAGGCTCCTTCCTCCTCCTCCTCCTCCTTCCTCCTCCTCCTCCTCCTCCTCCTCCTCCTCCTCCTCCTCCTCCTCCTCCTCATCCTCCTCCTCCTTCCTCCTCCTCCTTCCTCCTCCCTCCTCCTCCTCCTCCTCATCCTCCTTCCTCCTCCTTCCTCCTCCTCCTCCTCCTTCCAACCACCGTGGGTAACAGAGCAACACATTGATCATATTTTCTTCAAGGGTGACATAAACAAACGCTCCGCCACCTGTTCCGCAGTCTGCTCCGTATATTTGGGGACCAACTAGTGCATCAATTACACCATTAACTGCGATTATTTATTTTCTCATGAATACACCGACGTATGTTAGTGTAGTTTAGGGGGTTTTGTTTTTTCGTTTTTGTTATTCATTTTTTTTCACTCCATTTAAATCCCACAAACAGAAACATCCTTTATGCTATATTGGTTTATAACTGTAAAAAAAAAGAAGCTACCTCCTGCTTTAGTAGCACGAGGTGAATGAGGAAACACACATATATATATATATATATATATATATATATATATATATATGAAATACTAAGTCAGCACTGTGTGATGAAATGCCCCACTGATAAACAAATAAAATGCAAATTCGCAATTAAAATATATGCTTTGTTTGGTAAAAACCCAGTGATGACAAACATTCTAAGTGTGTGCAGACATGTTTCAGACATCTTCTCTGAGAACTAGGTTCCAGCACACACACACACACACACACACACACACACACACCACACACACACACACACACACACACACACACACACACACACACACACACACACACACACACACACACACACACACACACACACACACACACACACACCTGTGGGCTACACTGCTGACTTGCGCACATTGTCCACACCGACCTGACGTCCACCACACTGCGGCATGCAGGCCAGCAGAGGAGCCCGCTGCTAATACCCATGCTGCTCTGTGGTGCGGCGCGGAATGAACTCCACAGCCATCCCCCTAATATTGACACAACACAAAAAGACAACACTGGATGTACAACGGTGTACCAGGGAGGAGGAGAGGAGGAGGCGGAGGAGGAGGAGGAGGAGGAGGAGGAGGAGGAGGAGGAGGAGGAGGAGGAGGAGGAGGAGGAGGAGGAGGAGGAGAGGAGGAGGAGGAGAGAGAGAGCCATGGGCTAGCAGTGTACCAGGGAGAAGAAGAGGAGGAGGAGGAGAGGGGGAGGAGGAGAGAGAGAGAGAAAGAGAGACCCATGCCAATCAGCGATGTCACGCTGAGAGAGAGAGAGAGAGAGAGAGGGAGAGGGAGAGAGGGAGAGGGAGAGGGAGAGAGAGAGAGAGAGAGAGAGAGAGAGAGAGAGAGAGAGAGGAGAGAGGGAGAGAGAGAGGGACATAGAGAGAGAGACAAGGGGGAGGAAGACAGAGACAGAGAGAGGAAGAGGGAGGGAGAGAGAGAGAGAGAGAGGAAGAGGGAGAGAGAGAGAGAGAGAGAGACATAGAGCGGGAGAGAGAGCATGGGAGAGAGGGAGGGAGAGATAGCGAAATAGGGAGAGAGAGAGGAGAGAGAGAGAGAGAGAGAGAGAGAGAGAGAGAGAGAGAGAGAGAGAGAGAGAGAGAGAGAGAGAGAGAGAGAGAGAGAGAGAGAGAGAGAGAGAGAGAAAGCGAGAAAGCGAGAAAGGGAGAATCAGAGCCTGCATGGTCCCTCACTGCACTCAAAGACCAAAGAAGCAGAAGCAAAAGGAACCACAGAGAGAGAGAGAGAGAGAGTAGGTATTGTATTGCAGTGTGTGTGTGTGTGTGTGTGTGTGTGTGTGTGTGTGTGTGTGTGTGTGTGTGTGTGTGTGTGTGTCTGTGCGAACTCCCTTTTTGTTTTACTGCCGTGGTGGAAGTGCAGGTATAATACAGAGTGGAGAGAACTATTCATCTGCACTCCCTATTGTTCTGGTCAACGCCACTGTAATATCCTCACCCCACGGAAACTAATAGAAGAGAATGAGTAAGATATATATTCTCCTTTGTATTAGCGCAGTGGCGGCTGCTCCTGCAGCTGCATGTGTGTGTGTCTGGCGCGTGTGTGTGTGCGTGTGTGTCTGTGTGGGAGTATGTATGTGTGCGGGTGTGTGTGGGAGTGTGTATGTGTGTATGTGTGTGTGTGTGTGTGTGTGTGTGTGTGTGTGTGTGTGTGTGTGTGTGAGTGTGTGTGTTCCTGCCACCAGGGAGAAAAGGGACAGTTCGATAAATGACTTAAATAATGAGGAGTCCCAGGAGCTCTCAACTTAACCACAGTCTGCTGTGATAAACATCTAGATAGATATGACCCTCCCTCCCCCCCCCCCCCCCGTCCTCCTCCACCAGCCCCTTCCTCATCTCACAGACACACACACATGCACACACAAAGATCCAGATCTCAGAGAAACGCCTATCTATGCTAACTGCAGATTTTCCCTGTGAAAGTGTCCCGCATTAAGTAAAAAACCCCACAGTGTGAGATCACAGGTAACCTTTGCCTCTCGTCAAGACGCTGATTGTGTATCCTTTCCTTTCCCCGGGTCGCCTGCGTGGCCGTTCTCGGCTCACAGTAACGCATTTGAATCAAAGTGGGCTTCCGTGGAATCAGCACACACACACACACACACACACACACACAGACACACACATAAACACACAGACACACAGACACATAAACACACACACACACACATACAGACGCACAGACAGACACATAGACACACAGACACACAGACACACACACATAAACACACACACACACACACACACACACACACACACACACACACACACACATAAACACACACACATAAACACACACAGACACACAGACACACAGACACGCACAAACGCACACACACACACACAGACACACAGACACGCACAAACGCACATACAAACACAAACACACACACACAATGGGGTTTGGAGGTGATGGTGGCGGTACAAACAGAGGGATACACCAGGGGATCACAGGAGGCGGTGAGAACAGGGAGCACGGTGGGGGGGGGGGGGGGGGGGTGGTGTGTGTGTGTGTGTGTGTGTGTAAGGAAGGGGGTGGGGGAATGAGGAGAGGGGGGTGCAGAGAGAGCACTGCCTGCTGCATGAAGGTCAAGAGCCCCCCTCCCTGTGACCTTGAGATTCATATTTA
>CM051008.1:22537312-22544812 GCA_027704905.1 Muraenolepis orangiensis
TTGCACAATGGTGCCCTTAATAACACACTCTTAATAACACACTCCATTTCTGTTGGCATAAATAAGGACTCCATTTCCATCTTATTTCATGCAAATGAGAGTGCGGGCGCCCAAACAGGTAGTGGGAGTTGTGCCTAGCGATCCTAAGTGTCTGTGTGTGTGTGTGTGTGTGTGTGTGTGTGTGTGTGTGTGTGTGTGTGTGTGTGTGTGTGTGTGTGTGTGTGTGTGTGTGTGTGCGTGTGTGCGCGTGTACATGTGTGTGTCTGTGTGCGTGTGTGTGTGTCTGTGTGTGCACGTGTGTATGTGTGTGCATATACATGCGTGTGTGCGTGTGTGTGTGTGTGTGTGTGTGTGTGTGTGTGTGTGTGTGTGTGTGTGTGTGTGTGTGTGTGTGTGTGTGTGTGGATAGTTGGTATGCGTGGCAACATGAGAGAGGGGAGGTAAGGTGTGTGTGTATGTGTGTGTGTGTGTGTGCGCGCGTGTGTGCGTGTGTGTGCGTGTGTGTGTGTGTGCAGTGACATGTGTGTGCACGTGTGTCGGGGGGGTGGTGGTGGGTGAGGGTGGGTGGGTTGGCTGATTCAAATGAGTGTTCCAGAGACCCCCCCACCCCCCCCACCCCCCCAACTACCACCCCCACCCCCCCTCCACCCCCACCCCCTCGCACAAAAACGTGCCAAGCACTCCCACGCCGCGCCTGCCTGCCTGCCAGCCGGGTGACGGACAACGCCGCTTAACCGCCGCGCCGCGCCGCGCCGCCGCCAGCCTCTCATTACCGAGGGCCGACGCAAACCCAATATTTACCCAGGAGAACGGTCCTCTGGGGAGAGAGCCCGACCCATCGATACGTACATAATGCCCACACACTCCCCCTGTATATAGGGCTGGGGGGGGTCGCTGGCCACTCCCTCATCTCCTCCTGCCCCCCCCCCTCACCCCCCCTCTCTCTCTCCCCCCCCACGCCCGCCCCTATTGGCTGGTGGGTTTTAAGCAGCGAGCCAATAGGGGCGTTGCCTTGGAGACAATGCTGATGGTAGCAGAAGAAGAAGAAGAAGAAGAAGAAGAAGAAGAAGAAGAAAACAAACAACAACTTCACACAGCATCTAAGGTAAGGGTTCGGCTGAGAATGCCAAGAGCACGTTTAGGAAGTACTCCACATTGAATTGATCATTTTAAACGCTTTAGTTTGTAGTTATTTATAGTGTACGGTAACATTCAGTCATTTTCTAATCCAAAGCTGATTTACACGTGAGGTTAATCTGTTGGTCTGTCAGGTCCCACAGTAGAGTTGAGACAAAAATTCCAACATGATATCAATATTCATGTTGATTTCCCAATGAGGGAAAAATGCACTACACTCCAAAAATCGAGGTAGTTTAGTTATGTATCAATTTAAAAAGACTCGTTAAAATAGTCATAAGTGTGTGTGTGTGTGTGTGTGTGTGTGTGTGTGTGTGTGTGTGTGTGTGTGTGTGTGTGCGGGGGGGGGTAGTGCAGTGCATGGTCCGTTTTCTGCCTCATGTAGAGGTCTGCATACTCGGGGAAGTACATTACATCAGAGTGAAATATTACTCTAATTGCATTCTAAGCCAGTGGAACATGGCAAGTCTCTTTTATGGATATGCAGATTTGTGTTCCGGGTCTGTAAACGGTGGTAAAATTAGTAGGTTAAGTGAGCAGAGGAGATGAGAGGACAGGGGAGGAGAGGAGAGGAGGAGAGGAGGAGGAGAGGAGAGGAGGAGAGGAGGAGGAGAGGGGGGAGGGGGGAGGGGAAGAGAGGAGGTGGTCAGTTAAAACAGCTCCCACAGCTTCAGGAAAAGGTTAACATCTCTCTCTCTCTCTCTCGTGCACTCTCTCTCTCTCTCTCTCTCTCTCTCTCTCTCCTCTCTCTCTCTCTCCTCTCTCTCTCTCTCGCTCTCTCGCTCTCTCTCTCTCGCTCTCTCGCTCTCTCTCTCTCTGGCTTTCCTCAGCTGAGACCTGTGTGACTTACAGCGGGTCCAGGATTGCAATAGATTAAATCATAAATTATAGACCATATCTGCATCTCTCTCTCTCTCTCTCTCTCTCTCTCTCCTCTCTCTCTCTCCTCTCTCTCTCTCTCTCTCTCTCTCTCTCTCTCTCTCTCTCTCTCTCTCTCTCTCTCTCTCTCTCTCTCTCTCAGAATGTAAGTGTGTTAGAGCGTGCGTGTGTGTGTGTGTGTGCGCGTGTGTGTGTGTGGGGGGGGGGGGGGGGACAACAAGAGAAGAGAAGGGATGTTTGGAGCACTGTAACCGTAGACAGTATAAACGCGGACGACCAGGCGGCCCTTGGTCCACGGGGAGCAGCAGACGGCCCGTCCAAAGTGGACCATGTGATGAGCCTTCATGTACAGCGAGGAGGAAGGATTAGGAGCTACGGAGCGACAGTGATACCCGGAAAAATGCCCTCCATTAAACCTAACGCCCCAACACACACACACACACACACACACACACACACACACACACACACACCTCAACAGGCCCGTTCCACTGAGAGAGTGCGAGAGAGAGAGAGAGAGAGAGAGAGAGAGGGACAAAAAATATGAAAGTGACCCCCCCCCCCCCTCCCCCCCCACACACACACACACACACACACACACACACTTACACACACCACCCTCCCCTCAATCCTCCCAGTCCAGTTCTCTCTCCCCCTCCCCCTCCCCCTCCTCCTCCCAAACCCCCCACCCCCACATCCCTCACAGTGTGAAATCAAATTTCCATGCGGCTGGCGTATCTGTTGCGCAGCGAGGTGATTTATCAGGGATGCAAAGAGCATGCAGAAACAATCTTTATTACATCCATTTCCTGCTTGTCAGCCGGGATCATGTTGGCTGTTCATTAAAGGCACGGCGCAGGTGAGGGGAGCGTCCCGACGCCCTGATCGATTGTCTGCTCCCCCGCAGTGACAGTCGCTGGATGGATTGAACAGCGGGGGGGGGGGGGGGGGGGGACGGGGGAGGGGGGAGGGGGGAGGGGGGAGGGGGAGTGGCAGGGGAGGAGAGGGAGGAAGGGGAGAGAGGGGGGAGGAAAAAAAACCGCTGACTCTGTCGCTCTGCACCCTCTGTCACTAGGTGGTTTTTGTTGTGGTTTTGTTTTTATTTGCGTGGCCGGCAATGTCTCAGATGCACGCTTACACACACACACACACACACACACACACACACACACACACACACACACACACACACACACACACACACACACACACACACATGCCTCACAGACACACAAACAGATGCAAGCGCACACACTCACACACACACACACTCACACACACACACACACACAGACATTGTATGCACACACATACACAGCAAAACACAACACACACACACACACACACACACACACACACACAGATACAGATACACACACCAACCGACAGACAAGACACACACACCCACTGGTACACACACTTTCATCTCTACGGTGGCATGGACGTGGGCCAAGAATACATGCGTGAGAGACACGCCTGTGAACACTACAGTTGCACTCATAAACAGGTGAGAGCCACACTAGTGAACAGGTGAGAGTCATACTAGTGAACAGGTGAGTCATACTAGTGAACAGGTGAGAGCCACACTAGTGAACAGGTGAGAGTCATACTAGTGAACAGGTGAGAGTCACACTAGTGAACAGGTGAGAGTCACACTAGTGAACAGGTGAGAGTCATACTAGTGAACAGGTGAGTCATACTAGTGAACAGGTGAGAGTCATACTAGTGAACAGGTGAGAATCATACTAGTGAACAGGTGAGAGTCATACTAGTGAACAGGTGAGAGTCATACTAGTGAACAGGTGAGAGTCATACAAGTGAACAGGTGAGAGCCACACAAGTGAACAGGTGAGAGCCACACAAGTGAACAGGTGAGAGCCACACAAGTGAACAGGTGAGAGCCACACAAGTGAACAGGTGAGAGCCACACTAGTGAACAGGTGAGAGTCACACACTAGTGAACAGGTGAGAGCACACTAGTGAACAGGTGAGAGTCAGTGAACAGGTGAGAGCCACACAAGTGAACAGGTGAGAGCCACACAAGTGAACAGGTGAGAGCCACACTAGTGAACAGGTGAGAGCCACACAAGTGAACAGGTGAGAGCCACACTAGTGAACAGGTGAGAGCCACACTAGTGAACAGGTGAGAGCCACACTAGTAAACAGTACAGTAGCTCACTATTTTATTCCGAAACGACGCTACGGCCTGCCTGGCATTTGAAAGAGAAAAACAAAAACCACACACTCATGTTATGATTTTATGATTGGCTGGAAACAGATTACACTTCCAGTCTATCAATTGATAGACGTAAACAGAAGTTCAGACTTCATAAATCCACCCAACCGCTTGACACAGTTTGCCGAAAAGGTGTAAAAAAAAAAGAATTGTATAATAAAAAAAAAAGACAGAAACAAAACAAAACTAACAAACGAACAGACAGAGCCGCTCTACGCTCTCAGGGTTCCACCGCTGAGACACGGCGTGTCGTGTTACGCCAAGAGAGAGACGGAGACAGGCCGATATTGTTATCAAAAGTAACGGCCGCCTATAAAGACTTCATCATCTCGGTTAGCCGAGGCACTTGAACCCGCCGCGCGTCGCCAACTCAGCCGCCGCCTCCGCCTCCTAAAACAGCAGCAGCAGCTGCTGCGCTCGCGCTCTCTCTCTCTCTCTCTCTCTCTCTCTCTCTCTCTCTCTCTCTCTCTCTCTCTCTCTCTCTCTCTCTCTCTCTCTCTCTCTCTCTCTCTCTCTCTCTCTCTCTCTCTCTCTCTCTCTCTCTCTCTCTCTCTCTCTCTCTCTCTCTCTCTCTCTCTCTCTCTCTCTCTCTCTCTCTCTCTCTCTCTCTCCATGGCCCGGGTCGGCGGCAGTTAGCCGCGGGTCGCCCCTCAAAACACCACACTTAGCCAGGCGGGGGCCACGTGCAATATGAACATTATTAGAACCAGGGCTTCCCAGGGTGGTCCCACCAGCGGCCCGCCGCCATGCCCTAAACTCAGACATTTCTGTTTTATACACGCATCTAACTGTCAGGACCGTGTGTGTGGGTCAGATATTCAGGAATATTCAGGAATAGAGTCGTAAACCGTCATTTAAAAGCGTATTTCACCTAGGAGGAGAAAACCGGTCGATTCAAGCGATAACCAGGACACTTTGAAAATGACACGCACACACACACACACACACACACACACACACACACACACACACACACACACACACACACACACACACACACACACACACACACACACACACACACACACACACACACACACACACACACACACACACACACAGCACCATTAACTCCCCAGGCCTAATCAGAGGGGGACTGCCGTCTAACGAGCGAGCGTGTCTATGTTAACGCCCCGTGTAGAGAAACCAGAGGCTTGTGTCTGCAGGATCGCTGCATGGTTTGCTGCTCTACGGTGGGCCCGGGCCCGGTCGCCGGACCCTGTCCCCGGGCCCTGTCGCTGTGGATGGAGCTGTATGTTGTCTATGTTAACTGTCTGCATTGTTGGAGCCACATGTTGGGGCCCATAATGACAGAGAGAGAGAGAGAGAGAGAGAGAGAGAGAGAGAGAGAGAGAGAGAGAGAGAGAGAGAGAGAGAGAGAGAGAGAGAGAGAGAGAGAGAGAGAGAGAGAGAGAGAGAGAGAGAGAGAAGAGAGAGCAATAGATCAATTAGATAAATGAGTGAGAGAGGCAAAGACAGAAAGAGAGAGAGAGAGAGAAACAGAGAGAAAAATAGAGACAGAAACTCAAGAGAGAGAGAGAGAGAGAGAGAGAGAGAGAGAGAGAGAGAGAGAGAGGAGAGAGAGAGAGAGAGAGAGAGAGAGAGAGAGAGAGAGAGAGAGAGAGAGAGAGAGAGAGGGAGGTGCCATAAAACAGGCTACTTAAATAATGGGCAAATACAAATCAATGTAACGGCACAACTCTGACGGCGTGATCCAGGGAGGAAGAAAGGATGGAGACCAGGAGAAATACGTGCAGAGACACGGGTGGGTGTGGACACACACACACGCACACACACGCGCACACACGCATATGCACGCACACATATGCACGCACACATGTACACACACACACACACACACACCACACCCACACACCACCACACACACACCACACACACACACACACACACCACACACACACACACAAACTGAAAAAGAGAAATACACTGAAGAGCGACCCAAAAACACACATATGCACGCACACCTGTACACACACAAATGCACGCACACACACACACACACACACACACACACACACACACACACACACACACACACACACACACACACACACACACACACACACACACACACACACACACACACACACACACACACACACACACACACACACACACACACAGCAGCAGCTCCCAGGGCATCAGTTGAAGGTGGCACGGTGGATTTGATTGAACTTTTTGGTATGGCCTCATACAGCGATCACATTACCACGGCAACAGAGGGATGGGCAGGGTGGGCTGGAGTGAGCGGTGTGTGTGTGTGTGTGTGTGTGTGTGTGTGTGTGTGTGTGTGTGTGTGTGTGTGTGTGTGTGTGTGTGTGTGTGTGTTGATGTGTGTGTGTGTGTGTGGGGGGGGGGGGGGTAGGTGTTGTTGCTTCTAAGGAAGGAATAAAAAGCTCTTGATGTTAATGGGCTTGGAATCAGAAGAGTAATATAGCTGCTGCTCTGGAGCCTCTGTCCTTTATAGGCATGAGGAGGGGGAGGGGTGAGAGAGAGAGAGAGAGAGAGAGAGAGAGAGAGAGGAGAGAGAGAGAGAGAGAGAGAGAGAGAGAGAGAGAGAGAGGGGGGGGAGAGAGTTGGAGAAAGAGGGAGAGAAAGAGAGGGAGGGTTTCGAGAGAGAGAGAGAGAGAGAGAGAGAGAGAGAGAGAGAGAGAGAGAGAGGAGAGAGAGAGAGAGAGAGAGAGAGAGAGAGAGAGAGAGAGAGAGAGGGCTGAGGTGACTTTCTTCCCCACTCTATGGCAATTTTAATGGAAGGTGGCAGGGGGAACTTGGCGGAGAAAAAAATAAAAAAATTACAGGAAGATAGAGAGAGAGTGAGAGAGAGACAGTGTGTGTGTGTGAGAGAGAGAGAGAGAGAGAGAGAGAGAGAGAGAGAGAGAGAGAGAGAGAGAGAGAGAGAGAGGAGAGAGAGAGAGAGAGAGAGAGAGAGAGAGAGAGAGGAGAGAGAGAGAAATCCTTGCCCATGGAATCAATACAGAGAGGTGGAGCAGAGCACAATAGCCTCAGAGGAGAGGCGAGGCAGCGGTGCAAGTTTAATACTCTCTCTTCTTCTCTCTCTCTCTCTCTCTCCATGCCTCCCTCTCTCTCTCTCTCTCCATGCCTCCCTCTCTCTCTCTCTCTCTCTCCTCTCTCTCTCTCTCTCTCTCTCTCTCTCTCTCTCTCTGCACTTGCTACTGACATTTTCCTCTCTATCCGTTTTTTCTCTTTCTTTCCATCTCCCACCCCGT
>CM051008.1:22549812-22552312 GCA_027704905.1 Muraenolepis orangiensis
TCACCAGAGGCTGATGAGACACAACAACATGACAGCAGCATCAGAGGGGAAACACATGAAGAAGAAGAAGAAGAAGAAGAAGAAGAAGAAGAAGAAGAAGAAGAAGAAGAAGAAGAAGAAGAAGAAGAAGAAGAAGAGAAGAAGAAGAAGAAGAAGAAGAAGAAGAAGAAGAAGAAGAAGAAGAAGAAGAAGAAGAAGAAGAAGAAGAAGAAGGGGGGATACTGAGATACAAGATAAAAGATACTAGATATTTGATTGGCCAATAGCAACAGGTACATTGGAATGCTTACTCCCCATTCCCTCCCGCGGTATACATCTCAAAAACAATACCATACAAATAAATATAATATATACAAATAAAACAAAAAAAGAGCAGCAAAGTGACTGTTAAATGATATGTACATGTGTTGTTTTTTTCCAAAAAATCTTTAAAAAAGCATTTAAAGTGCCAGTAGTGCAGCAGCGTGGTGAATACAGTGCAGTACAGTGCAGTAACTGTGAGTGTGTTATGAAAGTGAAAGTGGCAGCACTCCTAGCAGTTCAGTAGGTCACTGCCTGTGGTTAAAAACTATCCTTAAACCTAGTAGTCCTTGCTGTACGGATGCTGCGCCACCGACGACCAGACGGTAGGGGGGAGAAGAGATGGAGCCCAGGGGGGTTGAATGTTGAATGTTTGATGTTGGCTTAAGTTGTAGCCCTACCAGCCCTACCAATGACCGACCAATGGTGGCATGGGAGAAGGTGAGACATAAGGAGAAATGTCAACAAAGCAATGTCAAGTCATGCGACTGTAGGAAGCGAAAGCCGAATCCCGGACATTTTGGACTAATTAGAAATCAACCGGCCGGAGACATTCTTTAGGTCCCAAAAAGAGGACAATGTCCGGGGAAAAAGAGGACGTCTGGTCACCCTGACAACGCTGCGTGATGTGTTTGTGTCTTTCTCTCCATTCCAGTTGTTTTTGTTTCTTCCCTGGCGCTCGCCCTGACCCCTATCCTTGATCGCCCCATCGTTTGTTGCAGCCACACACTTCGCTTTCTCCATCTCCACCATCCCCCCTTCCCATCCTCATCCCCGCCCCTGGAGCTAAAGTGTCGATCAATCCGTCACCGTGGTGATTCAACGCAGGCCCCCCCCCCTCCCCCACCACCCTGACCCCGCCCCCTCCTCCCTCCCCTCCCTCCTCCCTCCTCGGGCTCCGTCAGATTACACACTCGCCCTATCGATTGGCTGCCAAGCTCCGACGAAGCCTCCCTGTGTGCGTGTGTGTGTGTGTGTACGTGTCTGTGAATGTGTGTGTGTGTGTGGTGTGTGTGTGTGTGTGTGTGTGTGTGTGTGTGTGGTGTGGTGTGTGTGTGTGTGTGTGTGCGTGTGCGCAAATGTTGTTTTCTTTTTATCCGGTATTTGTAGCGTCACCGTGGACCATAATAGTTTGTTACCTAACAAGAGGCACCACACACACACACACACACACACACACACACACACACACACACACACACACACACACACACACACACACACACACACACACACACACACACACACACACACACACACACACACACACACACGTAATGTGAGCGTTATGTTGTAGTGTTTGTCTGAACAGTGTTGACGGAAGGTGTGGCCAGAAGACTGAGACCCTGTGCCTTACTGAGGTCTAGCAGTTATTTATCATTATAACAGTGATTTACAAGCTGGTTTTTGGTAATGTGACACATTGAAATAGCAGTTGAACTGGATGCATTGAGGCATTCTACAATATTTAATTGTTTAGATTAACATCTAATAATTCGATATTTTGTATTATTATTATATAACACTAACCATTTGAACTAGATGGGAAAATAAAGACCTATCTAGAGAACCAACTGTTCCCCGGAAAGAAGAGACATCATTTCAAATGGTGTGGGTAGAAACCAGTGAGCACGCTGATGTACCCCACACACACACACACACACACACACACACGCGCGTATCGCGTGGTCAGTAGCAGCAGTACATCACTTATGCCTCAGAGTTATGGTTCTCGTGAGAGAGCGTAGAAACTGGTCACGTCCAAGTTTAACTGCCATCGTGAGACATTATTAGTGGATCTTGAAAAGATGGATCGTCTGCAAAGTTGATGGAAGAAAAAAAACAAAAACCCCTCGATTGGTCTTCGGGTGACACTAGAGCATCCCGGGACTGTCATTCAGGGCCGTCCACACAGCCACGCAAACGCTGAGTGAAATTGATTGAAACGTTGAACCTGGTGGGGAGGAAAAATATTTGAACTGGCCACCAGGAGACTGTACAAGGCTCTCCATCCCTACAATACTCTCATAGTCTGCATCGATATACTGTAGAGTCTAGAGGCGAGAGACGCGGAACTCACTTTAGTTTGCGCCTGACGTGGTTTGGTCCTGGATGGGTGGCGGTGTCTGAGGCTTATGTCAATGGATCTTTGCTTGCTGGTCTGCACCACGCATTTAAAGCAAATATACTTACTGTATAT
>CM051008.1:22559812-22574812 GCA_027704905.1 Muraenolepis orangiensis
GGGGCAGACGCCGCGGCGTGCAGATACCGCCGCTGACATTTCGGGCTCCGCTGCCCTTCCCCCTCCCCCTCCCCCCTGGGAGCAGGGCTGGCCCGCTGTCAATCAACACACGTGCGCTCCTGTCACTCTGGCGACCAACGACCACCACCTTGGCCCGTCCCACAGTCTCCCTGTCCTGGCCCCCGGAACAGCGACAGAAACCCGCCTGCCAAGAAGCATTAATGCTGCAACACACACGCAACCACAACAGCGGGAACAGGGAACCAGGCCCCGCACAACAACCCTGTCAATGTTTCTCCTGGCCTGCTACCCGGTCCTCTCTCTCTCTCCTTCTCCCTCTCTCTCTCTCTCTCTCTCTCTCTCTCTCTCCTCTCCTCTCTCCTCTCTCTCTCTCTCTCCTCTCTCTCTCCCTCTCTCCCTCTCTCTCTCCTCTCTCTCTCTCTCTCTCTCTCTCTCTCTCTCTCTCTCTCTCTCTCTCTCTCTCTCTCTCTCTCTCCCTATATCTCCTTCTCTATCCCTCCTCCACCTCTCCTCCTCCACCTCTCTCCCCCTCTCTCTCCACCGCCACCCCCCCCCCACCCCTACAGTGTTGTCAGACCATTACAACCACCTGGAAGCTTCCCCCTCTCCCTCTCTCCCCCTCCCTCTCCCTCTCTCCCCCTCCCTCTCCCTCTCTCCCCCTCCCTCTCCATCTCTCTATCTCTCTCCCTCTCTCTCGACTTCTGTGGTATTCCTCTCAAGATGCCACACAGTGAGTCCCGACCACTGGAATGGATTGAGAGAGAGAGAGAGAGAGAGAGAGAGAGAGAGAGAGAGAGAGAGAGAGAGAGAGAGAGAGAGAGAGAGAGAGAGAGAGAGAGAGAGAGAGAGAGAGAGAGAGAGAGAGAGAGACTTCCAGGTGGTTGTAATGGTCTCACAACACCGTGGGGGTGGGGTGGTGGTGGTGGTGTGGGGAGGTGTCTTTGGGGTGGTGTGTGTGTGTGTGTGTGGGGGGGGGGGGGGGGGTCGTCCCAGATTCTACCGCCTGAAGGGAGAGTAAAGAAAAAAAAATACCACCCTTCTTTCAGCCAACCTCTTGGCCTCCCCCACCCACTCCACTCTACCTCACCTTCCCCTCTCCATAACCCCCACCCTCCCTCCCTCCGTCCCTTTCTCCATCTACCTCCCACTCCACCTCTGTCTCTCCCTCTCTCTCCCTCCCACTCCACACCTCTCCCTCCCTCTCTCCCTCCCACTCCACCTCTCCCTCCCTCTCTCCCTCCCACTCCACCTCTCACTCTCTCCCTCTTTCTCTCCCACCCTACTCCACCTCTCTCCCCTCCCACTGCACCCCCCCCCTCCCACCTCCTCTCTCTCTCTCTCTCTCTCTCTCTCTCTCTCTCTCTCTCTCTCTCTCTCTCTCTCTCTCTCTCTCTCTCTCTCTCTCTCTCTCTCTCTCTCTCTCTCCTCTCTCTCTCTCTCTCCCACTCTCTCTCCCCTCCTCTCCTCTCCTCTGTGGCTGCCCTTGGGTGTCGTTCACTCCATTGTGTCAGGCTTCAGAAGTGCTCAGTTTGAGTGGCAGGCCGTCACAGATCAGCTCCCCGCTAAAGCGGGCCGGGCGGGGCCGGGGGTGACGGGCCAGGAAGGGATCTAAGTGGGTTTATCAGCGGCTCTCAACGCCTCTCCGGCTGCCTGACACAAAAGCGGGGGGGGTATTAGACATCTAAAGCAAACCAAAAAGCGTGAAAGCTCCTTATAGGGCCGTGGGACCGCGGATGTGACCGGGGTCTTAAAAAAAAGAAATCAAAAAATCAAAAGAATATATATATAAATATATATATATATTTATATATTTATATATATATAGTAAAGATTTTGAAGAAAACCGTATTGTGTACGATTTGTTTGTGGAAGGAGCGTGGACAGGGTTGATTAAAAAGGACGAAAAGGATGGAGAGACGGATGTGTGAAGACGTGATTGTGTGTGTGCGTGCCTGCGTGCGACGTGCGTGCACGCGCGCGCGCGTGTGTGTGTGCGTGCTTGCGCGTGTGTGTGTGTGTGTGTGTGTCAGGTGTGTGTTTGTGTATGTGTTTCCGTTAGCGAGAGCGATAGACGTGAGGGTGTCTGGAGATCAAGGCTGAACCCTAAACCGAGGAGCACCTTTCAAGTAGCACGCTATTGAGCTACTATAGGTTCCCAGTAAGTCCAAGTAGCAGCACGCAATTGATGCTAAACACACACACACAACACACCCACACACACACACACACACACACTCACACACAGAGGCTACACACATCTACACCTACAGTAGGCACCATCCCCTCTCTATGTATCCTTGACTGAAACATACAGTATATATATATATATATATATATTTATATATATATAAAGAGAGAGATATTTAATATTAATACATGAAGAGATAGAGCGTCAGAGATAGAGATACAGCGACAGTGAGATACTCAGAGAGAGGGGATGAGAGAGAGAGAGAGAGAGAGAGAGAGAGAGAGAGAGAGAGAGAGAGAGAGAGAGAGAGAGAGAGAGAGAGAGAGAGGAGAGAGAGAGAGAGAGAGAGAGAGAGAGAGAGAGAGAGAGAAAGCAGACACAAGCATGGGGTCAGTGAGTGTGATGCTCTGTAAAGAGCACTGTATGGTTCACACTGTACGGTTCACACTGTACAGTTCACACTGTACAGTTCACACTGTACGGTTCACACTGTACGGTTCACACTGTACGGTTCACACTGTACGGTTCACACTGTACGGTTCACACTGTACAGTTCACACTGTACGGTTCACACTGTACGGTTCACAGAGATCTGTGTATGGACAGTGCCGGTGTACAGTGTGTTAAAGCGTATGCATGTATTTGTTTGTATTTTGTGTGTGCGTGTGTGCGTGTGTGTGTGTGTGTGTGTGTGTGCAACACGCATGTGTGTGTGTGTGTGCGTGCACACGCATGTGACTGTGTGTGTGTGTGTGTGTGTGTGTGTGCGTGTGTGTGTGTATTTAATGTCAATACTATGATGTCTCATGAAGGCTTTTATTGAAACTGTTGTGACATTTGATATGGTTAATAGAAATCGACTGAGCAGACTGGCGGAGAGCGGCCGGTAAGACCACTGTGCGGGAACAACGACCAGTGGAACGCCATCGTTAACGGGCATGTTGCCCCCCCCTGAAAAGGCCCAGACCACCTTGGACTCTGTCTGGGCCGGAGGGAGACGACCAGCCAAGGAGAATTGGCTGGTAGTCAGCACTCAGCTTATGGTCGTCTTACGGCCCCGTGTCCACATCATTCTCTGGCAGTAAATGCGCTGGCACGACGCTGGGATGAAGCGTCCGGGGATGAGGCGCTTGTTGCCCCCCCCCCCCCCCCCCCCGGAATTCAAAATGACCTTCTTGTGTGTCTCCGTGCTTTGTTTACCGTTTCTATGACAACTGGCCACGTAAGCAACCTTAGCTCCTGGCTTAAAGGTTGTCGCGTAAGCCACAACCACCACTACCATATACACAATGTGTATATGGTGGTTTCTGAAAACATATCCATGATTTGAACTAATATTTGGTCTGGACTGTATTGTCAGGTTAGTAATATACATACATATATATACATATTGGTCTTTCTGTATAATCCTAATAATGGTACTAGTACTACTACTATTATAAATATAACATACCACTTCTATTGCTAAAGAATACACTGCCAAAACTACTACTAATGCTAACCAAAACCATACTACTTCTGCTACTACCAGTACCACCACTACTACCCCTATATATATATATATATATATATATATATATATATATATATATATATATATATAGTTTACACACATAATATAGTACAATAATATTGTACTATATTAATAATTTTCATTTGATTTCTCTCAAAACCTACGCTATATCAATTACTGTCATGCCCCCTGCAGGCCAATATCAGAAATACTACTTTCAATTATTCTGCCAAATGACTTATGTGTCTTAGGCTTAGCCATAGTTTCACATCAATATTGCACTACTATTGCTCTCCTTATGAACCTCCCTTTCCTATTGGTTTAGACCGTAGTTCAGCAAATCAATATTTTTTTAAGCTTCTCATACATTATTTCACGTACGGTACATTCAGACTTGGTACGCTTCGTTCAAACTTTCAAGTTTGTTCAAACTTCATCCTTTTGGCTGAGATATTTCTTAGTTTTATCTCTTCCACGGTTTTTCCACTATGTGACATTATTCAAATGGTCTGTGTGTTTACGCTGTTTTATGCTAAATACACACATACTCCATACTGTAAACCTTTGAACTCTATTCAAATATTTCCACCCGAGTTCAGCTGTGTTCAACATTTCCCTACGCCTTGAACTATGAAGCGCGATTTAACGTATGGATTTAACACCACAGCCCTCTACTACCGCCCTGTCTACAGGACATACACTTGCTAGTTTAACGTGCTCCCCCCAAGGGGCGAGAACAAACCAAAACGAGGGCCAAGGACTTGGGATTTATCACCCGTGGCCATTCACTTATTAAATCACTGACTACCAGTAACAACCATACCGGCGGTTCTATCTGATATAGTATGAACTGCGTGCAGTTCACTTCACACGTGCAGACGTGTGAAGTGAACAGTGGCTACACACACACACACACACACACACACACACACACACACACACACACACACACACACACACACACACACACACACACACACATGTACACAAAGTGTACACATGAACATAAGGTGTACACATGTACACAAAGTGTACACATGAACACAAAGTGTACATGTTTAATATTATGTTAAGTATTTTTGTGTGTTTTAGTGTGCTTTTAGTGTGTGTGTGTGTGTGTGTGTGTACAAATTGCTTGTTAATGTGTGTGTGTGTGTCTGTTGTGTGTGTGCATGTTTCTCTGTGTGTGTGTGTGCGCATACGTACTGCTTGTTATGTTAATGCGTCTATGCATCTGTGTGTGTGTGTACATTTGTGCGTGTGTGTGTATATATATGTATGTGTGTGTGTGTGTGTGTGTGTGTGTGTGTGTGTGTGTGTGTGTGTGTGTGTGTGTGTGTGTGTGTGTGTGTGTGTGTGTGTGTGTGTGTGCGTGCATGCGTGGGTGCGTGTCTATAAGCCTTGTGGGTTTGTGGGGCCTCCGACCTCTCAGAAGCCTGAGCTGTTTCCTCAGCCTGGGTAATTATGTCATTAGCAGCATGAGTAACACAATGGCTAATTGTTGCTTTGCCAAGACGAGATAGAGAGTGTGTGTGGCTACACGACCGTGCGTTTACACAGTGGCAAAACACAGACACATGTGCGCCGCAGACGCAAACACATACACGTAGAAATACACCGTATGGTCACGGAAGCCAAGGCTCTGTGTGTGTTTTCAGTGAATTCTACGTTAATGACCATATATGTTGTGTATTTAAACCATTTTAGTAACAGAGAGAAGGTTTAATATATCCCTCATTGGTTTCTGTGCTGTTTTGGTGTCCATTTCTCAACCGTATATATATATAAAAGTCATTTTCTGTCAGTCAGCGACAGAACAAGTACAAATGGATTTTGTGGATTAATAAGCAATCACAGTTGGGTAGAGTCGGGTTTATCCTTTGTTCTTTGGGCAAAGCTATTAGCTACTGTAGCCAACACACAACAAACACTGTTCACCTGACCCATTGTAAATAATCCTTCCATAAGCCTACAACAATATTGACTTTTTCAAATGTATTACACACACACATACACACACACACACACGTGAAAACACACACACACACACACACACACACACACACACACACACACTGAAATAGATTATGGGAACGAGGACATCTGAACAGAATTTCTTTTTTTTGTAATGTTTTCACAATTGGGTTAAAGAGAATATCTCGGGAGCAGAAGATTACCGGGAGGACATTGGCCCAAAGTACAGCTAAGGATCGGAAAGGAAGAAAGGAAGATGAAATCCCAGATATACAATTGTTCATCGCGTCGCCAACACGCTTATTATCCGTGCAATCCATTACATCTGTAGCCGATTAACCACTACGGCGAGAACAAAATTAAAGTTACAGCTTTAAATGAAATCATGAGCTGTACGCGGAGAAGGAGCATTAATTACAGCAATGAATCACAAACACGCACACGCCACGTAGATTCACATCAAAACTCTTAAACTAAAGTTTTAAAACCGCTATTCACTTTCTCTCTCTCTCTCTCTCCTTTCTTCTCTGGTTACTACCTACACAAACCTGTGTGTGAGGTGTGTGTGTGTGTGTGTGTGTGTGTGTGTGTGTGTGTGTGTGTGTGTGTGTGTGTGTGTGTGGTGTGTGTGTGTGTGTGTGTGTTCAAGACGTTTTAATTGCCATTTGCAACAAGTACAATGGAATGCTTACTCCCCATTCCCTCCCACATGAATTTCCTACAACAATACTATACTAAACTATACAATACTATACTATACAACACCATACTGTACTAACACATACACTGTGTGTGCGTGTGTGTGTGTGTGTGTGTGTGTGTGTGTGTGTGTGTGTGTGTGTGTGTGTGTGTGTGTGTGTGTGTGTGTGTGTGTGTGTGTGTGTGTGCGTGCGTGTGTGCGTGTGTCTTGGTCTAAATGCATGCGGTTTCATGTTCCTCTGTGTGTGTGTGTGTGTGTGTGTGTGTGTGTGTGTGTGTGTGTGAGTGTCTTAGTGTGTGTGTGTGTCTTAGTGTGTGTGTGTGTGTGTGTCTTAGTGTGTGTGTGTGTGTGTGTGTGTGTGTGTGTGTGTGTGTGTGTGTGTGTGTGTGTGTGTGTGTGTGTGTGTGTGTGTGTGTGTGTGTGTGTGTGTGTGTGTGTGTGTGTGTGTGTGTGTGTGTGTGTGTGTGTGTGTGTGTCGCGGCGCCGGTGCGAGGCGGCGGGCAGAGCGGAGCGGGGGCCGGGGCGTGTGTCACGGGGACGTCTCTGTGGGTGACCGTTTCCCTGGCAACGGAACGGGGGTCACAGAGGCTGTTCTCGCGCCAAGGGTTATGCAAAATGGGTTTTTGGCGAGTGAGGAGGTGGATCGGGTGTGTGTGGGCGGGCAAAAAAAAAAAGAAGAAGAACAGAATGAATTTGGGAGGAACAGTGGTCAACACCAGCAAGGTAAACAACCTTCAGCTCTTACACACACACACACACACACAATCTGTTATTTTTGTTTGTCTCTCTCTTTCTCTCTCCCTTTCTCTCTCTCTCTCTCTCTCTCCCACCTTCTAATCAACACCGGATCTGATTAAAACAGCCAGTACCGGAAAAAAACAAAACAGAGTAACTCATTTGCATATGCATGCTGTATGAAATTAAAAAACTATTGCCAGAGTGCGAATGCATTGTTTTTTGACTGGACCCCGTTAGTGTTATTGTCACATTTCAAAGCAATCTCAATTGTTCCCGGTCAGCCTGACAAAGGTCTATTTGACCGAAACCCTACTACCGATGAACAGGTCTCAAAACTAACCCTAAAGACACAGTGGTGAATAGATTTGACAATTTGGCTGGTACAAAAATCATTAAAAAATATATGGTTTACATATCAAAACGACTGCTTGGCCGGTTGAATTTTTTCGTCAAAAGACACAATTCTAAAGAGACATTCTGGGACCAATCAATTGTTAGCTGTTAGCTGCAGGGGCTTTCTTCAATTTATAAGTGCAATTGTTAAAAACATTTTATTTTAATTTTATTGTCAAAGCAATTATTGGCTTTTTGGTTTGATATGTAATCTTTACTCTTTATAGATCAACAGCTGTGGACAAATCAGCTTAGGACGAATATAGTATTGGTTTAGGAAGAGACGAGAAGAACCAACCTTAAAGACAAGTGGTTGAATGTTTTCTGAGTGTAGAAGGCCTGTGATTGGATACTGGATACTGGATATTGGGACAGTGTTGGTTTAAAAGAATATTCCAGGACAGCATCAAGATTCAAGCCGTGTCTCAGAACACCGCCAACACACATGCTAAACGGATTCCCGGAATTCATTTATCAAGATATCTCGGAAACTGTATTTTATTTTGATTTTGTTAAAATAATTCAATATTTTTTTGATATTTTGAGAACGCAAAAATAACAAAAGCAATTTCTCTGCAGGCAATTCAACATAAAGAAAAATAATAAACCAGGGTACAGTATGTGAAATTCAAAGACATAATACATTCACTCTTTAATCACGGCAGAATGACCCGGAAACAACAGGAATTCACCATTTCCCGAGCCATCTGCTTTGTGAGGCCCTGATCCGAGAGGTGGGCAGGAAATCAAATAGCACACAGTTTATCTAACCTTATCCTGGGCTTTTCATTTCCAAGCCTTATAAACTCAATCGCATTGACCGCCTGGGAGAGTTAGAACTAACTAAGTGAAATCTACTCGGTGGCAATTGTGTCCATGGCTGATGTGTGTGTGTGGGTGGGTGAGCGTGCGAGCGTGCGTGCGTGCGTGGGTGTGTGTGTGTGTGTGCGAGCGCACGTGTGTGTGTGTGCGTGCACATGTGTGTGTGCGTGCACATGTGTGTATGTGTGTGTGTGTGTGTGTGTGTGTGTGTGTGTGTCTGGGTCCACGTGCATGCCAGTGTGTACCGAGCTGATTCTATCTTCCTTCACTTTCATTCTCTCTATTTTCTGTCCCTGAGGTACATCAGGCCTGAGACTGCAGAGTAAATTGTCCCAAATTGAGTTCCTTCTTGCCGGCAGATACAAGCCACATCCCGACCGTTTAGAGAAAGACACAGGGGGAGAGAGAGAGAGCGAGGGAGAGAGACAGAGAGAGAGACAGAGACAGAGACAGAGAGAGAGAGAGAGAGAGAGAGAGCGAGAGAGAGAGAGAGAGAGAGAGAGAGAGAGAGAGAGAGAGAGAGAGAGAGAGAGAGAGAGACAGAGAGACAGAGAGACAGAGACAGAGAGCGAGAGAGCCAAACAATCCCTGTACCTCTGCTTGCTTAAGAATGTCTCTCTCTAATTTCTGCCACTCTCTGCAGCACAGATCCTCTCTCTCTCTCTCTCTCTCTCTCTCCTCTCTCTCCTCTCTCTCTCTCTCTCTCTCTCTCTCTCTCTCTCTCTCTCTCTCTCTCTCTCTCTCTCTCTCTCTCTCCTCTCTCTCTCTCTCTCTCTCTCTCCTCTCTCTCTCTCTCTCCCCGTCTCCCTCCTTTGATTTCCCCGTAGCGTCTCTGTGTCTCCCTTCACATTATTCCTGTGCTGCTGGTGTTCCATATTGCTCCCCCACGTACGTACCCCCCACTGCCCCTTTGTCTCAGTCTACCCCGACAGGAGACACCCAGACATATTTTCATCTTCTTTTTGTAATCTTCGTTCTCGATCACCTCGGTCCTTCCCATCCTTTTTTTCTCCTCCCTCCCACATCTTTGTTCCTGGGTCCCTGCCCACTTCCCCCCCCCCCCCCTCACGACGCCCCCCCCCCCCCACCCCCTCACGACGCCCCCCCCCCCCCCCCCCCCTCACGACGCCCCCCCCCCCCCCACCCTCACGACGCCCCCCATCACCCACATCACCCCCAAAGCATCCCTTCCTTTATTGCTCTCTCCTTCTCTGTCCCCTCCCCTCCCTCCCCTCTCCTCTCCTCTCCTCTCCTCTCCTCTCCTCTCCTCTCCTCTCCTCTCCTCTCCTCTCCTCTCCTCTCCTCTCCTCTCCTCTCTTCTCTTCTCCCAACCCCAATCCGTCCTCTGTTCCTTCCCCCGTGCCCCCCCCTCTCTCTCTCTCTCTCTCTCTCTCTCTCTCTCTCTCTCTCCTCTCTCTCTCTCTCTCTCTCTCTCTCTCTCTCTCTCTCTCTCTCTCTCTCTCTCTCTCTCTCTCTCTCTCTCTCTCTCTCTCTCTCTCTCTCGTCGTTCCCCTCTCCTCTCCTCTCCTCTCCTCTCTTTTATCTCGCTGCTCTCCCTTGGATGGATGTAGTCAGTGACACACAAGTCATCATGCAACCCCACCTCACACACACACACACACACACGCGAGCACACACACCCACACCCACACCCACACACACACACACACAGAGTGGAGAGCCTCGCTCTGCACCGATCACACAGTCAGGTTTAGGAGGGGGAGGAGGTGGGGGGTGGGGGGAGGGAGGGGGGGAGGGAGGGGGGGGGAGGGGGAGAGGGGGGGGGGTGAGTGACAGAGCCTGATCCAGGCTCAGCTGAGCTCAACTCAGCTGAACCGAGCATGCACAACGCCGCACCCTCCTCCTCCCCCGCCACGCACACGCCATTAAACCCAGCGGGCGGTACTGATTGCGGCCGTGGTGGCGCTGACGGTGGGGATT
Organism: Muraenolepis orangiensis; assembly: GCA_027704905.1. Lineage (NCBI taxonomy): Eukaryota > Metazoa > Chordata > Actinopteri > Gadiformes > Muraenolepididae > Muraenolepis > Muraenolepis orangiensis. Next base: position 22,570,103 of record CM051008.1, read on the forward strand.
GAAGGTGTGTGTGTGTGTGTGTGTGTTATGTGTGTCTGTGTGTGTGTGTGTGTGTGTGTGTGTGTGTGTGTATGTGTGTGTGTGTGTGTTATGTGTGTGTGTGTGTGTGTGTGTGTGTGTGTGTGTGTGTGTGTGTGTGTGTGTGTGTTATGTGTGTGTGTGTGTGTGTGTGTGTGTGTGTGTGTGTGTGTGTGTGTGTGTGTGTGTGTGTGTGGGGGGGGGGAGGGTGGGGGGTTGGGGGGATTTTGAATTTAAAATTCAAACTTTGATATTGGTGATGACAATGACGCCAGGGAAAGGAAAAAGAAGAAAACAACAACAAAACAATAATTGATCATTTGAGAGGATTTTAAGAGGGGTTTTCTTCCTGGGATCCAGCAGTCCTACTGTTTTACAGCAGAACCTCTGATCCAGCAGTCCTACTGTGTTATAACAGAACCTCTGAATCAGCAGTCCAACTGTGTTATAACATAACCTCTGATCCAGATGTTCTACTGTTTTACAGCAGAACTTCTGATCCAGCAGTCCTACTGTGATTCAATAGAACCTCTGGAGGCGGACGGACCCTGGGCCGGAAACCCAACAACTGCAAGGGGCTGAGCTATACGCCTCGTTTCGTGTTTCGTTACAGAGATATTCTACCAAATAAAACTAATTTGTGCGAGTGGATGAAGCTTTCAGAAGGGTATGTCTACAGTGGCCAGTCTACACGGCGGTGATTTGAAACCTTCACAGACACTTTTCTACCGTCTGCTACCGAGTTTGTGGTCACCAATTGTGCACTCAGGGATCCAGCTACGTGATTGGGCAAAACAAATACGAAGCTAAAAAGAGAGTGAAACACTGTTCCCCCAGATTTGAGCTCGTCTGGCAAACAGTCTTTAGATATGAATCTGTAGTCTGACTCGTGAGACTAGCGAAAGCCTTCCTCAAACCCAGAGATATCAAGCAGCCGCGGAGAGATTTGACCTAATATGGTCATTATTCAAACAAGGGGACGTTTCTGTTTACACCTAAACACACACGTATTCCCTAATCTGCCCCGTTTTCTAAATGACACCCGACTGCAGCCGCCCGGGGCATCCATCTTCCCTTCCGAGGGGTCAGAACAACAACAACAACAACAACACCATCACCACCACTACGACCGCATGTCTTATTCTAAACACGTCTGCTTCTCCAGAGCGAGAGAGACACACTCACTCGTATACATTAACACAACAAAAACACAGCAGCTGTACATCAATATTAGCCAGCGGTGACACCTACCACAACAAAACAGCATCACAAGCGTACACACACACACACACACACACACACACACACACACACACACACACATACACACACACAATGACACACAATGACACACACTTGTGCCCATGCCCAGTTCACAACAGAACAATATGAGGCCAATCAGGGAACTGTTGGTATGGATCTCTGTCTGCTAATGAAGGCACTTTGAAAAGGTAATCTAATTCACCGGCAGCAATTAAGAGCGGGGAGCGCCTTGTCACTATCAATTATCCGGTCCTTCACTCATGTTTTCCAGGTCCGGGCGCCTGACACACACAGCACTGTCGGACCAATCAGCTCGGGCCGGCCAGCCAGTCATCGAGAACACTAATCATCATAGTGGTGAAAAAAAATAATAAAATGCACACGCACACTCACACCCACACAGACACCCACACAGACGCACGCACACACGCACGCACGCACACACACACACGCACAAACAGTGCAGAGGAACCCACACAGCCCCATGAATGAATGTGTTGGACTCAGGGCGCCAACCGACGGTGACTCCCAACACGTCGTCACCGATTGGCACGGCTCTGAAGGGTAGAAACGCAGATGGGGTGCGCTACGCAGCTAACAGCGTACTCTACAGCGAGTCTGCTAGCATGTCACATGCTAGTGCCGAGCGTCCTGAGAGGCTGACGTGGGCCAGCGGCAGTTAGCTACCGATTAGCTACCGTTTAGACACCGTCAGAGAACGGCTGTTACCTTTTTTTACCTTTAAAAAAATGGTATTGTCGACGTTACCGGCATCTCTGTTCAAACAGAGACATTCTGCTGAAATTTAGGCAACTTCCTCCATAAGATATAAAGTATCTTGGAACGATTGCATTCTAGGCTCGAGGGGGGGGGGGAATCCTGAGTAAGGCGTCTCATGTTTTTTTTTCAGCTGAAGTCATGTTGATCAAGGCGCAGCAGACCGGCGGTAAGGAGGAGAAGGAGAGAAGGAGGAGAGGAGGAGAAGAGGAGGAGAAGAGGAGGCCAGTCAGCACTTCTACCCGTGTGATCCCCCCCCCCCCCCCCCCCTCCCTCAGTCGCTACACGGCTAAACGCTACACGCCGTCTGCCGAGATGACGAGCAGTTCAGGCAGCGCGGTTCCAAAGCTCCCCGGGGTTGAGAACGTAAAGAGAATATGATGTTCCTCGAGGGGGCCGTGTGCAAAAGGACACCATACTACGACACTCTCCCCTGACCACCACTGAGGGGCCACACATCGCTGTGTGATGTGTGGTGATGTGTGATGTGTGATGCTGTGTGACATTAGTGCTGCCACTATCATAACATCGTCATTCACATTGCACTCATCATACTTTGCTGGACTTTCTGTTCTCATTACAGTAATTGCACTGTTTTGCACTGTATGCATGATGCTGCTGCACTACTGCCACTTTAAATGCTTTTAAATATTATTTGTTTTACATATCATCCATCAGTCACTTTATTGTTCTCTTTCTTATTTTTATTGTGTATAGTATTTTTCTAGTTTTGTTTTAGAAATGCATACTGTGGGAAGGAATGGGGAGTAAGTCTCACGGCTGGGTGTAGGTGGGACCCAAAAGCGGAGAGACGGAAGCCAGGTAGAACAGGTGTTTTAATGATTGGCGCACACACCGATTAATGCGAGCAAGGGCAGAGGTACAGACAGGGCAAAATCCAAACACATGGTCAAGGCAAGCAGAGTTCGGTAAAGGGTTGTCGAGGGTTGATGCAGAGGTACAAAAACGCGAGGCAAAAACAAGGTCCAGGCCATGGTCAAAACACGGTGGATCAATAAACAGAACACAACACGTGAAATTGAACTTGATACAGACGTGAGGCTTTCCGAGAATCAGTGTGATAATCCAGCAATGAGTAACAAACAAGACATGGCTTAAATACAGCTTGGTAAAAGAGATGTGATTGAGAACAGGTGAGTCCAGTATGACACGGCAGAGAAAACGAGTGGCATTCGGAACGGAGTCGTGACATCGCGGATCCAGGAAGCCAGCGGAAAACCAGGACCAGGAGCAGAAAGAGCTGGGTTGGACCGTGACAGTAAGCATTCCATTGTACTTGTTACAAATGGCCAATAAAAAAAATCTTGTATACTGTACGTACAGGTATGTACGGTACAATGTGAGTATGAAGTACAACCAGTGGTTCCTAGGAACAATGGTTGCCGATTAAAGCAAACAGCCGGTGTTTAAAGTCTCTCTAATAACAGAATAGTCTAAAAACATGAGTGTGTATATTTAACGGCATGTATAGATTTGACATTATGTAAACAATGTACTAAATCTAAAGCGATGTTTCCTTTGTTTGAAGGCACATTTGTGCACGGGAGTCATTATTAATTTGTGTATCTTCCAGCAGGGGAAATATAATTGCGAATTAGTCGTGGCAGATTCAGTTTTCTTCCGCGTTGTTTTGGTGTTACGAGTTACGCTTTTATATTTCATTTTATTTATGTCTGCGACGCACCTCCGCCGTGTGAACAGCCTGTCAGGGAACGTGAAAAACCTGTGCATTAAAAACATGGCCTGCTGTATGTGTCTGTTATAATGCACGTGTCCTGCTCTCTTCTCCACTTGGTGCTGTGCTGCCATGTTAATAATGTATTCAAAATAGATACACAATGCTGTACTTCTCTGAGATCAAAGAAAAAGGCAGGAGAGGTGTGTGTGTGTGGTGTGTGTGTGTGTGTGTGTGTGTGTGTGTGTGTGTGTGTGTGTGTGTGTGTGTGTGTGTGTGTGTGTGCATACGTGCGTGTGTAGGTGTGTGTGTGTGTGTGTGTGTGTGTGTGTGTGCGTGGTGCGTGCGTGCGTGTGTGTGTGTGTGTGTCGTGGTGTGGTGTGTGTGTGTGTGTGTGTGTGTGTGTGTGTGTGCGTGTGTGTGTGTGTGCGTGTGTGTGTGCGTGCGTGAGAAAGAAAGAGTATATTGTGACCTAGAAATAAAACACAAACTGGATTTTTGTTTTGTTTTGTTTTAGAGGTCAATAACGCTGTTTCTCTTCCATTACAAGGAAATATTCCAGTGCGCCGGAGAACTAATCTTACAGTTGGAAGGAAGGAAAAAATTGAGAATGTATTTTCGTACACTTTGCTGGGTTCCGGAGTAGAACAAATGCCCACAGGCCAGGCTTGGCAGAGGGGAGCAGATGAAGTATTAATGAATAACTAGAGCATTCAGGCCATAACAGAAAAATGACAAATTATTCGGGTAAAAGTTGGACGTTTTCTTGGCCGTCTCACAATAAACAGACACACACATAGCAATGTTAATGCACCTGAAAGAACGAATGGACATTTCTGTTTGCCGGCGGTCAGTGCCTCGATAATCCATCGTGTGTCGTTGGATAGGCAGGTGAGGATGCTGACCTGGGGTGAGGGTGCTGCCCTGGGGTGGGGGTGAGGGTGGGGGGGAGGGTG
>CM051008.1:22584812-22627312 GCA_027704905.1 Muraenolepis orangiensis
CGTGTAGTTCCTCTAACGGCCTATAGGTGGTTCACTGTAGAGACTAACGTGTAGTTTCTCTAACGGCCTATAGGTGGTTCACTGTAGAGACTAACGTGTAGTTCCTCTAACGGCCTATAGGTCTATAGGTATAGTTTTGGCCATAGACTATACTACCATTCACTTCCCGGCCTCGATGTGCTGAATATGGATCGTTTCCTCTGCCTGGTGCTAAATATCAACAATTTGGAGTTTTTTTTCAAATTTAAATGAAAACTACAGTAAAGGACTCAAGGTTCGATTTGATTATTGAGTCGATTATAAATAAAAAATCGATTATATATTAGATCATAATAATCGATTATAAATTAAAAATCGAACCCGATTCAAAACTGATTCCCGATTTCGTATGATGGGGTACTCTGAGAAGCGCTGAGAAAGGCGGTGTGTCAACATATTGCATAAAACAGTAAACTGTGTATATGATAATGCCGTTTTTATATTTGAAAAGGTTGTATCAACTGATGGGACTGCACCATAACGTTACACACAAAGGCAAAGTCACTAAGACCAAAGAGAAGTACAGTATGTTGTGAATCGATTCAGAATCACAGAATCTAAGAATCTGGATTCTTACGTGAATCCACTGTTTTGTCCTACACCCCCTAGTTGACGTAGTTATAGAAACATAGAACCCGTATGTGGCTCCAAATAAACAGTTCCACAATAGAGGAGGAATGAGAGGAATTCGGAGACAGCAGTAAATACATTGTGAGCACTCTAACTCACTTCTGTCTGGATCACACAATAACTCCACGATTGGATCACCCGGGCGTTATAGTGTTGCATATAAGGTCCGGGTCTATAACAGAGGAGGAGATGAAGACACTGCGTGTGTGTGCATGCGCGTGTGTGTGTGTGTGTGTGTGTGTGTGTGTGTGTGTGTGTGTGTGGTGTGTGTGTGTGTGTGTGTGTGTGTGTGTGTGTGTGTGTGTGTGTGTGTGTGTGTGTGTGTGTGTATGATGTCTGTGTTTATGTGTGTGTGTGTGTGTGTGTGTGTGTGTGTGTGTGTGTGTGTGTGTGTGTGTGTGTGTGTGTGTGATGTCTGTGTTTATGTGTGTGTGTGTGTGTATTGGAAAGAGAGATTCAGAGAGAGAGAGAGATTCAGAGAGAGAGCGAGAGTGCGAGAGAGAGAGAGAGAGAGAGAGAGAGAGAGAGAGAGGAGAGAGAGAGAGAGAGAGAGAGAGAGAGAGAGAGATACACACACAGAAAGAACAGAGCAAGCAAGCGAGGCGTGGGTTGGGAAGTGGTGGTGGTGGTGGTTGTGAGGGGGGTGTACTGTCCAATAAACTGCTGATAAAGGTCAAATAGATGTTTTATTCATGAGCAAAGGCAGCAGTGGCAGGGCCAAGGTTGAGATGTGCATACGTCGCCTCCCCCCCCCGCCCTCCCACCACCCTCCCCCCCCCGCCCTCCACCCTCCCGCCAAACCCTCCCCCGTCTCACACCCCATCCCTCCCCAACCATTCCCCTGAGCCACCACTGCACCAAGCCAACGCTTATCAATGACATCAATATCACGCACACACACGCACACACACACCCAATAACCCAAGATCATTACGTCTTCCACGGTTGTTGGAGGAATTCTTAGGAGCTATATGACTATAGGATATGAGAGGCACACAAACAATGATGGCGTTTATACGCTGTCATACAAAGCACATTTGGGATGTTTCATGTCTGCGGAAAAAACGCCTGGACCCTATTTTGGCCACAGTGTTTAGAAACTCTATTAGCTAAAGCTATTTAGCGCACTGCAACATCAACAGTCTCTCTCTCTCTCTCTCTCTCTCTCTCTCTCTCTCTCTCTCTCTCTCTCTCTCTCTCTCTCTCTCTCTCTCTCAAGCCCATTTGCATGCTGGGAGTGCACCTGTCTCACTCGCTCGCTCGCTCACTGGCCGGCTAGCTTCGTCTCCCCCCCCCCCCTGACTTAATCAAATATCCCATTTCTTAACAAGCCATCGTAATGGTTAGTTAGCCTTCAAGTCCATATTATCTCTCAGAGAGAGAGAGAGAGAGAGAGAGAGAGAGAGAGAGGAGAGAGAGAGAGAGAGAGAGAGAGAGAGAGAGAGAGAGAGAGAGAGAGAGAGAGAGAGAGAGAGAGAGAGAAAAAATACACACCGTGTTTAATGTGGAGACCTACTAAAAAAATGATAGTGTGGGATTTTAATAATAATAGCTGGGCTATCATGGTTAGAACCTCCCATCCCCGCCTAACCCCTTTTAAGCTGATTTAAGAAACAATTCCTACTCCATCCCACCTGACTGGGGAGATATCTCCTCGGGAAGCCTTTTATAATAGATGGCAGCCTCGACAGTAAAATACCCAGGTACCTTAAGAGGTTATATCACGTTTAGTGCTTTGGCAAATAGTTACAACAACGCCACACTTGACAGCTTGAAATGAAAGTAAATAGTGAGAAAGGAACCCATCATCTCCAGATATTCAGCTGTAGGATATTTTTCATACGGGGATTTCTCACTGGGAATACAAGCCCCGGTTGGCAATATAAAAGTGTGTGTGTGTGTGTGTCAGTGTGTGTGTGTGTGTGTGTGTGTGTGTGTGTGTGTGGTGTGTGTGTGTGTGTGTGTGTGTGTGTGTGTGTGTGTGTGTGTGTGTGTGTGTTGCCTACGTGAGGGAGGTCTGCTGCATGTGTGTCTTTGATCAAATATGAAATATTCAGAAGCGCTGCTGTAATTTGATGAAAGTCAGATATCCCTCGAAAAAAAGGAAATAGAAGTCAGCACTTTTGTGGCTCTTGACAAAAAAATTCCTCAGTAAACGGATTAAAAGAATGTAAATTGCGCACCCATAGGTGGAGGAAATAACGGGTGCTTTAAAAACATGAACTGACCCGTCATATGAACTCCGTTCATAAGGTCCGTGGTGGTCGGCCGGGTCCCTCTGGCTGCTCTGACGCCTCCGTCCATTTCCACGGAATGAAAACACCAGAGGGGCGGGTTGGTCCACTGCTGCCCCTCTGTGGCCACCGGCGGCAACTGCAGCATGCAGATGAACGGCGGCACAATGGCAATGGTTGAACATGCGCGCCTTAAAATAGAGAAATGGAAAAAAAAAAAAACAGGGCAACTGTAGTTTAGAAAAAGGTCAGAGAACGGATAGTGCACTTTAATATATGCTTGCATGAGGGTGTAGGAATAGCAGGGTGTTGAGTTAGCGAAGAACTAATAGGGCATTTAACATAACCTTTCAATTTCCACTTGGTGTGTGTGTGCGTGTGTGTGTGTGTGTGTGTGTGTGTGTGTGTGTGTGTGTGTGTGTGTGTGTGTGTGTGTGTGTGTGTGTGTGTGTGTGTGTGTGTGTGTGTGTGTGTGTGTGTGTGTGTGTGTGTGTGTGTGTGTGTGTGTGTGTGTGTAAGAGTGTGTGTGTGTATGTGTAAGTTAACACTGCTGATAGGCCTACTTTTTCGTGATGTATTCGGTGCCTTCTGGTGTCTGCGGGATATGTAAATGATACATGTGTTCTAATGCAATACTGTTTATACAAAAGCATACGATGAGCGCTCATAACAGACATTACAGATGCCGGCCAATTCCCTAGCAACCGGCTCTTATGCTATATGGCACATTAGCGATAACAACATCGCATGCACACTGTGGCTGTTGCCACCTACAGACCTGCCTTCCTCACCTGTAGCTAAACACGGTGAACGTCCACCAGATCTTTCACACCGATATGGAATAAAAGTTCCAGTGCTGGCATCAAGGCCCCCCCCCCCCCTCCACCCCAAGCGAGACAACATGCAAACTCTCTCCAGCTCCCAGCCCACTCATTTAATCTCCTGGCCTTTATGCAAATGCTGCACATCTATAAAACACACACACACACACACACACACACACACACACACACACACACACACACACACACACACACACACACACACACACACACACACACACACACACACACACACACACACACACACACACACACACACACACACACACACACACACACAGTCACACACACATACACACACACACACACACGCACACACTACAAACACAGAAGCACCGTGTCACTTTTGAGAACTAACTTCTATCTCTATGCAAAAAAAGAAACGGCACTTGGGCCTGATATTTCCAAGCCCGCATGACGGGAGTCCCTGGGGGGAAGAAAACCAACACAAGGCCCCATGTAGCATGAGTTCCGTTGATGCACTGTGTATCTCTATAGTTTTCCCTTTTTTTCTTCTACCATAATAATAAAACGGTCAAAGGAGCCTCTTCCACCCCACACCCACCCCACGCCCCCCCCCCCCCCCCCCAACCTTCCCGCTGAACAACAACTAACAACGCTGTCTGACCACTGTTTAAAGTCCACAACATCATTCAGCTCCAATCTTCCGGGGGCCGCCCTGAAAGAAATCGATAACCTTCACCGGGGGGACAGAGGCCCAGTCAATCCCTTTGAGGCCCCTGGGGGGGGGGGGGGGGGGGGGGGAGAGGGTGGGGGGAGGGGTGCAGCCCTGCAACACCCACCCACTCAGTGAACAGGCCCCAGGCAGCTGCTAGGCTGGGAGGGAGGGATGGAGGGATGGAGAGAGGGAGGGAGGGATGGAGAGAGGGAGGGATAGAGAGAGGGAGGGAGGGATGAAGAGAGGGATGGAGAGAGGGAGGAAGGGAGAGAGGGAGGGATGATGAGAGGGAGGGAGAGAGGGAGGGAGAGAGGGAGGGAGGGATGAAGAGAGGGAGGGAGGGAGGGAGGGAGGGAGGGAGGGAGGGAGGGAGGGAGGGAGGGAGGGAGGGAGGGAGAGAGGGTGGTAGGGATGAAGAGAGGGAGGGATGGAGGGAGGGATGGAGAGAGGGAGGGAAAGGAGGGAAAGGAGGGTGAGAAAAAAAGATTCAAAAAAGAGGAGAGAAAGAGACAGGAAAAGGCAGTGAAAGACAGAGACAGACAGACATGAGACATGAAGATGGGGCGGGGGGGGGGGGTGTGGTGGTGATGATGAGGCATGGCGGAGCATGGCGTGCGGGAGAGAGAGAGCACCGCATTGAGCGATGCCAAGGCCCCGGGGGCCGGGGGGGGGACGCTGATAAAGTACCTGGACATTTTTATAGACAAACTACTTATTTCCGTCCTCATATCGCTTGGGAAGACTGATAACTTTATATTCCTCTCAGGCCACGGAATGAAAGGACCGTAGGGGGGGGGGGGGGGGGCTTTCACGAGTTTAATTGATCAAGCAAGAAGCACAAGGTCTCTCTCTCTCTCTCTCGCTCTCTCTCGCTCTCTCTCGCTCTCACAGAGATAAAAGTGACTGGGCCTCTATTTGGGAAACTGTGGAGATCTTTTTAGAGAATGGACCCAGTGAGAAAAGGGAGAATGTAACTCATTATGCAAACCCATTATGAGAATGTAAGTGTAGTTTTACTTTATGAAAGAGGCCGTTAATGGTGGGTACATGACTTCCAGAGGTCAAACCATAGGTCAGAAGAGGGAATGGGTGAGTGTAATATTACCGCCGAAAGTAGGCCCATCAATATTGATGCCATAGAATATACCTTTTTTTTATAGTACTATAATATTACTAAAATAAACAGTTACACACATTGGTTTAAAATGTGTTTTTGTTTTATAATAATCAAATAAAATGGCATGACTAAAAGTGCTCACATCAGAATGTGGCAAAAGCTTGTGAATCGACACAATAGAAAGAGATTGGATTCATACATGGCCATGTTTCTCTCTCACACACACACACACACACACACACACACACACACACACACACACACACACACACACACACACACACACACACACACACATCCAATGCGTTGCCTTAATAGCCCTATGTTAGGACCGTGTATGTGCATTTCTTCCACATATGGGTTGAATCGGTATAATACTGTAGTGTAGGCTACACTAACCACAATCCTGGCATACACATTTATCAACATTTCTTTTTTTTTTGTTCATCCATTCCTAGTACTGCTTAGCTTTGTCCAGTAAAAAAAATTAAAACAATTTAAAGAAAGAAATGATGGATGCGACGCTGCAGAGAATGAAAGGCGACGTTCGGGGGGGGGGGGATAACACAGGTCCAAATGGTACTTTTTCTCTTTCATGTAGCCTAGTACTACTGTTTGTGCCTCGAAAGATCCGAATGGATGTGTAGGAGAAACCCTTTATTACCTTGTGCAAGTCCGGTCGAAAGGAAAGAGAAAAAGGTGGTTCTCGAAGACGGACTATAACCTCCCAGTTTACACCATGCATGACCACAGCCAGAGACGCTGGCTCGGATCGGATCGGAAAGAATTAACATCTCCTCCTCGGCTCCTCAATGTCTGCTCGCCTATTTAATAAAACGCAAAACAACAAAACGTTAAAAAAAATGCATAGTAGACCTGACCGAAACATACATGCGAAAAACGTTTCAGAACATATGCCAAATATAGTGTGCCCCTAATGCAAGAGGAGAGAATATCCTTCGGGTGTGTGGAAGGGGATTTTGAAAAGATGAGAGTGAGAATGCATTAGAATTCAAGAAATGGTGTGATGGCGAGAAAGACTGTCGGCAGACACATTGCATCTGCATATGGAGATGAGGCTTAACCGCGTACAGTTGCAGTCAACTTATGGCGGGGGGACGTGTTTTCAATATGCGGCAACTCATAATAAAAGATAGAACGGTATGCATGCATGCACCATGCAGGTGCATGTTGCGATACGAAACGACACACATGTTGATATAAAAAAAAAAAAAAAAACACACACACACGTGTGTTTATGTGTTAAGAGTTGGTAACACAACTCTTTTTTTGTTGCCGTAAGATGATGCCCTGCCAATGCATTATTTGTTAGCATCACTGCAATATACTTTAGCGTGGCATTTAATAACCAATCATCAAACCCCAAAGACACACAGTTTCTGCAACGCTGGCTGTGCAAAAATGCCCAAGAGTCAACATCACACACAGGGAGGGAGAAGCAGCGAGTCCACTTTAAGTGACCACGCCCTCCTCTGAACTTAGGACCAATCACCGAGCGCGTCGTATCCACGGCGTGATGACGCGATGGCGTGGCGTACCGAAGGCGGGAGAGAAGAAGGAGAAGAAACGAAACGTACGGACGGACTGGAGGAGAAGAGAACATGTCGTTGGAACTGAGTTGAGAGTTTAGTGGAAACTCGGAAGCAGCACGAATTAAAGTACACGAAGTCTGCGTCTCGGTACGTGCTTGTGTTGTATTCGTGCCTTCAGACGGGCTTTAGTGCAACTTCTCCACTTGTTGTTGTGTTCTTGTTGTTGTTATTGTTATTGTTTTTCCAAGTGTGTGAGTTTTTAGTACCAGTACTCATTATTTCAGACCTCATCCACTGCATAACATTTCCATATATACAAAAACAGTTTGTGTGTTTCATTACCTGCTACAAAGAGAACAATGACAGTTATATAATGGTGAAAGCTGGTGTGTGTGTGTGTGTGTGTGTGTGTGTGTGTGTGTGTGTGTGTGTGTGTGTGTGTGTGTGTGTGTGTGTGTGTGTGTGTGTGTGTGTGTGTGTGTGTGTGTGTGTGTGTGTGTGTGTGTGTGTGTGTGTGTGTGTGTGTGTGTGTGTGTGTGTGTGTGTGTGTGTGTGTGTGTGTCACACAGTCAGTTTCTTTACCAGAGCCAAATAACACCCCCTCACCCTCTCACCCTATAGCATCACATATCAGACATGACGGAGGAGTTCAGTCAGTCTCTCACTCCCCCCGTGTCCCCCCTCTCCTCCACCTCGGACCCCTCCTGTGAGCCCACCAGGTTCCGACCGCCGCCCCGCTTTTCCTGCGCCTCGGCCCAGGATGGATCTGACCCGGCCTCCCTTTCCTCCGAGGGGTACATGGAGAAAGGCACCATGAAGCGGTACGCTTGATCTGTGGGAATGACTCGTATTGTATAATAACAGCAGGATCTGCATATGTACACAGTGGGGGGGGGAAAGTAACTACAAGGTACAAGATACAAGATCTTTTATTGGCCAATTGCAAACGGGTACATTGGAAAGCTTACTCCCCGTTCCCTCCCGCGGTATACATCTCCAAAACATACTGGAAATACACAATACACATTTTAGAAATTCACACTGCGGGAGGGAATGGGGAGTAAGCATTCCATTGTTCTGGTTGCAAATGGCCAGTAAAAAAAAAATCTTATATTAAGTACACATTTGAGGATCTTACTACTCATACTTCTACACCTCTGCATCTCAGAGGAAATATTGTTATTTTTTACGCAACTTTATTTATCTGACAGCTTTAGTAACGTTACTTAACGCAGATTCAGATAAAAAATACAACATATAATCAATAAATACATTACCGCTATGCTATTATATCAGTAAGGCTTTATTAGTCCCCAGGTGATAGTTCACAAACTACCCAGCAATAAAAATTATACATTAAAATGAGCTCCACTTTTACCAGCTGCAACATTATAGCGACGCACACATTTATGCATCAATACATATATTACAATAATATACTGTATATTTATTATTGTGAAATGGGGCATTCTGCATAATAAGTACCTTTAAGTATATTTAGATGCTAATGTTTTTCTTATTTTATTTAAGTAACATTTTCAATACAACACTTGTAAGTGTATTTCTTCAGTGTGGTATTGCTGCTTTTACTAAAGTAAAAGGTCCTTCCGCCACTGATCTCATGTCATCATCTCCGGTTTAATTCATAGTTTGGACTGGAATCATTGTGTTGAGAAGGTGGATTCAGTGCTACAGTCAACAACTATAGTGTAGCACATAGTAAGGTAGTACTAATTATCACATTTGTGAAACTACCACTCTCTCTCCCATCTGACAGCCCCTCCCTCTTCTATGTCCGCCAACGCAGGAGTTTTGATCATTTATTGATCCAAAACCTAACCCCTGCCAAACAATAATATATTGTTTATTAAATGCCAATAGAGCTGTAATAGTTTTTGCTTATTCATCACTCAACATGGTTCAAGATTTTGAAAATCAGCAACCCAAAGAAACAGACCCTCCCTCTGGAGAAATGATGCTCTGATTGGTCAGGAATTAGCCGGGAGCGGTCTGCAATCTAAATAGTGGTGTTTTTTTTTGGCTGGCGCATTTAACCAGAACAGATCATTGCACTCACTCACAATGTCAGCTGTTTACATTGTCCATCTAATGAATGTGTATTATATTACACTGTTTATTTTCCTTTACATATAAATTGCTTAACATATCATTATCATATATCGTTGTGTAGTATTGTATTACCATAAGCCAAGGAAACTGAAAATGCCTAAAAACGGACGAAGGAGATTTCGTTTTTGGTCATTGGATTGTTGTGCCCAGAAGAGGAGCTGGCTAATTTGCAGGCTGATTGTGGGAGAGTGAGTCAGGAGCGGGGCGAGATCGAGGAAAAAGTAGTTATTTCTTTCTAACGTTAGACATTTAGACATGGAATAACTAATGGAACAATGAAGGTTGACGCATTCATTAGAAGGCCAATGTCGTTCTCGAGGAGCAGGGACGTGTGTTTACAATGAGTCTGACATGGAGTTTGAATGGAATGAATTAATTTAGGTGTCAATCAAGTCAAGATCAGGTCTTGCAGTCATGGTGCTCTTCCATGGCTGACTCCTCTCCCATGGCTGACTCCTCTCCCATGGCTGACTCCTCTTCCATGGCTGACTCCTGTTCCTAGCTGACTGTTCTCCCATGGCTGACTCCTGTTCCTAGCTGACTGTTCTCCCATGGCTGACTCCTGTTCCTAGCTGACTCCTCTTCCATGGCTGACTCCTCTCCCATGGCTGACTCCTGTTCCTAGCTGACTCCTCTCCCATGGCTGACTCCTGTTCCTAGCTGACTGTTCTCCCATGGCTGACTCCTGTTCCTAGCTGACTGTTCTCCCATGGCTGACTCCTGTTCCTAGCTGACTCCTCTTCCATGGCTGACTCCTGTTCCTAGCTGACTCCTCTCCCATGGCTGACTCCTGTTCCTAGCTGACTGTTCTCCCATGGCTGACTCCTGTTCCTAGCTGACTGTTCTCCCATGGCTGACTCCTGTTCCTAGCTGACTGTTCTCCCATGGCTGACTCCTGTTTTTAGCTGACTCCTCTCCCATGGCTGACTCCTCTTTCTAGCTAACTCCTCTTCCTGGCTAACTCCTGTTCCTAGCTAACTCCTGTTCCTAGCTGACTGCTCTCCTCCTCTCCTAGGCTCCTGCTGCGTCTGGACCCGGCCCCTGCGGACTACGAGGAGGACACAGTCGAGATCTTCGGCTTCCCCTGGGTGACGGAAACGGCACTGGTGGAATCCACCAAGATTCTATTTGGTCTCCTTAGGTGAGAAAAGACATACTTGTATTTAACGTTGAATAACGTGAATAACGTTGAATAACGTTGAATAACGTTGAATTATATATTTGCTCCAATGTTGGTTGACGTAGTGGTAGCTAGGGCTGAACAATTAATGAAAATATGATCTCAATTGGAATATGGCCAAATGCAATATCCAAATCACAGGTCAAATGTGTTGCTGTTAATGTAAACCACTGTTGTAGATAAAGTGCTGCGGAGATGCCCTGGCCTACACATTGTTTCGTTTAAATGCAAGCAAACAAAACATTTATTTGGTACAGAAACCAAAAAAATGTCACATCATGATTTTAAGAGTTTCTTCCAGTGAAAATCAAATTTGTGATGCAAATATAATCATTCCCACTAATCATCATATGCGACATCATATGGCATGATGTCAGTATCGGTCAAAAATGTACATTTTTTGACCATATCGTTCTGCCTTAGCCACAGGTTCAATACACTTTTTAAGTTTAATAAAACAAGGCTTTTAAAGACATCAAAATGATGTCATCATTGTGTGTGTGTGTGTGTGTATGTGTATGTGTATATATATATATATATATATGTATATATATATATATATATATATATATATATATATATATATATATATATATATATATATATATATATAGCACTAAAGCGATATACACTACATTTGTTAGACCCAGTCCCTGAATGTCCCCTATAAGGGATCAATAACCTCACATCTTATTTCATCTAATCTAATCTATCATTAGCTGATGTATCGCTGCCGCTATTGACATCGCAAAAGCAATAGCTCTGTTTCTCTTCTAAATTCATTTACAAGAAACTAAAAGCACGGTAATGGCAAGAAAAAATAAATCAGAATTGACGAGTCTTTTAAAATAGAGGCAGTGGGAGAGGGCGGGTGGGAGGGAGATAGAGGGGGGTAGGGAGAGAGAGGTAGGGAGGGAGGGAGAGAGGGGTAGGGAGGGAGATAGAGGGGGGGTAGGGAGAGAGAGAGAGAGGGAGAGGGGGGTAGGGAGGGAGAGAGAAGGAGAGGGGGGTAGGGAGGGAGATAGAGGGGGGGTAGGGAGGGAGAGAGAGGGAGGGGGGGTAGGGAGGGAGATAGAGGGGGGGTAGGGAGGGAGAGAGAAGGAGAGGGGGGTAGGGAGGGAGAGAAGGAGAGGGGGGTAGGGAGGGAGGGAGGGGGGGTAGGGAGGAGAGAAGGAGGGGGTAGGGAGGGAGAGAGAAGGAGAGGGGGGTAGGGAGGGAGAGAGAAGGAGAGGGGGGTAGGGAGGGAGGGAGAGGGGGGTAGGGAGGGAGAGTGATGCATTCTTTGTGGTGATGTCATGGCGCGTGGTTTCACTTTCTCTTTGTTATATTCCAGACAAAAGCTCTTCAGGTTGGAGGCCCTGGTGCAGGCCAGTTCCCATGATTTTGGTGAGCCTCTGCTGTACATTCCCATACTCTCCTGCAGATCCTATGTTGCTCTGCGTGGTTCTCTCCAGCGGAGCAATTCCAGTCATTTGTGCGTCAGTCAAATGAACAGTCGAATGTCGTTGATGGCAAAAATAATTAGCTTGGTGCCGTATAGGTGTTCATGGCCGTGCCGGTACTTTAACCCACACATGTCATCACGATCCTACACACCTCTCCTGCTCTTCTACATTTGATTCTCCCGGGCCAGATATCATTCATAACATCCACCGATGGAGCCATTTTCCCCACCTGCTTATTACGGACAAAACGGGTTCAAACTCACAGCCGCCCGTTACCTCTGTAATTGCAGTGTTGTGTCACTTGTGTCTGGATGTGGCGGGGACCGTTTGAACAGATTGTGTAATATTGAGTGTATGTATGCGCACTAGGTCAGGCGGGCAGCCTCCACTACGAGGCGGAGGATCTCCGGCAACAATGTGTGCTGTTCCTCCAATATGTCAAAGTGTTCCTGCACAGGTAATTCAGTGCTCGGTGTACGACACTGTAGCCGCGGAGGTGTGTTATGTCAACGCCTGCTACTCTGCTATGCCATTGGAAGCACAATTCTTATTATGTCAGTCTGAATGCATACACATTTGATTTGGTGCCATATGGTTGTACATAAATAGCTTCAGACCAAGTGTCTTTTACTGCACCACGTCATGCAATGCAAATAATAATTTGTTATTATTAATAATAATAATCTTAACAATAATGATAAGTTACAATAGTTACAACAAATATTAATCCACACCACAACGATTTTTCTTTGTGTACAGACACTGTATACATACTGTAAGTGTGCATTTGTTCCGAGATTTCTCCGTCTCTGTGTGATCTGTTTTGACCTAGGTGTGTTTGTCCACGTCCACGCAGGTACCTGGAGGCCTCCAGCGGCCCCGAGGACGGCCCCAGCCACCCCTATGAGGAGCAGGAGGCCCAGCTGCCCTCGGCTCTTCTGGAGGAGCTGTTTGGACTCACGCTCCTCATAGGGCGCCTCAAAGACCTGCCGGCCAACCTGCAGAGTGCGCTCACCATGCAGAACCAGGGCAAGGTAACCGCCCTGGGTGTGCGCCCTGTGCACTGATCCGTCGTTCATGGATCAACATTACTGTTGTTTTTGCTGCTGCTGCTGCTTTACAACACTTCATCGTAATCCACACCAGATCCACGTTCGATGATGAAGAATGATTATGAAATGTATTTATTTTTTATTTTTTATGTAAAACCTCTTGTCCCTATGTTGAAACCTCCAGATCTTTCCTCCTGCTTGGCATCTGCTGCATCTGCATTTGGACATCCACTGGTCTGTGCTGGAGGTCCTTCACCTCCTCGGGCAAAAGATGCACGGTACTAATATGGCTTGAACACTGGCCCTAATTTTAAGCTTGACAACTGGTTCAAAATGGTAACTAGTTATTTGGGCTGTCCATTGTAGACTTAACAATTCAATTGTAAATCAAATAAGCCCGATGTAGAGGGTTATTCATTATTCATTCATAAGCTAATGGAATAAAGCAGCCATGTGTCAATTCCATAAAGTATTCTTAGGTTTAGATCTTGGGTAAATAAAATGAGAAAGTTAGTATTTCCCAGTATTGGCTGATTACTTTGTTTCACGTGATGTGTGAACAGCTCACAAATCAAACTAAACACTGTAATGAGATGTCATTTCATTTGAATGTGATTCTTCCCTGTTAAATCTCCAAGGCCAGGTCGTGTACGCCCACCAGTTCGTGAACCTCACCGGGGAGAACCTGACGGAC
Organism: Muraenolepis orangiensis; assembly: GCA_027704905.1. Taxonomy (NCBI): domain Eukaryota; kingdom Metazoa; phylum Chordata; class Actinopteri; order Gadiformes; family Muraenolepididae; genus Muraenolepis; species Muraenolepis orangiensis. The sequence goes on from CM051008.1 coordinate 22,598,408, forward strand.
TGCAGCCTGTTTGAAGCTCATCTGTGCGGTCTGCTGTGTGACCTCACCGGCCTGGCCATGGGCAAGTACAGCAAGGTAGGGGGTCTCGCTACTCTCTCTCTCTCTCTCTCTCTCTCTTTGGCCAAGGCCAAAAGAATTATAAAAGACATTGCCCACCCCAGCCACGAACTTTACTCACTATTACCGTCAGGCAGGCGATACCGCAGTATCAAGTGTCGTACAAATAGGCTTAGAGATAGCTTCCACAGTCAGGCCATCAGGCTGCTGAACAAGGGCGTATAACATATAACAATGTATATTTTATTACATTGATTTATATATATATATTGCTCTTTTCTGTGCTGATTTTTGCATTTTATAAATTGCATTTTTTATTTTTATTTTATATTCTTTATTCTATTTTTTATTCTATTTTTTATCTATTTTTATTTTATCTTATTTTATAACTGCTGTCTGTCGTCGGGTATTGCACACAAGAATTTCACATCACTGCTTTATACTAAACTGTAAACTGTGAAGTGACAATAAACTTGACTTGACTTGACTTGACTCTCTCTCTCTCTCTCTCTCGCTCGTTTGTCCGGGAGCAGACACACACACACACTATGAATTGTGTGATAATAGTCTAGTCTCACAAATCATACTTTTAGTTCATATCTAATGTCTGATAGCAGATAAACTCGCATCTGGGTTTCATTCGCTTTATATTGGTTTTGACCGATCATGTCAGGTTTCAAATCAACACTGGCCACTATAAAAATACACTTTTTTAAGCTACATCCACTTGTGAGAAGGACTTTTCTTTGGTAGAATATCGGTCAGTCACACAACGTCTGCTATAACACAGTAGGACTGCTGGGTCAGAAGTTCTGCTACAATGCCCCCATCACACCATAGACCACCATAGAACAGGCTGTGATCGCGGTAGAATGCGTAGTTCGTCGTAAAATCTGATGCTAGTTTGTTCATAAGCAGTCCTCAATACGTCTATCTCGTTCTTATCTTGTTCTTAGCCAGTCTGCAGTCCGTTTGTTTCCAGTTCGGATCGTGTAAAAGTGCCTGTTCACCTCATGCTGTCAACGTTTCGAGGCAGTTTCCGTCCGTAGCCGTTCTCAACCCGTTCTCAACCAGTTAAAGCTTGTTCTACCTCGTTCACAATACGTCCAAGCCAGTTCGAACTAATTCTTAACCCGACCAACTCGTCCGCACTACGTCCTCATCTCGTCCCTAGTGCGTGTGTACTCGCGTCCTGGCTCGACTGCTATGAATACCTAGCGCGTTGTAGCCAGTCCTCATTGAAGTTCAGGGCTCCGAGCTGCACACATGTACAATCTCCGATCATCATGCCTCCAAAGAGAAGTCGATTCAGAAAGACGGGGCAAGCGAAATCAACTCTTATATTATGTCAACAAAACAGAATGCGTGCCTCTCTAGAACATTGCAAAATGACCATTTTCAAATAACCTTTCCCATTTTCGTGACACAGTTACATGTAGATACAATGCCATGTTTATTCTAGAAAACGCGATTTAAACAACATCATTTCATAAATTGTATGTACGACTGCATACATGCTGCTACATCTAGTAGGTTCAAAGTACGCCAATTCCGTTCGTAGTACGTCTATCTCGTTTTAAGTACATTTTCAATCCGTCTAATTGCAGAACGGGATGGACAGGATACAATTTTGAGCAGGCTCAAAGTTCTCGAGCACCTTCCCCGTCCGAGCCCGTCCATGAAGTTTGTAAAAAGACTGTAAATAGTTGCTACCAGGTCCACTACGGTCATACACATTTGGAGCCCGTTCGACAACATTTTCACAAACGTATTGAGAACTAGTTTGGTGTGATGGGGGTATAACAGGGACTGCTGCATCTGAGATTAGAAAGTACTCAATGTATTTCAAATAACAATACACAAACTGTTGTGGATTCCTCACCTTAATTGAAATGCATGCAACGGTTGCCTGCGGCCTATAATGCCATGATGCAAATGCATCAAAACAAGCCTGCAAATGTTGAACGTTTGGTGTGCACTCATTTTGCAGGTGAGGCCAACCGAGGCCTTGGCAAGCGATCATTACCTGTGCACCTGCACCAGAGAGATGTGGATCCTAATCATGCACCTGCTGGAGCACAGAAGTAAAGCTTTACACACGCAGGTGAAGCCAAAAACAACTAAAGTGACCACACACACACACACGCACACACAGGGGCACACTCACACACACACACACACACACGCACACGGGCACACACACACACACACACACACGTACATCAACATGTATACACATACACACACACGGGCACACACACACACACACACATATGTACATCAACAAGTATACACACACACACACACTGGCACATACACACACACACGTACATCGACAAGTATACACATACAAACACGGGCACACACACACGCGTGTATGTCACCCAATGTTAATTGCGCCATGTCATACATGGGTTATTATTGGCTTTCTAAACATCATCGTGTGTGTGTGTGTGTGTGTGTGTGTGTGTGCGTGTGCGTGTGTGTCTCTCTCTATCTGTTCCTTTCGCCCCCAACAGTCGTTCTGGAGCTACATGAACCAGCTGCTGCAGCCGCTGGTGATGGGCAGGCCCCCCGCGGAGCAGTACGCCGGGCTGCCCGCCCACTGCAAAGACCCGCTCGGCTTCACGTGGTGGCTGGTCACTCACCTGGCGGAGCTGGGACGCTACAGCCGCAACGGCAAGCCCCACGGCGAGGTACCGCCGTGAAATTGTTGTGTGTGTGTGTGTGTGTTTTTTCTTGTTTTGTTTTTTTAATGCTCAGCGTTGATTAAAAAACCCAAAGAGCTCTGGGCTAACTTGGCACAGTTGTGTGCTTTGTCTCCCCTGCAAATGATGGATTGTTAAAAGTGTGGCCGCAAAATGTGAATCCCGGCTATTTATTTAACTCTCGCCCGTTTTGCAGTAAATATGTCATTTGTTGTGGGTTTAAAATGATCTATCTGTCTATCTATATCTATTTATATCTGTCTTTCTATTATAACAAAAAAAAAGGTTTTAGATATAAAAACAATATAGAAAAATATTATAATTTTTTAAATATACATTTTGTCTATAGAATACAATTAAATATAAATGGGTCTTAAAATATATTCCAAACTCACAGAGACAACTTGAAGCGAACTGGAGTTTTGTTGAAGACTTACTCAAGACCACGTGCAACCCGAGGGTGAGAGAACAACTCGCATCATGCTGTACAACCTCACCCCACCCCACCACACCTGACCCCTAAGTAACACTCTGCGCTGTGCTGGTCTACATCTCCTTTTTGACTCGGTTCTGTGTGGCGGTGGTACCAACAGGACCCTCTCCCGGAGGAGCAGGTCCGCATGCACGTGCTCTGCTGCCTGAGCCTGTGTCTGCAGTGGGGGCCCAGCACCGCCGCGGTGTCCACACTGTGGGACTACTACAGCAGGAACCTGGTGAGATCAATTGCGGGATTCAAAATTCGAATTGGGTTGTTGTCGGCCTTATTTGGCCGTAGTATGTCGGAGAGACTTGTAGGAGAAGCAAATAAGTAATGGCACACGATGAAGAAAAAAAAACAAAACTCCAATTTTTATGATTAATTTTTCAGTGAACTAAATGAGCCGGCATACTTGGTGCGGAGAGATTACGCCGATACACGATGCATCAAAATATGCTTCTCCACGGCTTAGTGATAATTATGCAGATTTTGTTTTGCATATTAATGTCTCGCTATTGGCTAGTCTGCAACAAAAGAAGAAAAAAAAGAAGAAAAAAAAACAAGGCTAATATGTGTGTTTTTATTTTATTTTTGATTTTTTATTATTATTTTTCCATCCGTCCAACGGTAGAGCGCCCCCTTCTCCGTGCCCTGGCTGGGGGTGTCTGGTCTGGGCACCGTGTGCAGGACCCCCCTGGCTCTGCTGGAGCACGCCCGGGACTGCTGCAACCCGGCTCCTCTCCGCTCCCCGGGACACACCCAGCTGTACCGCTCGGCCACCTCCTTCCACATCTTCCTCCGGGTGCTGGGCCTCTGTCTGGCCCAGGACAGTGGGAGTGGCGCCCCCCGCAGGCAGATGAAGGGAAGGTGAGCAGAGAGAGAGAGTGTGAGAGAGAGAGAGAGATAGAGAGAGACTGACTGACTGACTGACTGACTGACTGACTGACTGACTGACTGACTGACTGACTGCGTCCGTTCGGTCTGGGGATGGGTCTGTGTACACCAGGGTCAGGTCAGAAATTAACTGGGGCCATTTTGCCCTCGTAATTGTGATGACAGGCTTTTAAATGCCCCCCCCCCCTAAAATAGAGTTGGTTAAGTTCTGTATTTAACTGTCTCTGCAAAGAGAGTCCAGGTTGTGTTTCTCTCCATTGGAGTCATTGAATATTGGTCATGTTACCTGTTACCATATAACCTATTTCTACACATTTGATCAAACTGCCCTCGAAATGATCCAAAAAGCCCCCAAAGCATATTACATGGGGGCAAAAACTAAAATGTACTGTGTTTATACAGTGTATATATGCAGTATAAACTGTATACTCTGCTTATACTGTGTTTATACTTTATAATCAATATTATACTAAATATAACCCCAGGAATAGTGACAAATTATCCCTCATCAAATACTTTAATTTGTTGCGATTCAGATTTTGACAATATCTGCCTTGTGTGAGCGTGCACGTCTTCGTGGATGTGTGTGTGTGCGTGCCTGTGTGTGTGTGTTTGTGTGTTTGTGTGAGTGCCAGGTGGCCCGCGGTCTCCCAGTGTCTTTGATATTTGTTCAGACCCCCTGGTGGAGCAGCGCCTCAGGAGTCAACACCTGCTCTTCAACGCACACAGGAGCCAAGAACCACACACACGCACACAGATACACACACATGCAGATTCTCACACACACACACAGATACACACACAGGCACACACAGACACACACAGATGCACACATACGCATCTACTTACACACATGCACACACACACACACACACACACACACACCGATACATACACTCTACCAACACAGATTTAAGTCCCAACTTAACACACACACACACACACACACACACACAAGTGCACCTGCTCCCAGGCCAGTTGCAAGGGTTTATGTTTTTGACGGATTTTGTGTGGATATTGTGTGTGTGTGTATGTGTGCGCGCGTGTGTGTGTGTGTGTGGCTTTTGTGCACAAATGAAAGAAAGCAAAGATTACACACTCTGATGGTGCGCGTCAGAACCGGGCCGAGGGGGCGATCCCACATCCCGGGCCCCCACGGCCGGGTGCCAGCAGCCAGGCAGCCGCTGCTAAATCCACCTAATGACTTCCCTCTGTCTGGAACGTGCTCTGCCGCTCCGCAGACACGGAGGCTAATTAGCTAACGAGCGCGGCGATTAATTCGCCTTAACGAAGCCGCGATGGTTTCCAGCACAGATAGAAAGAGGGGAGAGAAGGAGGGAGGAAGGGATGGGAGGGAGGGAGGATGGGCTTGGTGGGGCGAGGGGGTGGGCGGGTCGTTGTGTGTGTGTGGTAGGTACTGGCAGCGACCATACTGTGCTGGGATGGGGTCCAGAGAACACCCATGCTCAATCCCCCCCCTAACCCCCCCCTCCCCATCCACCCACCCACCCGTTGCTCTTTGTCCCCTCCCTCTTCTGCTGGGTGGGGGGGGGTTGGGGTTCTGTTTCATGGTGCCCCGTGGCCCGCGGTTTTCAGGCAGGGTTCCCATTTCCCGGGCGGGCTCGGCGGCGGCGGCCATGTTAATGGGGTGAACTGGGAGCATGTTGCTCTCCCGACGGCGGGAGTTACCAGCATCTGCTGCCCGCGGACAGAAAGCTGTTAGGGATCAGCGAACAGACAGACAGACAGACAGACAGACACGGATAAGCCGGGCAAAGGGAGAGGCTGGAGCTAGCCTTGTGAGACTCATCCAGATATGAACGTTTGTGCTGGGCAGCGATTGATTTCCAAATGTGGCCGTGGCCTAGCGTTGTTCAAAATCCCTCCCAGCCAATCATGAGGGACGACGCTCTTGCTCTCTTCCCTCTTTGCCGAATCCGGGTGACCGTAAAGCATAAAATCACATATTTTAATCTGAGGAAAAAGCCTCCCGTGCAGATATGTGGTACGTTGTTATTCAGTCTATTTCGGATTAAAAAACTGTGTTGATCGCTACACAGATCACTGCACTTTCCTCGGGCTATGTATATATGTTTTTTATTCGGCAGACAGAGGCGCTGCTTGTATGGCGTGAACTGAAACTCCTCCCCCGAGCACTGATTGGTCCTGGGTTTTTTTTAAACATTCTTTTACTTTTTTTCTGCAGCTTTGCATTTTTTATTTTTCTGTGGTACCGGCCGCACCGCCTTCACCCACTGAGGCCGTCTCAGGATGTTCGCTGTTGTGTGTTGACCTAAACACACACACACACACACACACATACACATACACATACACATACACACACACACACAGACTCTCTCTCACTGTGTGTGTTCTGTCTGTGTTTGGGAGAGAGGGACTCCCAAGCCTGCCAGGGGAGCAAACAACAAGAAAGGTGTGTGTGTGTGTGTGTGTGTGTGTATTGATCTCTCTCTGGTGTTTTCAGTAAATTGGGTTGGCTGTAGAGAGAGTAACCGAGCACCCACTGTGGTGTGCCTGAGTGTCTCTGACATTTAACATGATCTTTAAAGGCATGTCTCCACGGTGCCTGCAAGATCTAACAGCGTGCAGGGTGGTTCTCGCGCTCTCGCTCTCTCTCTCTCTCTCGCTCTCTCTCTCTCTCGCTCTCTCTCTCTCTCGCTCTCTCTCTCTCTCTGCCTTGCTCTGCCTCTCTCACCCTCCACACACACACACACACGCTCATTCAGGGGGAGTATGAGATGGGCAAAGGTGGATGGGATGGAGTGGGTGTGAGGACATCAGTAAGTCAGCATTTGAAGTCAAAGGTTTCGAGTGAACAAATCACCTCCAGAAGAACAAAATAAAGTATTTTGAGGTGGAAGGGAAGAAGAATGAGGAAGGAAAAAAAAGGAAAAGGAGAAAAGCGAGGCATTTTAACCGTCGGGGCTGCTTTAAATGGACACTTGGCAGCTAATGCTGCTGCAGTAAACTTTGGCTTCAATGGAACAGCTCTCTCCGCACATCCAGTGGCTCTGGAGTCCCGGCATGTCGGCCTTATCTGTGCCGCCATCCATCAAGTTACTTGATTGGTTAATTTGTTATTTCTGTACAATCTGAGGACAGCTGTGTAACGATGCCGTTATAGGCCGGTATTGTGATCAACGCCGCCTAATTCATAATATGGGGTCATGAAACAAACCCCTGCCTTTTCAAGAATGCACAAAGAAGAAACCAAGTCTCAGGCTCTCTCCTCCTCCTCCTCCATCATTGTGTCCCTCCTTTTTCAAGCCCGTTCTCTTCTTCATCCTCTCCTCCTCCTCCGCCAGAATCTACTCCAAGTTCTCCGCCAAGAAGATGCAGGACCTGTCTGAGGCGGGCCTGATGCACTTCCTGCTGCTCTTCATGGTGGTGGCGCGGCAGGTGGAGCTGGAGGACGTGGCGGGCCGCGCCTGTGAGCTCCTGGGACACCTGCCTGCCACCTGCTCCCCAGGGCACCGCTCGCTGGTCTGGAGGGGGCAGCTGGCCCTGCTGCTGCTCTTCCAGGTCCGGAGATGATGATTGTCAAGCAAACACTTGATTTTTGTTTTATGGATGAGTTTAGCAAAGATTATTGAGCACACTGTTGTGCACACTATTTGTATAGGTAGTTTGGGTTTGTTGTTTAAAATATTTCTTAATATCATATTCATTTTACCGGTAATCTAGGATCATGTTCAGTGGCAATCTGTGATAAACAAATCAACAAGGCATGTATCCCTGTAAGCAGTGGTGGATCTTATTCACAAAGAGGGATATCTAATATTACTTTACTTTTTTATTAATATTACATTTTATTGTACATTTTATTGTAAAATGTCGCCAAGACAACATTGACATAATATTTCAAATGAATGTGTATGTGTGTCTTTATCAACTTTTCAAACTTTTAACTTTTTTTGGTTCCAGGAGAGGAGTCTGGACGTCGGCGCCCAAGCCAGCTGGCTGGCCTCCTCCTTCAACGAAACGGCCAAGGAGTTCTACGACAAGACGACGGAGGCCTCTCGCAGACTGGCCCTCTGGGGGCCCCTGGGCTCCTACCTGGAGGGTGTGGCCGAGGTCTTTGAGACCAGCGCCAGCCTCGCCTTATCGGAGGAGAAGCTGCTCAGCGAGGGCTTTGATTGGCTGCTGCCGGCCTGCCGCCAGTCTGAGCTCAACTCAGCCCTGAGCTTCCTCCAGATTGTCCTTTCCCAGCTCAGGTACGAGACAGATTACAATATGCTGGCCTTTTGTATTTCAATTTAGTCGCCCTCAATGTCTCCCTCCCACGTGTTTCTATTCTCGAGTGTTTTCCGTTGCAGACGGGTTTAGGTTTACTATGTGCATTAAGATTTACATATAAAAAACATGTTTCTGGCAAAGGTCTAACACGGCTTCTATTAAAGTGACATCTCTCATGACAAAAACAGCTGAGTTATCTTAGAACCCAGGGTCCCCTTACCACTGACAATGACAGGATTGTGGCAGGTTTTTCTTTTCTCTCTGTCTGTCTGTGTATGTGTGTCTGTGTCTGTGTGTTTCTGTGGGTTTGAATTGCAAAGATAGATTCTCTGTTCTGCATTGTGGCCCCTCGTTAAGTCTCTGGGGCCCCTGTGGCCCCCAGGTCACCCGGTCCAGGTGCTGGCAGAGCCCTGAGTAGAGTTACAGGCTCGGGGGACCCTGTCCGCGGACCCTGCCGTCGCCGTGGGGACCGCCGTGTGTTTTTGAGTCTGCGCGGGTTCAGCCGAAGGACAGCGGTGTGCGTTACCCACGTGACCCCACCTGTCAGAGGTCACGGGCTGCAGCTCATATGAGAGACACACACACACTACAGGGGCGATTGAAAACCGTCTGTCTGGTGCACTCCTGTAATGTTGCAGGATCTAAAAACAAAATTGCTGTAAGTTTTACCAGCTTTCCCAGCTATGTCCATAGCCTTAAAAACGATTCAGTGGCTGACTAGTGGCACCAAAATGATTGAAAATTACTCCCTTTTCCTTTGTCGGCGATTCAGTTCAGAAGTGGCACTAGGTGTGTTACACAACAAGAATATTTATTTATATTATACATATTTATTTTATTCTCAGGTGTCCGACTTATTTCTGAATTCTATGCACAGCTGTGTCTGCAAATGACAAAAGACAGCGTTCACCCGGCACAATAACGTATTATTTTGGCTCCGTTCCCCAACGTCTGCGTACAGAATTATGTACGTAGCGCCCATCAGGGCGTCTCCTTTCAAGCACGCGGACACAAAGAGGTCACATTTACCTCCCGCGCTCGGAAAGGGGGATTTGTAGAAAATGTACGTTACACACTTGAACTAAATCACCGTGGTCTTTGAAAAACGTATTTTACACGGGTTGAGTCGGGAAAGAGCTATGATTACTTCTCTTAACCTTCCCCGACCATCAACACACACACACACACACACACACACACACACACACACACACACACACACCATGGCTATACATACAGGTGAAATGCACACCTGGATGTTCTCTCTCGTTTCAGGCGTATCTAGTTAGCTCTCTCCCTAATTCCCCAAACTTCCCAGCTCATGTCGCCGGGTTGGAGGGCAACACATTTGCACATTAATGGCCGAAGGAAATGGAGAGGGATGTAGGACGATAGCCCCCTCACAGTGTGTGTGTGTGTGTGTGTCTCTCTCTCTCTCTCTCTCTGTCTCTCTCACAATGACCCATTTAATGAAAATAAAGCAAATATCAGGCCCCTCACACCCCCGCTCGCCCCTCGCCCCTCGCTCTTCCCAATTTGTCCCGCCGAATTAAAGCTAATTCCTCGACCTGGCAATACTCTGCACCTCTTTCTCTGATTAACGTGTTTCCTCTGACACAATTAACGGGTAATTATGTGGCCCGGCAGACTCAGCCAGAGTATCGCATCGTCTTGTTAAGACGCGCGCAGAAGCCGCACACATTAAGAGAATTATCGACGGGGGCCCTCGGCGGAGGAGGCCTCACGAAAACACTCATCTCCGTCCGCCATCGCCATGGCGCTGAGACAAAGTAGCCAATCAACGAGTGTAATGTCTTACTCTGACCCCCCCCTACCAACACCATCCACCACCACCACCCGACCCCCCACTCACATGGCCACCAGAGAGCCAGGAGCATCTGTGTTTGGGCCTGGAGAGTGAGAGAGAGAAGGGGAGGGAGGGAGGAAGGGAGAGCGAGGGAGGGAGAAAGAGAGATGTTTGGCTCTTGCCATGGTAGAGGGAGACTCTGTGTCCCTGGTTCCCTTAGGGCTTAACGGGGACAGGGTGCGGTCTCACCAGGGCAGGACTAGCCTGGAGTCACCATAAAGGCGTTACCACTAGTTCATCTGTGGGTAGGGGTGCAGGAGGCTCTCCTTTTAATGCCACCAAGGTGGAAGTAATTTGCGAGATTGAGTTTGGGGAATTGAAGCAGTCAGGTCTGGCGGCCCTCACAGATGTGCCTAAAACAGAAACCCGGGGTGTGAATGAAGTGTCAGAGGCACGCTTTGTGTGTGTGTGTGTGTGTGTGTGTGTGTGTGTGTGTGTGTGTGTGTGTGTGTGTGTGTGTGTGTGTGTGTGTGTGTGTGTGTGTGTGTGTGTGTGTGTGTGTGTGTGTGTGTGTGTGTGTGTGTGTGTGTGTGTGTCGGGTGCAGCCCGTAAGTGTGGCCTTTTAACAAAGACAAAGACCACACGCTGTGTGTGTCACGTGTGTGTTGCATATCAGCCACGAGAAAAGGTTAATTTAGGTCTGCAAAATGTGTGTGTGCGCGTGTGTAAACATCTATGTATGATTTCTGTGTATGTGCGAGATTCCAAGGTGTGTGTATCTATGTAGGATTTTGTGTATGTGCGAGATTTTACATTTTTTGTGTGTGTATATATCTAATGTATGATTTCTATGTGTATGTGCAAGATTTAAAGGTGTGTGTGTGCGTGTGCGTAGGGGATTAACGGGCGGTGTCTTGTACAATGAGAGTTGATAGGTGTGGAAGGCTCATTCCTCAGTAGTAACGAGGCTAATGAATTTAGACTCTAATCGATTGTTTTAGCTCTCCCTGGATTAGATGCAACCTTGCTGGAAGGGAAGGCACCGCCGAGGTGTGTGTGCGTGAGAGAGAGAGAGAGAGATGGAGGAAAAAAAAAGGTGGGGGGGGGAAGGGTGGGTGTGTGTGTGTGTGTGTGTGATAGAGAGAGAGAAATGGAGAGAAAAAAGATGGGGGGGAGGGAGAGGGAGGAAAAACTGGGGAGTGGAGAGACTGGGGAAGAAATGCGAGCTGCTAGCGTTCATCTCTCTCTCTCTCTCTCTCTCTCTCTCTCTCTCTCTCTCTCTCTCTCTCTCTCTCTCTCTCTCTCTCTCTCTCTCTCTCTCTCTCTCTCTCTCTCTCTCTCTCTCTCTCTCTCTCTCTCTCTCTCTCTCTCTCTCTCTCTCTCTCTCTCTCTCTCTCTCTCTCTCTCTCTCTCTCTCTCTCTCTCTTCCCCCCCCCCCAATGCGGGCGAGCAAGGGGGGGGGACAGGAGGATCATCTCCAGTCTAAATGAGATTACAGCTCCTTCAGCTGCTTATCTGGGCTAATGCCAACCACTGTGGGGCTGGCTGGGGAGAGAGACAGGGAGAGAGAGAGAGGAGCCAACAGAAGCTAAAGTACGGTATACTGTGTACGTCGGGGATCAGCCCGCCGCCTCTCTCTCCCTGCCTATCATATCTTCACCCCTCCCCCCCCCCCCCCAACCCCACCCGACACCCCTACCCCCACCACCCCTCGTCTCTTGTCTGTGCTCCACCTACACCTCACGCTCCACGCCGCACCGCCTCACCCTCCGCTAATCCCCCCAGAGACACCAGAGAGAGAGAGGGAAAAAGACAAGGAGAGGGAATGAAAGGAAAGAGAGGGGGAGAGAGGATGAGGGGGAGAGTGTGGTTGTGGGGGGTGGTGGTGGTGGTGGGGGGGAGGGAGTGGGTGGGTGTAGTCGGGGTTTAAGAAACAAGGAGCAAGGGAGGCGGAGGGGAGGAGCTGCTGCTGGAGAAAAGACGGCGGCTGTGTTTGCCGTCGTGTTGAATGATTTATCTGCTTGTCTCGTGTGTGTGTGTGTGTGTGTGTGTGTGTGTGTGTGCCTGCCTGTCTATTTGGCCCTGTCTGTCTGTCCGTCATCCAGGCGGGTCCATCAGCGATGCATCCACTCTGGCCCTGCCCCGACCTGGGCCCCCACCACCACCACCACCACCTACGCAACCAGAGAGCGCCACCTAGCGGTGGCGACGGCCCTCTGGTCCCACTTCTTCCCCTTCCTACGCAGCCTGCGCCTCTCCCAGACACCCCCGCCCCAGATGGCCGACGCCGCCGCAGGTCAGTGGTCAGAGAGAGAGAGAGAGAGGGATAGATAGATGGAGAGCGAGAGAGAGAGCGAGAGAGAGAGCGAGAGAGAGAGAGCGAGAGAGAGAGCGAGAGAGAGAGCGAGAGAGAGAGAGAGAGCGAGAGAGAGAGAGCGAGAGAGAGAGAGCGAGAGAGAGAGAGAGAGAGAGAGAGAGAGAGAGAGAGAGAGAGAGAGAGAGAGAGAGAGAGAGAGAGAGAGAGAGAGAGAGAGATGTCTAGAGAAAAACTCTCAAGTTCAAGTAGTTTGTGGTACACTGAGAATCACAGGATTAAAGTGAAAGGCTTAAGACAAGGCGAGTCAGCGGCAAACCTTCCAAATCAACCCAGCATGAGGCTGGGTTGATTCCCCTACAGCCTGTAAGCCCTTAAACAACATCACATAGAATCCGCTGCCTAAAAAACGCTATAACGGGAAAAACTATATGCCATCCATATCCATATCCACCCATATGTAAAATAGACCAAGATCGACCATACACCAAGATCTGCCCAACATATACTAACACAAACACAAACAGCACAGCATATTTGCAGAAGAAAATAAGAGATGTACAAGCAGGGGAGATGGGATTTGAAAAGACGGACGGGAGAAAGGAAGAAGGAAACCACTGGAGGAAGGTGGACAGAGAGAGAGGGCACATAGGAAGGAATCGAGGATGGAGGATAAGAGGGAAGACAAATGGGAGGAGGGGAGGAGAATAAAGGGAGGGGGGGGGGGGGTGGAAGGAGGGCAGGTAACGTAACTGACGGAGGTGAGGTGAGGGCGATGAGGAACGAGGAATGTAAGACAGGGTGGGGGGGGGGGAACTAAAGTGGCGAGAGCGATGTGTGTCCCGGTGAAAGGAAGACCGACCGAGGGGCAGGGAGAGAAAGTCAATAAGAGGGTGGGAGGATGAAATATAGCCCCGGAAGAAAGGGGAGAGAAATGTTCTTTTAATGCGCTTTAGAGCGGGATGTCAGCCCGGCGAGGCGGAGAAATACAAAAGCGTCTGCCTTGGCAGCGGAGGAGAAGAGATGAAAACCGAGAGAGAGAGAGAGAGAGAGAGAGAGAGAGAGAGAGAGAGAGAGAGAGAGAGAGAGAGAGAGAGAGAGAGAGAGAGAGAGAGGAGAGAGAGAGAGAGAGAGAGAGAGAGAGAGAGAGAGGAGAGAGAGAGAGAGAGAGAGAGAGAGGAGAGAGAGAGAGAGAGAGAGAGAGAGAGAGAGAGAGAGAGAGAGAGAGAGAGAGAGGAGAGAGAGAGAGAGAGAGAGAGAGAGAGAGAGAGAGAGAGAGAGAGAGAGAGAGATTGCAAAGCCATCGGGGAGCAGGGGCGAGATTAGGGGTTGAAAGAGTTAGGAGGCACTTGAAAGGTAGCAGAACAATAAAGGACGTGAGGTTAATCTACTGCGGAGCTCCCATCCCTTTTAAACCGCCGAGCGTTTTGGCGGGATGCTAACTCCGGGCCTTGTTTAATCCACCCCCCTCCTCCTGCTCCCGCTCCTCCTCCTGCTCCCTCTCCTCCCTCCGCCGCTTCTTTTGGAAGGCTTCACGCTGTTGGCCTTTGATCTGCCGAGCTCCGCACCCCACGACCTGCAGCCCGGCCCTGTCCAGTCCATCATGCTCTGCTTCGGCTGGGACGACATGCTGCACCCGCTGCTGGTCACCCGCTACCTGCCGCACCTCCTCCAGAACAGGTACACCTCCTCCAGAACAGGTACACCTCCTCCAGAACAGGTACACCTCCTCCAGAACAGGTACACCTCCAGAACAGGTACACCTCCTTTAGAACAGGTACACCTCCTCCAGAACAGGTAGACCTCCCCTAGAACAGGTACACCTCCTCCAGAACAGGTACACCTCCTCCAGAACAGGTACACCTCCTCCAGAACAGGTACACCTCCTCCAGAACAGGTACACCTCCCTTAGAACAGGTACACCTCCTCCAGAACAGGTAGACCTCCCCTAGAACAGGTACACCTCCTCCAGAACAGGTACACCTCCTCCAGAACAGGTACACCTCCGTTAGAACAGGTACACCTCCTCCAGAACAGGTACACCTCCAGAACAGGTACACCTCCTCCAGAACAGGTACACCTCCCTTAGAACAGGTACACCTCCTCCAGAGCAGGTACACCTCCCTTAGAACAGGTACACCTCCTCCAGAACAGGTACACCTCCTCCAGAACAGGTACACCTCCTCCAGAACAGGTACACCTCCTCCAGAACAGGTACACCTCCTCCAGAACAGGTAGACCTCCCCTAGAACAGGTACACCTCCTCCAGAACAGGGACACCTCCTCCAGACCAGGTGCACGCACACACCTGGGCTTGTAACCCGGTGGAGTTTAGTGTGCAACACAAACGATTCTGTCCGGTGTTTTAAATAATCACGAAGAAGTGATTATTCAGGATTCGTCATTTTGGATGTATAATGTCATAAATCACCACCGTCCCAATTCTCCCAGAAACCAAAGGGTTGTTTTGGTGATGTCTTCAATCTGCTTGCATTTGGTCTGACGAGCAGCCAATATAAGCCAGTATTAATTTTTTAATAATGATGAACATTTAATAACATTTAATAAACATACTTGATTAATGGCTAAATTGACTAGTCTTTTATTAAAAGTGTGTGTGTGTGGCTGGTTTAAGCAGCCATCAAACACACACACACTACACAAAAGTTCTAATCAAGTAATTATAAATTATTAAATGTTGTTGTTTCAGTAAGTAGTAGCAGTAGGAAAATACAGTTCTAACTCTGTCAACCTTATTACCGTTGCTGCTTTGACTCGAACCAAAGTGTTTAAGGCGCTTAAAAACACCCTTCTGATCCACTGTCCATCTCTGCTCTCCGTCCCGTACAGCGAGCTGGTGTCGGCACTGAGCTCTGGCCCCGGGTCGGCGGTGTCCGGCTCAGGCCAGGCCCTGTCCGTGAGGGCCTGGTTCCGCTGTGTTCTGCAGCAGCACCTTTACAAGAACCCGGACGGTTCAGATAGTAGAGCAGGTAGGGTACCGTTTATCTCGTCGAACGGCAAAAGGGGAGATATATGTGATGTATAATATAAATGTGATGTAGTAACCTGTACACCACAGCAGGAGACACACACACACACAGCAGACAAAGAGATTCTGTTGTGTTCCTTAAATGGAAATTGACTCACATTGTGGTATTCTCAATAACCGTTCCATTAGCCAAGTTTAACACATTCACGTTGCATCATCAGTTCACCAATTGCATTCATCCATGTTTTTCTTTTAAATAATAATAATAATAATAATAATGATCATCATTTTATAAATCACTTTTCAAAACTCTGCAACATGCTTTGCAGGCCTGCCAATAATAAGATGAATAAGAGTAATAAGAATAATATATAGTATGATGATGATGATGAGAGGGGAATAGATACAGAAGCATATCGATAAAAAAAAAAAAAAAAATGTATATCAAAATTGCTGTCATGTGCTGAGGGTGACCCAAGCATGTTGAATACTGTACCTGAATAAGTGTGGTGGTGGTGCGGGTTGTGGGTTGCGGGCAGGCCGGGCCGCCGAGGAGCAGCTGGCGGAGCTGACCCGGCTGGTGCTGAGGCTGCCGGACGTGGACGCCCTGCTGCAGAGAGCCGGCCTCCAGCCCCCCGCGGGCAAGCAGGAGCCCAACCCCGCTCTGGAGCTCTTCATTAAGGTGACACCGCCGGGCAGAGCAGAGTCGGACCATATATGTGTGTTCAGGACTTTATGTGAAAGCTATTTACAGGTATACATTTATATATGTATATATACTGTGTAAATATATATATATATACTTTATATATTTGCATTAATTCATTCCTTTATCTGACAGGGACAGTGCGCGTTAACTACATATTTGTAAATGTGCCAGAGATGGCCAAAGAGGCTAATTTTCATCTGTAGTCCTGTTCATCTGTGGGCAGAGGCAGCTAGTTAAAAAAATATATATATATATATGAAAACTCAGCCACGAAAGATGCGTTCCACTCCAACCTGGTGTTGAATGGCAAATAGCATGTGACCCCGTACGACCTTGATGGAAGGTATTTGCTGTAATTTAGGTGTTCCTTAGCAGTAATGTTTACTTTACGCTTCCGTTTAGGTGTGTGTGTGTGTGTGTGTGTGTCTCCCTACTTGTTCTCTAATATATTGGATGTGCTTTTTGAACTCCCATCCCACTCCCACCCTTTTCCTCTTGTCTCTCTTGTATCCGTACCACCTTGTCTTCAACTTTCCCCCTGACCCCGCCCCCTCCCCTCCTCCGTGGGTTCTCTGCTTCCCGATTGGCCGCGTGCGGGCAGGCCGTGGGCCGTGTGTACGGGGGGCTGCAGGTGCTGTCGGAGCGGTCGGCCATGGTGGGCCGGGCCCTGGACTACATGGGGGACGTCCTGAAGTACATCAAGCCCTACCTGGTCAGCAAGAACCAGGAGGGCATGCAGCTGGCCTACTGGGCCGTCGGTGGGTCACCCTGTCTCTCTCTCTCTCTCTCTCTCTCTCTCTCTCTCTCTCTCGTGCAAGGAAACACACACACACACACACACACACACACACACACACACACACACACACACACACACACACACACACACACACACACACACACACACACACACACACCATTATAATGTGTAATCTGTACACTTGTTTGAACACCATAACCTTAACTACTTTCGGTCTGGTCGCTCTGTGGATTTGCAGATATGACCTGTTAATTGTTTTGTCCATAATAACTGAAATCCCCATATCAATATCAACAAGGTCAAAAATGTTTTGTTCTGTTTTTTTGTGAATGGTTGTCTGGGATGGCGTTGTCGGGTCAAAAAGGGTGGACGAAAAGCGAAAAACCAAGCTTTTCGTTCCTCCTCTCACCTGGCTCTCCTGCGATGACGTTTCAGGCTGCGTGGTGAAGCACTGGAGCCCCCTGCTGGCCACCTCCAAAGCCCAGCAGCTGCTGTTCCGCATCGTGGACGGTCTGCTGCTGCCCCACAGCCTAACGCAGCAGCACGACAGAGCCCTGAGGAGCAGCCTGCCGCTCTACCTGCAGGTACGAGGCCCCTGGCCCTCGGCCTCCAGAGTGGCCGTGGACCTCTGTGTGTCAGGGGAGAGCATGGGGGCAAAGCATAGATTCAACATGTGCAACAAGTACAAAATGGAATGCTTACTCCCCATTCCCTCCCACATTCGGAATTTCAGAAACAACACTATACTATACAACACTATATACTATCTACTATATACTATAAACACCACTATACTATATCAATACTTTACACAATAGAGTGTCTGATGGATGATACTATATACTATAAACACCACTATACTATATCAATACTATACACAATTAAGTATATGATGGATGATACTATATACTATAAACACCACTATACTATATCAATAGAACACGTTTAGACGAAGAGAAAATTTAAACATTCATTTATGATGATCCCTATCCTTCCCATATACTGTACATCATACCCTAAAAGGTACGATACGTGTATGTACGGTGTGTTTTACTTCTACAAAATGTGCTCTAAAACACGCTCTGCCGTGTAGCGGTAACTGCATGGCTACCGCTACGGGGATCTAGGTTAATTGCTCCGACTCTGCAGCAGAGCAGAGAAATCTCATGTTTAGTTATTTTAGTTTTTTCAGCAAGCTTCACTTTTTGAGAGGGGGGGGGGGGGGGGGTGGTGAAGGTTTTTTTTAATTTTTTTAAATGTAGACCAGATCCAGCTTGAAATGGTGAATCTTGCATCCCTTTTCAAGTTGTTTTAAGTCATGTGTGTGTGTGTGTGTGTGTGTGTGTATGTATGTGTGGTCCATACATACATATGTCTCTCGTCATATACTGTATATGCATGTGTGTGTGTTTATGTATATATAAAACCCATTTTCTTTAATGCCTCATTTGTCTCTTCTTTATCGACCCACTTGCTGACTGTCGTCTGATTGGCCGACCAGGGTCTGTCGGTGGCCTGCAGCGTGTCCCAGTCGCAGGGCGTCTACCTGAAGAAGCAGCTCTGCACCGTCATCGGCCGCTACCTGGACCACTTCCTGCCGGCCACGCCCTCCACCGCCGCCGTGGCCAATCACCCGGTGCTGCTGGGCGTCTGCGAGAGCAGCCCCTCCCCCCGGGGGGCGGGGCTGAGGAGGACCACCCTGCAGGTGCTCTGGTAGGTCCGCTGGTCTCACTAGACTCGAGACTTTCTGGGTCAGAACGCCTTGATTGTCATCGCACGCAGTACAACGGAATTGTGTAGCAATCCTCACAGTGCACTCTATTTAAAAATGTAAAACAATAGCAATTAAAATATATACCTCATTTTAGACCTAAACAAAACAAATATGTGTCACATTATACTGTGTATATATATATACATATTGCAGTGGCCCTATGTACAGTAGTGCAAATTAGACAAAAATCTTAAAATCAAAAGATTAATTAGACATAATTATAATAATAAAGACAATAAATATAATAATAAATAATAATAGGCAGGCAGGTGAACTCAAAATGGGGTGAATGAGGGCGGTGTCACTTTCTTTCACTTCCTATTTGGTTTCCACCAATCGTAGCGCTAGGGGGGGGGGGGCGGGGGAACTACAAGCGTCTAATTGGCTTGCAATTAGACGAACACGAACCCGACCAGCAAACTTTTGGAGTGAAGTTTTCCCGATGAGCTGAAACGTTCCGTCCCAGACAACAATGTTCTCAGACAAGAGTGTGTGCAAAGGTTTCAAGTCAACGCCCTTTAGACCGGCCACTGTAGAAATGCAGCTTCTGTTTTCAGTGCCAGAAGAGTCCGGCTGTAGGAATGCTAGATCTGAGATTAGGAAGATGTGGTGGTTGTGTTGAAGTCAAGTCAGTGTTTTATTCATCAAATGTACAGAATAACACAGGGTCACGCTGAAGGACTTGGCAGCAACGACTACGTGGTAGGCATAGAAAAATCGTTAAGAAGAGCCAAAAATAAAGGCAAAAAAAAAAAAAAAGTATACATAACAGTAAAACACACTAGCAGTAGTTCAAGACTACCTGCCTGTATGCCTGTGGCATAGCCCTGGATCACTATTCTAAATACATCACTAAACATGGCTTTAACAGGGTTTTTTTAAAAGCATGCAAACCTTGCATAACCTTGCATAACCTTGCATATTGCAATCTTCACCAAAGTTGACGAAGAGTCATTTAGACGTAGTTATTTAGACAAGTTATCTCTTGAGTCTTACTGGTGTGAAGCGTCTCAGATGATATTTCATGTCAAACGTACAGAGTGATGCGTTGTTGGTTTGCTGCTGTGTTTCAAAAATATGCACGGAATTCCAAAAGATATGCGTGCGACTTTGAAGAAAGTACAATATTGCCTTCTTAAACCGGGTGTGAAAGTGACCTTTCTCCCTCCTCTCCGGCGTGCTTCACAGTGATCGCTTCCTGCAGTTCAAAGTCCACGCCCCCCCGCCCCGCCTCCTGTCGCTCCTGGCCTTCCTATTGGAGCTCCTGAGACGGAACGGTGACACGGACCCCCTGCTGCTCACCGTGCCCCTCCCCTCGCTGCTGCGCTGCGTGATGCTGGTCAATGAGCCACAGGGTACGAGAGCATCCTTACACACACACACACACACGTTACATGTATGCACGTGCGCACACACACGTCATACACACCACACACACACGCACATACACGTCACATGCTTGTATGCAAACACACACACACACACACACACACACACACACACACACACACACACACACATCACTTACACACACATCACACATTTACACGCACACACACAAACACTTTCCATGCATACATACGCACGTTAGACACACCCACACACGACACGCATACACACACGTTACGCGCACACACACGGACACACACGCACGTTATACACTCACACACACACAGACATACGCTAAGCTTTAAGTGTGTGCGTGTGTGCGTGCGTGCGTGCGTGCGTGCGTGCGTGCGTGCGTGCGTGCGTGCGTGCGTGCGTGCGTGCGTGCGTGCGTGCGTGCGTGCGTGCGTGCGTGTGTGTGCATGTCATCCATGGTAATGAGCAGAGCGACTCGAAGCCTTTTTTATTTTTAGCTCGATGGAGCAACACAAAATGTTGACCGAAAAAAAAAAAAAGAATGCATAAAGTATGCCTACCTCTTACCTGCGGATACTCCACACAACTTCAGTCCAACTGTCCAATCACAGCCCTGTTGCCGCCCCAGCTCCCCGCTGGTGAAGTCGCCCGGGAGTGCCACTCCCCCCTCACCCCCCACCTCCCCCTCCCTCCCCCCCTGCGTTCCCCATTCCCCGCACCACTAATCCGAGGGACTATCGGCAGGCAGATGTCACTTGACACACAACAAGTGGCGCATTTTCACAAATCACACATTTCCTTTAGCCGTAATCATAGAAGTAGGTGAAAGCCTGGAGAGCCTGTCTCATGTTCATCTCTCTCTCTCTCTCGCTGTCTCTCTCTCTCTCGCGCTCTCTCGCTGTCTCTCTCTCTCTCGCGCTCTCTCTCTCTCTCTGTCTGTCTGTCTGTCTGTCTGTCTGTCTGTCTGTCTGTCTGTCTGTCTGTCTGTCTGTGTGTGTGTGTCTGTCTGTCTTTTTCTGTGTGTGTGTGTGTGTCTCTCTCTCTCTCTCTCTCTCAGTGAGGAAGAGCAGCACGGAGGCTCTTCAGCTGGTGGTGGAGAGATGCTCCGCCTCTTCGTCGCCGGAGCCCTGCGGCCAGATGATCAGCGTCCTGCGGTAACGACACACTGAATATTAATAATCAGAACATTATTATTACTATGACCGTACACCAAGCCACACCGGTCATTACCGTCAGCGGCTGACCCGCCGTACCTCTGTCTGTGAATAGCTTATTGACATTAGAGTGATTGATTTATCGATCGTTGAGTGAACGCTGGATATGTCGTGAACTTGTTGGCAAATTTGACTATAAAACGATAATAGTAAACCAAAAAAAAGATTATCTTTTATTTTTTTTATAGTAAGGGTGTTGCTTGATAAATTGACTAAATTAATATGGTAGGGGGTTCTGTCCACTAGAACTCGGGGAATCAAACGAGCAACCCTCCATTTGCCATACATGGATATTAAAGAAAGAGTTATCTATTTTGTTTGTATAGAATTATGTGTGTGTGTGATGTGTTTGTGTGTGTTGGGCCACTAGGACTTTTGTGGAGGAGAACGAGGGGGTCTACGAGAGACTGGTGTACAGCGCCCTGGAGACAGTGGCCATCTTGGACCCCAGGGTGGTCGGAGAGCTGGTCCCCAATCTGTCTCTCAGTCTGCGGAACAATGAGCACAAGAGAGGCCTGGGCAGGAACTCAGCCCTCAGGTAGTGTGGGGGGGGTGCAGTATATATATATATATATGTGTGTGTGTAATATGTATCTGTGTGTGTGTTTTCAGTATATGTCTAACTGTTTGTAGTGTGTGTGTGTGATATGTATGTCTAACTGTTTGTAGTGTTTTGTGTGTGTGTGTGTGTGTGTGAAGTAGAAATAGATGTATCTGTTTGTAGTCTGTGTGTGTGTGTGTGTGTGTGTGTGTGTGTGTTTATCTGTTTGTAGTTGTAGGGCTGCATGATTAGGACCAAAAGCGACATTCTTCCTGGTATAATTGTGTTTGTGAACATGCATTGCGATGAACAGATTATCACTTCCATCCTGGCCGCCGTGCCGCTATGCGTCATGTGGTGTTTATTTAGCCGGAGTGATTCCTCAGACACGTTCAAATAAAACTCGGATGTATTTATTTAATTTGTTGTCATTTCTCTGGGAATGCATTAATTGCCACCTTTCACGATGAGCTCATTTCAGAGGCCATAAATCTCGCTTTACATAAATATGCAGTTCATCGAGCGTCCCAACGACAGCGTTGTTCTTGGTTAGTACTGACAGGCCAGTGTGGGTCTCTTTAAGAGGTCGGTGTGTTTCTGGGAGGCCCTGTGGTTGTTGTGGGGGTTGTTGTGGTGGTTGTTGTGGGATGATCCGTCTGACGACTGACTCACTCTGACAGGAGCGCCTACAAGAAGCTGCTGGCTCATCTGGGTGAGAGCGGTCAGGCGGAGACCGTCAGCCTGGACCAAGACTAAAAGCAGGACTGGACCTGGAACCGCGGGGGACCGTATCCAGCCAACGGGTCTCAACACGCAAGCCTTCTTCTTCCAGCTCACCTCCTCTTAAGAGTCTGATCAATTGTGTGTGTGTGTGTGTGTGTGTGTATATATTGACGTATATTGTTTATTTATTTAGCATTTATATGGCCTGTAAAGCATGCATGTTGTTCATCGATGGCGTCAACATGTTAATAACAACATGTACTGTACATATTGTAGCAGAATCTGTGAAATTAGGATATTTTTATTTCTATAGATCATGACCGGTCAAATAAGTAATGTAATAAATACGTTTGTTTCGTTTCCTAACACTGGTGTGTCATTTCAGACGCACGCCAACGGGGTGCGTCTGTGTGTGTGTGTGTTTATGCCTATAGAATCGTATACTGTGTGTGTGTGTGTGTGTGTGTCGCTCGACCCTCGTTAGCATTGCCTCCGGAATCGCTCTCCACTTGGTATTCTGAAACACAGAGTCATTGACGGAGGCGCTTGAGCGCAATACGTCTTGAAATGGCAGAGAGAGGGGAGGGAGAGAGAGAGAGAGGGAGGGAGGGAGGGAGGGAGAAGAGAGAGAGAGAGAGGAGGAAAGGAGGAGAGGAAGATAGAGGAGGAGAAAGTGGGAGAGAGAGAGAGAGAGAGAATGGAGGGAAAGAGGAGAGGGAGAGGAAGAGAGAGGGAGCGAGAGAAAAAAGTGATTCCAGAAAAGCAGCATTTCTCCCTTGACTCTCCAAGTCGTTGCATCTCTCGCAATCGGGGCCCCGTGAGTTGGCACCTAATCACAGCCAGGCTCACCCCCCTCACCCCCTCACCCCCCCTCCGCCCTCCACCCCATACAATCACACGCAGCCATTTTCATCGCTAGTCATTTTGCCACCTTATCAAACCGCTGCACATTGTGAACGCTCTCTCTCTCTCTCTCTCGCCCCAGAGTGGTGGGCGACGTGGCGTTCTCCGACAGACGGAGAGCGGGGTAATGCCTTTCTTCCCCGTGTTCATTATATGCTGACGACTCACAAAAGCCACGTCAGTCCGTAGTCAACAGTACACGAGAACCTCGTTGGGTTTTGTTGTGGTCTTTCCCGGACTGGTATATATTTAAATTTGCAAGCATAGATGTGTATGTCTATGCTTACTGGTAATGTTTACCGGTAAATTGATATATACAGTATATATGAAATATTTTATATAAATGTGTGTATATATATATATATATATATATATATATATATATATATATATATATATACAGACAGTATATAACATATTGAATATTACAAGTCTATGCTTGTGTGTGTATATATATGTATACCTTTTGCGTTTGGAGGAAGGACCATTGTTTTAAATTTGGCCAAATTACTAAGAGTCATTGACTGATAAACAATAATTTGGCCCAATGATTAATCATTACCAATGATTAAAGTTGACGACCACATGTGTACAGTATTTATAATGATGATGATGATGTAGAGATCCTACAGAGGTTATATGGTGTGTTTGATGATGGATAAACCCAGGTGGACACAGCCAGGTCTTGGGGCCCTGAGCTCAACACAAACCTTTTCAAATCAACACAGTACCACACGGTGTTAAATGTTGTAGTCAGTAGGGCGGCAGGACAACTCAGTCTGTTGGGGCTTGGGAAGCAGTAGGTCGCCGGTTCAAGTCCCCGAAACACCTGGGCACTGCTGAGGTGCCCTTGAGCAAGGCACTAGACCCCCTACACTGCTCCCCGGGCTGCTGTACCTGTATATAGAAATAGCTGCCCAATGCTCCTAATGCTAGGATAGTTTAAAAGCAGAGAAACAAATTTCACTGTGTGTGTGTGTACATGTATGTGACCAAATAAAGAGGATTCAATCCTTTAGATTTAGTTGATTGACAGCAACCACTGCTCGGCAAAGTTTTCAAATCCGAAACATTCAAGGTCAACCTCCCCGTCTACAAAACACCACTTCTTCATCCTGAGCCACGGCTAGATCAACGTTTTTTTATGTCTCGACCGTGACTTTAATTGAATGAATCGTCATCTTCAATCGGGAGGCATGCACGAAACATAAATCCATCTTTTGAGAGTTCACTTATTATTATTATTCTTATTATTATATTATATTAAGTATGTGAGATATGGCTACACTGCCTTCTGCTGATCGTTAAAGATAGATGAATGACTTCTCTTAGTCACAAAAAAAATGAAAGCCTTCGACTTCAGAATTAGCCTGATATAGACAGTATATAGTTGGCATGAAGGACCACACAAGCAAAACAGCCTTGTTGTCGATTCTCGGCGTATTCTTGGAACGTTTATGCGATTTATATCATATGTCATACGTCTCCTTATTCCGTACTCTCCGTACTCTTAATACACTCTTTTTTACTTCTGTTCTCCGCGCGGATGACATGGGTTTTGCGATGGCGACGGCATGTCTTGTGTGAAGCAATTTCATTTCATAAACCATACCTTAGCCCAAAGGAGTTACAGTATACAATAAAAAAACAAAACATTATTGTATTCACATGTAGAATTAGCTTCTGTTAAACTGCGTGGCAAAAAAAAATATTCCAGTGTTTTTCTCGTTAAAAAAAGATGAATTCCTTTTTTGTTTTGTAACTGGTGGGGGTGTTTCTGTTGAAGATGTTCACAGTCATATTGTCTCACCGACGTGTCCCAGAAATTAGCTTATGAGCTCATCGGAATATCATATTTTGATTAGCACCTTAAACAAAGTCTCTGACCCCGCCGTCCTGACAAAGCGGAAGCCAGAATGTCGCCGATTTCCGCAAAAAAGGTTTCCGGTCGTGTTTCCGAGTTAGTTCGAAACCAACCAACCAGGCAGGCAGGAGGAATAAGAAGGTTTTGGCCCCTTGACCTTAGCCCTTGATTATACGGGGAACGGTACGAGTGTGTGTGTGTGATGGGGTCAGGGGTCAGGCCTGGGGGGTAAGGGGAGGGGGGGCTAGGGTCAGGCAGGCCTGTCCAGGGTCCATTGTCTGTGCGTTGTCTGAGTGTGTGTGTGCGTGTGTGTGTGTGATGGGGTCAGGCGTCAGGCTTGGAGGAGGGAGGGGGCGGAGGCAGGCAGGCCTGTCCAGGGTCCACCCAAACCGGCCTCTGGTTGGTGGTGGGTTTACATGGTTTACGGTACGTGTGCGTTGTCTGAGTGTGTGTGTGCGTGTGTTTGTGTGTGTGATGGGGTCAGGCGTCAGGCTTGGAGGGGGGGGGAGGGGGCGGGGGCAGGCAGGCCTGTGTCCAGTGTCCACCCCAAACCGTCCTCTGGTTGGGGGGTGGGTTTACGTGGTGTACGGTACGCGTGTGTGTGGGTCACGTCTCCGGTCCGTGGCTACAGTGTCCCTATGCGGTGCTGCGGCACCTGCAGCGTCTGCAGGTCGGGGCAGGTGGAGAAGGGCGCGGGCAGGAAGCAGGCCGCCACGCCGTTGGAGGCGAAAGGAAGCGTGGGTCCGTAGAACACCTCCTCCTTCCCCTCCGTGCTCACGTTCAGCACCTGGAGGCCAGGGAAGGGAAGGGGGGGCAACCGCCACACGTGAGGTGAAACGGGGGTGTTTTTAACATCACATGGGAAACGCTGTGTTTTACATGCACACTGTACTCACTGCACTGTTCTGCAATGTATTCATGATGCAGTTGCATGACTGGCACTTTAAAATGCTTTTAAATGCTTTTTGTTGCACAATTCTACACATGTACATATCATCCTTCAGTCACTTTTAGGTACATTTTTATTGTGTATAGTATTTTTGTTGTGTTTTAGAAATCCATACTGCGGGAGGGAATGGGGAGTAAGCATTCCACTGTGCTTGTTGCACATGCTAAATGCAAATGGGAAAATATACATCTTGAATTTTGAATCTTGAATCACTTTACCCGCCAAATCGTATTCTAAGCGTTCCCTCGAATGGCGAATGGGATTTGTGGTACACACATCGTTTTAGACCAGATACTGTGTATTGTTATCGTTTCCTTCCTTAGGCTAATGCCGTAGTAGTAGTAGTAGTAGTAGTAGTAGTAGGAGCCCACCCACTCGCCCCACTCTGCAGTAAAAGACTCCCCCCCCCCCCCCCCCCCACACACACACACACACCCACCCACCCACCCACCCACCCCTCCATTAGCCGCTCATTAAGGGCCCCGGCTCACGGTAAATGAATAGCTATTACCGCCACCGCTCGGCCCCACTTTCACACAGCTATACCGGGCTGCAATTCTCACAGCACCTGTTGCGTCTGTGAACGGCAACACAAACACACACACACACACACCACACACACAGACACTTACACACGCACTTACACACACACGCATGCACGTGCACACACACACACACACACATGCACACAAACACAAATTGCAGGATGGTTACGGGCACCTGAATGCACGCCAGAGGCTCGTTGGTCCAAATGGAGTATCCGCCCACCACGTAGATGCGGTCGTCGTGCACGGCCACGCCCGACTCGTTTTGGCCTGGGAGACGAGGGGGAGATGGAGAGGGGGGAGACAGGGGGAGACGGGGGGACAAGGGGAGACGAGGGGAGATGGAGAGGGGGGGGGGGGGGGGGGGGGAGACAGGGGAGACGAGGACAAGGGGAGACGAGGGGGAGATGGAGAGGGGGGGGGTGGGGGGGAGACAGGGGGAGGGCGGACAAGGGGAGACGGTAGAGGGGGGCGAGGGGGGACGAGGGGAAAGATCAGGAGAGAGGGGGGGAGACAGTGGGAGGAGTTGAGGGGGGACGGGGGGGGACGGGGGGGAATGAGGAATGAGGGGAGATAGGGAGGAGTTGACGGTAGATGGGGGGGGGGGGCAAGGGGAGAGGGACGGGGGGACGGGGGGGGACGGAGAGAGAGGATGAGGAGAGGGGGGGAGATGGGGAGGGATGAGGGGAGACGGAGGGGAGACAGGGGGGGGGGGGGAGAAGGAGTGACAGAGTCAGAACACACAGAGAACAGTGGTGGTTCACCTTTGGGGGGGCTCATTTTAGGGTCGTTGTGTCACAATCCCAGAGAAACTGGGTGGAGGGGGATGCTTTGTCTTTAACTTCCGCCTAAATTGTCAAGGAGGAAGTGGAAGTGTAGTAGTAGTAGTAGTGTGGGGGGGGGGGGGGGGGAGATTGATAGGAGGGTTTACTTGCTGTGGGAAGAGAGAGGGGGTTCATGTGGATAATAAAGGGGTAGGCCAGCCATGGAAGTTGGCCATCTGTATGAACGCTCTGATCCATTAGCGTCTGTGGAGGAATTATAATCAGTGGTTCATGTGTTCATGTGTTGTGTGCATGTGTGTGTGTACTGTGTGTGTGCTGTGTGTGTGCTGTGTGTGCATGTGTGTGTGTGTCTATCTCTCTCTCTCTCTCTCTCGATGCTTGATATACATTACAGGCACGCGTGATGTAGCCTTAAGGCTTAAGCGTGTTGTGGTGTGTCTACATTCCTCAAGGTATGTACAGACGCACACTCCTATTGCGTCTCAGATTTCATGCACTCTCTTGCTTTCTCCTGCTCTCTCCCTCGCTCTCTCTCTCTCTCTCTTTCTCTCTCTCCCTTGCTGTCTCTCTCTCACTCTCTCTCTCTCTCTCTCTCTCTCTCTCTCTCTCTCTCTCTCTCTCTCTCTCTCTCTCTCTCTCTATCTCTCAATCTCTCTTGTACTCTCTCTCTCTTTCTCTCTTTCTCTATATACAATATATATATATATATATATATATATATATATATTGATCTACATTTCACACGCTCATATGAGCATTTCACATCTCCGAGCACGTGTGCCTTTGCACCAGGCGTGTCTCCCCCCCTTTCTCCCCCTCCCTCCCTTCTCCCTCCTGCCTATACATATGGATCCACACGCTCTCTCTCTCCCATTAAGCTTGGCTTCTAAGCCTGTGTGAGGTGGTCGCCCCCCCCCCCCCCCCCCCCCCCTTCACCCCCCCCCCCCCCTCCACCCCACCCTGTGACTGCTCATCACCGGGACGCATGATGTCCGGGGGGGGTTGGTGGATGGGGGTAGGGGTGGATGGGGATGGGGGTGGAGGGAGGGAGGGGTGGATGGAGGGTGGATGGGGATGGGGGTGGATGGGGATGGGGGTGGATGTGGATGGGGGTGGATGTGGGGTGGAGGGAGGGGTGGATGGGGATGGGGGATGGGGGTGGAGGGAGGGGTGGATGGGATGGGGGTGTTTGTGGGATGGGGGTGGATGTGGATGGGGGTGGATGTGGAGGGGGTGGAGGGGGGTCACCTGTGAGGAGGCTGAAGGAGC
>CM051008.1:22639812-22649812 GCA_027704905.1 Muraenolepis orangiensis
GCTTCCTTGGGCTTCTCCTGACAACAAGGACACAGGTGGACGATGGCGATTGTACCGGTTTAATCGTAGACTTTGAGCATTGTTGAACAGACAAGAGCAGGTGGTACATGCTGACATGCTAGCGCTGCTCTCGAGTTTTTAATCAAAGCGCTTTTCAATATATGCCTCACATTCGCCCGTTCATACAGCCGGCAGGTCAGGAGCAGTGAGGGTTAGGGTGTCTTGCTCAGGGACACCTCGACACTAGGCTAGGAGGAGCCAGGGGAATCGAACCAGCAACCAGACAACCATGCTATACCTCC
Organism: Muraenolepis orangiensis; assembly: GCA_027704905.1. NCBI lineage: Eukaryota > Metazoa > Chordata > Actinopteri > Gadiformes > Muraenolepididae > Muraenolepis > Muraenolepis orangiensis. Next base: position 22,640,115 of record CM051008.1, read on the forward strand.
TGAGCTACTGCTGCTCAGTAGCAATTATTATTAGTCTTATTATTGTTATTTGGTCATGACATGGTGGTTGATTCAGTCCCTCTGGTGAGCACAGTAACAACACAGTTCCTCAGAGTATGTGCAGAAAGTTAGATGAAATAATGATGGATAACTGAAGCATGTGTTGTGCACAGTTTACGATTGAACCATACACAAACAGGATTGGAAAAACAAAGTAAAAATATGGGAATATTAGGAAAACAATATGAAACTCAGCAATAGCATCGCTGCCTGACAGATACGATAATAATAATAATATGCATCAGCTTGCCTATTCTTTTAGAAAGCTAAAAAATGCAGCAGGTCTGTATTTCTCGTTTCGAAAAACAAAAAAAATACCTACATGCATTATAGTGCAATTTGAGAGCTGAATTGGAAAACAAAAGGAGGGAGCTCCGAGTATTACATTCCAAAGAGCTGGACTGTACATTATGGCTTCAGTTTCAAAGCCATCGGGGGAGTTACAGACTGTACAACACAGGAGGATCAATGGAATCACAGTGCCACCTACTGGCCGTGTCCGGTCACTTACTGCAAATGAGCGCATCAGACGTTAGCTCTGTTGTTTGGCTTTGAATGGGTTCACCCAGGGGTCTGAACTCAGTCTACGCGGGACCTTATACAAAAATAACAGCTGTGATATACAACAGCTTTTAATATATACATATATATATATAAATATATATAATTTGTGTCTACTTACTGAATCACTTCCAGAGGTATTCATCATAAGAGAATATATATATATATATATATCAATAAATATTGATATAATATAATAAAAAACTGTGCGCATTTAAACAATAAGCAATACTCGAGTCCGTGTTTGACTCCAACCACTTCATCAAGTCTAGTCAAGTCTTCATCAAGTGCTCAACAAAGTTTAACAACGTATTTTGTCTACAGATTTGCCTGGAAGCTTTTTACAACGAAAAGATTGGCGTTTAGCATGTATGACGTGTGTGTGTGTGTGTGGTGTATGAGTGTGTGTGTGTGTGTGTGTGTGTGTGTGCGTGTGTGTGTGTGTGTGTGTGTGTGTGTGTGTGTGTGTGTGTGTGTGTGTGTGTGATTAGACTCTGGGGCTGCTGGGTGAGGCTGCACACCTGTGGGTCCTTAGTTATCAAGGCCCACAGGTCAAACCAGCCACCACACGCACACAGACACACACACACACACACACACACACAGACACACACGACACACACACAGACAGACACAGACAGACACACACGGACACACACAGACACACACACGGACACACACACGACAGACAGCACAGACACACACACACACACACACACACACACACACACACACACACACACACACACACACACATACACGAGGAGTGTTAACATGTCAGCACTGTACCACCAAAGTCAATCCTGTTGCCCAAAGTGTTAGTAGTGCCGGATCCCATGTGTCCCATAGGATAAATCAAAATAATACACCTATAATATTGAGGTCCTACTGCTCTGTCCATTACATATACACATATTAAGCTTGGGAAAAAAATGAAATACTCCTAAAAACAACATGTATATTATGGGAATTTCCTGTTAGAAGCACAGTAGTTTCTATACAGTGTTCCTTTCAAATCTATACTGACAACATTGATGTTCTTCAAGAGATTGGACTGAGCCGCGGTCTCAAAAGGAGCGCGCGTTCAGCAAATGCTTCCACCAGGTGGCAGCAGAGAGCACAGTTTACCGTGCCGACATGGCACAATACTGCAGGGATATTAATATGAATTGTATTATGGTTTACAGGGACAGACACGCTATAAATAATCACAGTGGGCAGTGTTGCGTAAGATCCCTTCTTTGAGCTGATCCGAATATGTGAATTTTCTACTACTAAATCTACTGCTACTACCGGTACTACTATGACTACCACCACCACTACTATTACTATTATTACCAATGATATCACTCTACTCCTAATAATGCAATACTACTACTACTACTACCGCTACTACTACTACTACTACTACCGTACTACTACTACTACTACTATACTACTACTACTACTATACTACTACTACTACACTTCACTACTACTACTCTACTACTACTACTACTACTACTACTACTACTACTACTACTACTACTACTACTACTACGCTACCACTACTACTACTACTACTACTACTACTACTACTAATACTAATACTAATACTAATAATAATAATAATAATAATAATAAAAAATGAATAATAAGTAGTACAATTCACAAAACATCAGCATCACACTTCTTTAAGAGGACTGTATTTTGGATCAAACCCTAGTTGTATAGTTTGGTTTTGGTCAAAGACCGACCCGGGTGTTTCAGCGTCTTGCTCAGAGGCACGAGGCAGAGCCAAAGTCCTGATGGACACACTGGACCCTTAACAAATCCTCAGGAAAGGAAATAAAGAAAGATTTATAATCCTGGCCAACTGGTCCATGGCTTACTGTGTGTGTGTGTGTGTGTGTGTGTGTGTGTGTGTGTGTGTGTGTGTGTGTGTGTGTGTGTGTGTGTGTGTGTGTGTGTGTGTGGTGTGTGTGTGTGTGTGTGTGTGTGTGTGTGTGTGTGTGTGTGCCTGCTTGCCAGTGTGTGCTATTTATCTACAGGGACAGACAGCTAAATGATGTCGGTACAATTTATCGTTGATGCTTTATCGTGTTTCATGTGTATGAATTGAATAGGAGGCCATGTGTGATAGTAGTGGTGATAGTAGTGATAGTAGTGATAGTAGTGGTAGTAGTGGTAGTAGTGATAGTAGTGATAGTAGTGGTAGTAGTGATAGTAGTGGTAGTAGTGATCGTAGTGGTAGTAGTGATAGTAGTGATAGTAGTGATAGTAGTAGTAGTAGTGGTAGTAGTAGTGGTAGTAGTAGTGGTAGTAGTGATAGTAGTGGTAGTAGTGATAGTAGTGATAGTAGTGGTAGTAGTGGTAGTAGTAGTGATAGTAGTGATAGTAGTGATAGTAGTGATAGTAGTAGTGGTAGTAGTGGTAGTAGTGATAGTAGTGATAGTAGTGATAGTAGTAGTAGTGATAGTAGTGGTAGTAGTAGTGGTAGTAGTGGTAGTAGTAGTGGTAGTAGTGGTAGTAGTGATAGTAGTGATAGTAGTGATAGTAGTGGTGATAGTAGTGATAGTAGTGATAGTAGTGATAGTAGTGATAGTAGTGATAGTAATGGTGATAGTAGTGATAGTAGTGATAGTAGTGATAGTAGTGATAGTAGTGATAGTAGTGATAGTAGTGGTGATAGTAGTGATAGTAGTGATAGTAATGGTGATAGTAGTGATAGTAGTGATAGTAGTGATAGTAGTGATAGTAGTGATAGTAGAGGTAGTAGTGATAGTAGTGATAGTAGTGATAGTAGTAGTGATAGTAGTGGTAGTAGTGATAGTAGTGGTAGTAGTGATAGTAGTCTACTGAAACCTCTTCACAGCAGTTACGTAATGACATCTGTCCCCCCTGGTGGTCTGTGTCATGTGACACCAGACTTCTCTTGACCCCCCTCTCTTCAACACATGAACGCATGCAACGTTATTGAATGAGTACGTGGATTAGTAATGAATGGTGTTTGTTTGGGCTCTCCTTTGCAGCATTTATATTGTGTTGTTGTTGTTGTTGTTGTTGTTGTTTACCAACAGCACTGTGTGTCGTGTGTGTGCACGTCGTGTGTCAATCCCCTTCCATTAGCTCCTAAAACGGTTGCATGCTTTGATAGTGTTTAGCCTCACTTCAGCTGTTTGGAGTGGGTGTGTGCTTGTGTGTGCGACACTTGTGTGTGTGTGTGTGTGTGTGTGTGTATACGGTGGCGTGCACGTGTGTATGTGTGTGTACGCGAGCATGCGTGCACGTGTGTGTATGTGTGTGTACAATAGCATGCTTGCACGTGTGTGTACGTGTGCGCGTGGTCATGTATGTGTGTGTACTGTGTGTGTACGTGTGAGTGTGTGTGTGTGTGTGTACGCAAGCGTGCATGTGTGTGTACACTAGCATGCGTGTGATGCACGTGTGTGGGTGTGTGTGTGTGTGTGTGTGTCTGTGTGTGTCTGTAGGCTACCATGCGTGTGTATGTCACCTGTGCTGTGTCTTTACCTGGATGAGGTAGTGAGAGCAGAGGCTCAGGAGCTCCAGCAGCTGGAGATGGCTGCCTGCCGACAGGACGTCCTGGATCACCACGGGGTCCAGCAGGATCTGCATGTGGGCCGAGAGATGTGGACGGTGTGAACACACAGAACCATGTGACCTGTGAGTTAATCATCGGTACTGTCCGGCTGCAGTGGACCACTTCTCCAGCGCTTTGATACTAGAATATATGTCTTGCAAAGGAACATCAAGGACATTCTGTAGGGCTTGTTACCAATTTGTTCTTTCCATCCCGCCCCACCCGAGACGCCATTCAAATTATTATATATATATTATTATTATATATTCGGTTCATATTATTCTTAACAACATGTGTTTCCACTCGCTGGTGTCTTGACCTAGCAAGGCAGCGGTAGCCTGCTTGTCTCAGCCAAGTGGGACGACGGAGGTCACCTCGACCAGTTCTGCGGTGTGTGGAGGAGGAGAAACGGCACACATCCCCTGAGGTTCCTTAAAACCTACTTCTTCAAAATAAAATAGGACCAACGAAAGACAAAGCGGTGTGTACTATGGGGGGAAGCATAGTGTAGGGTTCCATCCCCATTCTCCACTGTGGAGGCAGGTGTCCTTGAGCAAGACGCCTAACCCTGCCTGCTTCTCAATGACATTAAGGCATCTGTAAATTCACTGCAAGACACATGTCTGTTGAGTCCGGCGTGCTGGGTTCAGGTAGTGGCTGTGCAGACTGTCTTTGTGTATATAGACTCCTATATAAGCTCTGCCTTTGCCCGTGAGTACGACCAAAGCACCGGTGGTCACATGGTAGCAGCCCCCTGGTGGGTTGTAGTCTTAACGGTAACTAGAATGCAGAATCAGCCGTGCATGCATGGGGAACAAATGTGCAACAGGAACAGCAGTAGCAGCAACAAGCAGTCGCTAAATAGTCGCTTTTAGCAGCAGCATCTAAACAAAACCTTTTCCACCGAGCAGTAAACAGGGCTGTGGCTCCGAGACCTCAGGGTCAACATTATAAACTGGGCCACCCAGCTGTCAGCCGCCGCTTGACCCGATCTGGAGGTCGACAAAACTCAGTGAAGCCTGGAGCCTCCGCACCGGACTGTCTGACACACTGGGATGGGTCTGATCGAGTGGAATCACCAACAACATAGTGTCAGTATATAAATGATAAATGACAGATGGGATTTTCTCTTAGATTTCCGTCTCCTCTCCAAATCCTTTACGATTTGATTTGATTGGTTTTGGTTTGGTTTCAGTTATTGTGTCGTATGGCATTACTTGGTGGTTAGGGAGTGATTTATTTTGGGAAATCGGTCAAACGTGAAGGCTTTGTGAATCAGAAGATCCACACGCGCCCCCCCTCACAGGGATACTCTGATGAAACACCTCGGTACGGTCAACTGCCCACGTTCATTACAGACTAAACTGCAACTCTATAGCACCGTGTGTCCAGCGGAAGTGGCTGCTATGGTAGTCGAGTAGCTCTGACCTCTAAAGTAAGCCAAACGTCCTACAGCCGCTAATCACTGCTCGGCCGGCATCCCATTGGCCTAACGGCCGAGAGTTCCAACCAATCGTCTCTCTCTCTTTAAAAAGTAGCAAAAATGTGTGTTTAAATAGCTTCACTCCACCTCCTGTCCTGTGCTGAAAACAACCGCTACTGCGGTACTTTTACCACTATAGTATCTCCTTGATACTGTCTACATGTAAGAGGACGGGTTGTATATACTCTAGAGGGTTGTGTAAGTACGTACCGTGGAAGAGGACGGGTTGTATATAGGCCTACTCTAGAGGGTTGTGTAAGTACAGACACTGAGAACAGGATGATGAGGATTTTAACAGGATGTTAGCAGAAAGCAGATCTATCGCTGACAGTAAAATCACCTTGGATGCGTATATATTTGCTAACAAAAGCACACACCATGGTCTAGTTTCACTGTCGCTACACCCAGCAAGGTGGAGTTGACAAATGATAATTCCATAACTTCAAAACCATAAATAGATCAAAAATTGAAAAAAACATCAAAACAGTATTATGGTCGTTGCTCTGGCTCTCTGGACGTATAGGCAGTTCTTGGCTCTCTGTGACAAGTAGATAAGCCACGGTAAGCGATATGCTTACTTAACGTCCGACTCAAATTTCGACGCAGTGCAATCTCCCACGTATCGGTATTCCTTTGTGCTGCCTTTGTGGCGTGGAATAAAGAAATAAATAAAAGACAGGGAAAAAAGGATTTGCTTGCCAAACTGAACTGCAGATGTCCATCTCTTCTCCTAATCTACTTCTGGGCCTGGCTTAGAGCCAGCTGGGATTTGCCTGATTTAACCTCTATCTGAGACTGAAAGCGCGGAAGGGGAGGGGAAAACAAAAAAAGAGAAAAGAGAAGGATAATGACGCTCTGGTGAATAGTCGTCACGTTTGGTTCTTATTTTGGGAATCTGCACACGGCCCTGTTGGGTTCAGAGCGTTATTCATTCAGTTGGTTTGAATGGGGCACATTTGCAACAGTTAAACGTGCAGCAATGTGGGACTCGGAGGGTATAACGGATAATCTCATACAAGATAAAAGATTCAAGATGTTTTTATTTGCCGTTTGCAACAAGTACAATGGAGTACTCACTCCCCATTCCCTCCCGCATTATGGATTTCAACAACAATACTATACTATAAACTATACTAAACCATACAATACTATACTATCAACTACACACTCTTGTCCTCACTAGTTGTGCATTTTTTTTATTCGGTAATGTGTGTGTGTGTGTGTGTGTGTGTTGATCTGTGTGTGTGTGTGTGTGTGTGTGTGTGTGTGTGTGTGTGTGTGTGTGTGTGTGTGTGTGTGTGTGTGTGCATGTGTGTGTAGTGCACCAGCACCTAGGCACGTGGCTGCAGGATTTTACGAGGTCAATATTTACAGTGCGGCGATAAGCATATTGCTCTCGTCTCTCTCCTCTCTCATCTCCTCTGGTGCTGCCGGGGCTTCAGGCTTTAGGCTGTTGACCTATTTGTCCGAATGGGGGCCCCTTCACATTGGCTCAATTCCACAGCACAGGAAATAGAATTAAGAGTAATTATTACGCTCCAGTCCGTGTGTATGTGTGTGTGTGTGTGTGTGTGTGTGTGTGTGTGTGGTGTGTGTGTGTGTGTGTGTGTGTGTATGTGTGAAGTCTCAGCGAGCCATGGGACACCGAGCCCAACGGGAAGATTTACCGACCACCGCGAGGGGTCGGCAAAGGTCACCGACAACATAACAGCGAGACGACAAGACTGTGTCTGGATCACAGCGTCTGAAGTCATGATGTGTGCAGTAGGAGTGGAGCTGTTTTGTCTGTGTCATCGTTTGTGTCCCAAGCTGTCTCCCGCTGTGGCCGTGTGGCTCCCTTTGCTCACACGCTCAGGAGGGATAGAGCCAGTTGTCTGGCAACCGGAAGCTCGCTGGTTCGATCCCCCTTGGTTCCTCCCCCGAGCCTAGTGTCTGGGCCTGAGCAAGACACCCTGACCCTAACCCGCTTCTGACTGTGGCTGGCTGTCTCTGCATGGCTGACACGGCAGCCATGCAGGTGTATGAATGGGTGAATGTGAATGAGGCAATAATTGCAAAGCAATGCTTTTGTTTTTCTTATTATGCTAGGGCTCTCTGCAGCCAAACATGTTTATACGAGTGAAAGTCAGACCTGAGCTGTTCTGTTTATATGAAATATACTGGCTTTCACACCCGGCTCCGAACCCAAACAGAGCTGTTGCATCTCTGCAGAGGCTCAAGATGCAACAGCTCTTAACGGTATCTGACGACTGGTTAGCTTAGTGCGAACCCTTTACATAATACTGTGTTAAAACTTGTTTTTATTTTTGTCTGTGTCTGCAATTTTTTCAAGGATGCGAGTTAAGAGGCTATTATTTTGAAAGGGGCTCCATGAAGGATTCCCGAGTGTGGCGCACATCTCGTTGTTTACTAAATGGAATGTGTTTTCAGGGGTGATTGATCTCTGAATATTGTTCTTCTGTTGTATCCTATTGCCTTGCTGGGAACACATGCTGTTGAGGAAATGGTGTGTGTGTGTGTGTGTGTGTGTGTGTGTAAGAATATATACTGTATGTATATCTTTTTTGTATATATATATATATGTGTGTGTAGGTTTAGTGTGTGTGTGTGTGTGTGTGTGTGTGTGTGTGTGTGTGTGTGTGTGTGTGTATGTGTGTGTGTGTAAGTATATATGTATGTGCGTGCGTGCGTGTGTGCGTGCGTGCGTGTGTGTGTGTGTAGGTAGGTATATGTATGTGTGTGTGTGTGTGTGTGTGTGTGTGTGTGTATGTGTGGGTATATGTGTGAGTGTGTGTGTGTGCGTGTGCGTGTGTATGTGTGTGTGTGTAAGTATATATGTGTGTGTGCGTGCGTGCGTGTGTGTGTGTGTAGGTAAATGTGTGTATGTGTGTGTGTGCGTGCGTGCGTGCGTGCGTGCGTGCGTGTGTGTGTGGGACTCACCTGTCCCGTGTAGGCGAAGTCCAGCGCGTGCTCCAGCCCGACGCTGGTGACCCCCTGCAGGGTGACCTCGTCGGCCTGGCTCTCCAGCATACAGAGGCTGAACATGGCCTGGACACACACAGAGACATAGCCCTGCCTCAGCCAGACACAGTATATTGTCTGTTTAGAGAATCGTAATTCTGGTGGTAATTCTTCGACCCGACGGCTCGTAGCCATGTGGCTGAGCGGTAAGAGCGTTGGCCTTCCCGCCATCGGGCCGACCTCTAGTTGGCGTGGCTACACACCTCCACCACGCCAACTAGAGGTCCCCAGACGTCAACACTGTTCCATGTCCCATAAGTAGGCTAACCATCGAGTTTTGGGTCCAATTCCGTACATACAATTTTGAGTTATCTTGCTAACAGACAGACAGACTGACAGACAGACAAACCGACAAACAGACAGACAGACAGACAGACAGACAGACAGACAGACAGACAGACACACAGACAGACAGACAGACAGACAGACAGACAGACAGACAGACAAACAGACAGATAGAAAAACAGACAGACAGACAGACAGACAGACAAACAAGGGTGAAAACAGGTCCATCTTCGATGGCGGAAGTATAGATACAGCAACATCCATTGTTTATATGTATATATATATATATATATGTATATATATATTTATATTGATATATATATACAGAGAGAGAGAGAGAGAGAGACAGAGAGAGAGGGATAGAGAAAGACAGAGAGACAGAGAGTAAAAGAGAGACAGAGAGAAAGAGATGAAGAGATATAGGTATAAAGAGATATAGGTATCGATGTTGATATCAATATCCATACTGTGTGTACATTAATACACATTAATACCATTGATTTATAGGTGGCCCATTCGAACAAGACCCACAACATGCTGAACTTTGTCCTACTGCTCTGTTCTATTTGATCAATTGAATGTATTATAAAAAATATAAATAACTGAAGAACAAGTGAAGTGAGAAAAGTTTAGTTAGAATTTGTTAGTATTTGTTGATTAAAAATGGAAAATAGGTGTACAATATGCGAGTGCAGAGCGAGAGTGTAT
>CM051008.1:22659812-22682312 GCA_027704905.1 Muraenolepis orangiensis
GGAGATAGTGCCAACCTGTCTGCACCTGTCTTCTCAGCCGGTGGCATGCCACTGTTGATCATTCACGAATACAAAACGCGCCGTTATACGCGTCCGTTAAGTTCGGTGCCCGGTGCGATGTGAATGAACAGTGCATTACATTACATTACATTACATTACATTACATAGTCCCGGCGAATCGTGGTGCATGTAGGCTATAGCCAACGAAAGGAGGAGGACAGGTTGGGTTGCCCTTAAAATGTTGGTGCCACTGGCCCCCTTTCTAAATCGTCGTCTGTGCTGCACGTCGTCCTTGAATGAAGTGAATCAATCAAATATATAGTCGCGGTCCACTCTGGATCAAACGGTATAGCCGTTAAGTCACGCTGAGGCATGGGCGGGGAGTTATAGTATAGTCGAATAACCTGCAAACAAAACAACACCCCCCCCCCTGGAAGCGATAACGGTTCCCCTTACATTCAGCGACCCGAAAAAGTAACCATTGAGGCTCACTATGTATAAGATGATGCTGATGCTGAGGATGATGGGGAGGGGGGGAGTGGAAGGATATAGGATACTCACGCCCGGTGGGGATGATGCTGGTGGTATAGGCGTCCGTACAAAACGCTCCGGCTCGCCCGGACAGCTCGCGGCGGTCTGTGTCCGTCCATTCATCATCATCATCATCATCATCACTTTTTTTTCCCCTCTCTCAAATCTTCAACCTGTCAAAAGGTCTCCATAGCAACAGGCCGTCGCATCCGTCCGGGGGTGACCCATTGTGCATGTGTTAACTTCCCAATATATATATATATACCCCCCCGCCAAAAGAAATATCTTGTTCTACTGATCAACATAATAAGTTCTCCTTTTTGGTGTTTTGGTGAAGCACATCTTGTTTTAATGTTCCACAAGACGCTATACGCACCTCACTTGAATGTGTGGTTTAACGCCAAAAGACGTCGTTTGCCGTTCATCTGTTGTGTGTTTAAGAAGATGGAGATGCGCTGTCCATCATTCTGCAGCCTCTCCGGGACACTTTATTGGACGCGCTAACATAACAACTCAATGGTTACATTGTAACTCCGCCTCCCGACTCGTCGCCGTCTGATCACACTGATGCATGTGTGTGAGCCACAAAGGGAGAAACAGCGCCCTCGTGTGGATAATAAGGGTATTTCAAAAAAAGGATATATATTTCAAAAATATATATAATAATAATAATAATAATAATAATAATAATAATGATAATAATAATAATAATAATTTTTATTATTATTATTATAATAATAATAATAATAAATATAATAAGGACGACTTAAAGGTTATGGAGAGAAAAAACGACACAAATTGAATTATTGATATAGGCTTCTGGATAAATCAGTCTAACTTTTTTTTTTTTCTCATAAAAAACATACAAATATACTTTATGCTATAATACATGTTTTTATATATATATTTTAGATAATAATCTGCTTTTATTTATTTTTTTAATCTTGTATACCTACAATCTAATATATATATATATATATAAATATATATATATATAAATATATATAAATATAAATATATATATAAATATATATAAATATATAAATATATATAAATATATATATAAATATATATAAATATATAAATATATATATATATATATATATAAATATAAATATATATAAATAATATATATTATATATATATATATATATATATAGCAAAAACTGTCGAGGTGTCCTTGAGCAAGACACCCTAACCCTAACTGCTCCTGACGTGCTGGCTGTCTCCTTGCATGGCTGACTCCGCCGTTGGTGGTTGAATGTGTAATGTGAGGACTTTACATGACTTGTAAAGCGCTTTGGATAAAAGCGCTATATAAAAAGCCGGCATTATAAAAACCCGGCATTATATAAATATATATAAATATATATAAATATATATATATAAATATATAAATATATATAAATATATATATATTCATGTTTCATGACATGATTTTAATGCTAATTAACATCTGGTGCACCACTGCCCCCTAGAGGCGCCTTCCGTCCGTGCAATGAATGCAACAGAAACATGACTTCCTCGGTGCTCTGATAAAAACCCCACTATTTAGTTCCCACAAACACAGCGCCTGCTATCGGCGCTGATAGGAACTACAACACTACAACTATGTTAAAAAAAGTAAAACAGAGCGCCCTCAATAAATACCCAACCCTTTAAAACAAATCATACACAATTTAATGTTGTTAAAAAGAACAATTGAGGTAGTAAATAAAGATATTATTATCATGCTTCAATATAACGTATGATAGTGTTTGTGTGACAACCGGACGAGGAGGAGGAAAGGAGGAGGAGGAGGAGGAGGAGGAGACTCTTAACTTCGTCCCAAATCCACAACAAGTATTCGGTGTTTTTTTTATCTATTCAAAGGTACCGATGTAGTCGTCTGCTGCTCTTCTGTTTGGAGGATCCGTCCGGGGTGAGTCTGTGTGTGTGTGTGTTGTTGTTGTTGTTGTTGTTGTTTCGAGGACTTTACTCTTAACTTTAGTGTAGTGGTAGTTCCCGGGCCCTGTCCCCCCGGGTCTCCCGTTTCTCTCTCTTCACCCCCGACTTGGTGTCCCACTTGCGGGGGATAATGTTGTGTCAAAGGCCTCCGCACCGATCTATCTATCTATCTATCTATCTATCTGTCTATCTGTCTATCTGTCTGTCTGTCTGTCTGTCTGTCTGTCTGTCTGTCTGTCTGTCATCTATGTATGTATGTAAATATGTATGTATCTATCTCCTACATGAATCTTAAGTTACTTAACTACTTACTTACTTACTTACCTGTATACATATATATATATATATATATAGCTATTATTATGCTCATATCTCATACATACTCTATAAGCAATCTTATAACTGTTGTTATACCTAGTAGACTGTCTTTTAGCCACTGTAAACTGTACATTGTATATCACCATGCACTTTACTGCACCATGTGCACTCTGGTTAGATGCTAAATTATTTTCGCTGTACTGTACTTGTGCTGTAGTGCAATGACAATACATTTGAATCTAATGTATGTAGTGCAAATGGTGTATAATGATATCTATCTATTTAGTATTGGCTTAATTAGTTTGACTTGTTAACCACTATAACTGTCTACACTGTAACCTCCACTCTTAGTTATAGTTATGACATTATAATAACGTTATATTAGTCAACGTCGTTTTGTTAGATTAAAATGAAATGTTGCACAGTGAAAACTAAAGATTTCTGGGAGCTGGACCAGTTGCCATGCACACAATTGTAAACATAATCACATTCACCTACACCGTTCCCCTTAAAGTTAAAGTACTTGCAAATGGACTGGCAATGTTGGGGTTAATAGACTATAAAATGTAATATGATGATCTGATACCTAGGCGAGGAACTGGCAGCAACACGCCTGAAATGATTCAGCTTTCATGTCCCTGGTTATTACACACCCTGGGATATTGCTTGCACTTTATGATCATAGAATACCTTAACGTTTCATCTCCCAGCGATGTTTCACTCTAGACTAACCATCTTTTTTTAATTTTAAGGAACGGTGCCACACTGAAAAGCGCATTGGTGCGTATTGTACTCGATTAGCATTTCCCGAATATCATCGTATAATCAAATGACTTTCTTTGTTCAGGTCTGTGGGATTTCAAACAAACCGTCGACCCGGGCTTCCTGAACGACCTGACGGAGGAGGTGGGTGGTGACTGATGGGTATTGATCACCTGCTGCCCACCCTCACATCTGCACGGAAACGAGCCCAGGGCACCCAGAATGTGGACGTTCAGGCCGAGAAATTATTAATTTGAGCCGAGGAGACGCGTACAGTTCATCCCAGCACGGAACATCACTCCACTATCCGACCAAGCCTCCACCGCCATGCAGATCCCCGGGCCGTGGTGGGTGTGCCTGGCCCTGATTTGGGCCGAGGGTTGCCACGCCCACAGCCTGTTCACCTGCGAGCCAATCAGAGTGCACCGCTGCCTTGGGATGCCCTACAACATGACCTTCTTCCCCAACATGATGGAGCACTACGACCAGGACATCGCGGCCAGTAAGATGGAGGTCAGTAGTGCGCCCGTGATAACATCCTGTTCTGTGTGTACTCTGGGTTTCCCTTCTTTGTTTTGCGGTGTGAATGATCATCAAGCAAGGATAGGAAGAAGAGGAAGGCGCAGTTCTTCAGAACCTCATCAAAAGATTGTTGATTCCACCGCATCATCTGTCCGTCTTGGGTGGATACAACTCAGAGCCCCGGCCCAGTGAAGCGCTGTGGCTTCTGATCCCAGGTCCACTGACAGCGGACCGGGACTGTATCTTGTGTCCTGGTATTTCTACGGCTGCGGGGTTGGATTACAGACCAGGCCTGTTGTTTGTTCAGTGGTGTGTGAGGGGGGGAAGAGTGATCGGCCGGGGGGGGGGGTCTTTTGTGTCACATCTGGCCAGGAGAGGGGGGGGGGGGGGGGGGGGGGGGTGTGTGTGTGTGTGTGTGTGTGTGTGTGTGTGTGTGTGTGTGTGTGTGTGTGTGTGTGTGTGTGTGTGTGTGTGTGTGTGTGTGTGTGTGTGTGTGTGTGTGTGTGTGTGTGTGTGTGTGTGTGTGTGTGTGTGTGTGTGTGTCTGTCTTCTGGTTTCATCCTTCAGCCACAGGGACACCGTGGGGCCTTTGTTGTGTGATGCCTTTGATTTCTTTTTTAGATTTTATTTTTTTTCTTTCCCTGTGGAAGGAAGGGAGGAGGGGAGGAATACACCCCACCCAGTGGCACACAAAGCCTAGCCTGCATACCACACTGTAGCCCCCCCCCCTCCTCTCCTCTCCCCCTCTCTCTCTCTCTCTCTCTCTCTCTCTCTCTCTCTCTCTCTCTCTCTCTCTCTCTCTCTCTCTCTCTCTCTCTCTCTCTCTCTCTCTCTCTCTCTCTCTCTCTCTCTCTCTCTCTCTCTCTCTCCTCTCTCTCTCTCTCTCTCTCTCTCTCTCTCTCACTCTTGCTGTTGCTTTTCTGTCTCTCTCTCACCTAATCACTCACCCATTACCCCCCCTGTACACAATGCTTCTAAGTATTGTCTCCAAGGTGACAGTCACACACACACACACAGCGGCATCAATTGAAATACATTACAGTACACATACCGAGCACCAACCCGAGACCTTGCTTATCGTTATCCTATTGTTTCGAATTCATAACCTTGACGAATGTGTTCAACTTGAACTGAACTCTCTGGAAAACAATGCGAGTCTTGACGGTTATCGTAGCCGGCAGCCGATCAGTAAAATGTTCCGGAGCGGGGCTGACCTTTCCAGTCCCTGGAGTACGCCAGTGTGTTCCAGCTATTGAAACGCCCGCTGAGCGAGAGAAAGTATCTGTTTATTTGTTTATTCAAGGATGAAAATGCTGTAGTCAGCATCAGCATGCAGTCTTCCTGGGGTTCATACATGACACAAAAGACATAAAAATTCCAAAAATAACAACAATGAAAATGAAATCACATTAAGATTCAAGATTCCAGATTGTTTATTGTCCATTTGTAACAAGTACAATGGAATGCGTACTCCCCATTCACTCCCGCAGTATGAATTTCAACAGCTATACTATACTATACAATACTATACTATAAACAAACACTATATATACTATCTACTATATACTATCTACTATAAACAAAACTCTTACAATAATAAACACACAAATGAACAATAAGAACAATAAAGTGTAATGGATGATATATACATACAGTATATAGTAATATTGTAAATACATTCATATATTAAACAAGCAGATATGAACATTGTTGATAGGGATGACAGACGAACCGACACGGAGGGTTGTGAGAGACGAGGCATAAAGCATCGGTGTCTATGCGTGTCGTTC
The DNA here is from genome assembly GCA_027704905.1 of Muraenolepis orangiensis. Classification (NCBI taxonomy): domain Eukaryota; kingdom Metazoa; phylum Chordata; class Actinopteri; order Gadiformes; family Muraenolepididae; genus Muraenolepis; species Muraenolepis orangiensis. The sequence continues at coordinate 22,665,683 of CM051008.1, forward strand.
TTTTATTAGAATCTTCTAATCCTCGAAGCCTCGGGTATAAAACTCCCCCTGTGGAGGATTTAGCCTCCCGGAGTAGCAAGTCAACTCCTGACTCCTGCCCCTGATCCGTCTCCACGCCGCCACGCAAACAAAACGCGGGGGGATTGGAGGATAAAGCAGAACTCACGCAGATGAATTCTGGGACCTCTGCGGCAGAGCAAAAAAAATATAAATAAAACAACAACAAGGACGCCCTCTGTCTTGAGAGAAGCGCTGTCGGACCCCCGGAGAGACCATGTGGGCCCACAGCCAGGGACCGGTTAGAAAACGGGGAGCCCAGACCCTTGAATAGTGGAGCTGTTTGATTTCTGCGAGACATAAGAGCCTGTGTGTGTGTGTGTGTGTGTGTGTGTGTGTGTGTGTGTGTGTGTGTGTGTGTGTGTGTGTGTGTGTGTGTGTGTGTGTGTGTGTGTGTGTGTGTGTGTGTGTGTGTGTGTGTGTGTGTGTGTGTGTGTGTGTGTGTGTGTGCGCCTTCTCGTGTGTGTGTGTCCGTGCCTCCTCTGTGTGCGTTTTCTACATCAAAATTGTAACCTGTAGGCTAAGCTGTATGTGTGTGCTCCTATGATGAGTTATGCTTTTGAGCATTGGCGCTCACATTGTGTCCACTAGATAGATAACTCTCTGGTCTCCATCTCAGTGGATGTGTTGTACTGTGTACTATGAGCTATAATATGCTCCGTAGTATTGCAAATATGTTTTTATCTTGCATTGTTGATTTGTGTTCCTGAAATGGATTATTGTTCGTCGTTACCTCCGTCATCGAAGATGGAAGGAGGTTATGTTTTCTGTCTTTTGGTTTGTTTGTTGTTGTCTGTTTGGAAGGTGGGGTGGGGGGGTCTCTCTCTAAGCCATGTGGCTGTCCGTCCGTTTCCTGTTTGACGGGCCCATGGCTCCCGCTCGGTCTGCCGGTCTTCCGCAAACCCCGCTGAAACGGAAGACGGAAAGGGCCGGTGAATGGGGCCCTTTGTGCGGTGGCAACTGTGGGGCCTCAGAGCTGCGCTCCACACTCTGGGCTGGGCCTTCGGGAGCACACAGGGGAGGATCTGCCTAGCTCTACTCACTCCTGTGTGCTGGGTCTTAAAAAAAAAAATGACAAAATGTTTAACTATTTGCAGGGAGAGTTAGTGTTGATCGGTTATGCTCACCACTGTTTAGAAGGGAGAAGGTCAACGTGTGTGTGTGTGTGTGTGTGTGTGTGTGTGTGTGTGTGTGTGTGTGTGTGTGTGTGTGTGTGTGTGTGTGTGTGTGTGTGTGTGTGTGTGTGTGTGTGTGTGTGTGTGTGTGTGTGTGTGTGTGTGTGTGTGTGTGTGAGAATGAATGAATGAATGAATGAATTACTGGCTTTGTTTTTACCTCAACTACAGAATTGATAAAGCTGTACAAATTAAATGTTGGGTTGTTCATATTTAAAAAAAAAAGGGTTTTTCTGCACTGAAAGTCGTCAGTTTTCTTTGCTGTTACTCCCATTTAGATTGTATGCTTGGCTCAGCTTCAATTGTACGTTGCTTTGGATAGAAGCATCTGCAGACTGAATTGAAACGTTTATTGCCCGACAACACAATAAAAAACAGCTTTATTACAGCTGAAAGATGCTTTCACAGTTTCAATCTGCTGCCGTTTGGCAGTTTGTTCCACCACATGGCATCAGTTAGCCCGTTCCTGGAACCATGGAAGGACCAGACGAGGGTTTCCTCAAAGCCCCTAAAGCCCTTCCCGATAAGCAAAGAAAATGGTTTCAACGTGCCGTTAAACAAACTAGATGTTTGTTTTGAAAGTAATCAGTGTGATTTAAAAAAAAAAAAAAAAAAGAAGTGATTATCCCACTGTTGGCAGTCATGGGTCTAAGCTAAGAGACAAAGACCGAATGAATGGGTGTGCTAAAGCTCTGAAAACAGTGCTTGACAAACAGCGATTTGTTTTTCTGTTGACGGTTGGTTCATCTGTTTTGGTTGGGGGTGTGATCGTACCGGCGTCTACTGTCACTGTTATCGCTTTATAGGTTTGTCTGTTGAGCTGGAGGGAAAGAAGAAAACTTAACTGCACATAACTGAGGCTAAGAATGCTATAGGATGACTCATGGCCGTCCACAAAGCATGCCAAGTATCTTCTAGCTTCACAGTGCTCTCTGACCCCCCCCCCCCCCCCCCCCCACACACACACTGAGTAGTACATCAGTACATCATTCGGGATATGGGAACAAGTCGATTCATGTGAGAATCGGGATTCTTTCCTTCCACAGCACTTGTATATTGTCAGCTTAACTCTAAAATAGTTTTTTTGGTAAACAAATTTAAATGTAAGCCACAAACGTGTGATCTTAGTGTGATGTGATCTTAGTGGAAGCGAAATAATGGAACTGTCCTACAGAGAGCGCTATAGTGGGTTCGGCAATTAGCAACTCGACTGCGTTCTGCTTTGTTCAACACGTTCATGTAAAAAAAATATGTAATGGCACACCTGTACAACCCGAACCCCAACGTTAAACCACACAACATCTAAAATCGGGGTTCAAAATTTTTTTACCGCAATATTAACCAAATCGCACTACATATTGTATCGGCAAACAATGTATCGCGGGGTCCCTGCCGATTCTTCCTGTCCCTATGCTAACAGTTGAGGCTAACTGTGTCCCTGTGATCTCTCCCGCCCTTAGCCCTTCATGCCCCTGGTCAACCTGCGCTGCTCCCCCGATGTGCACCACTTCCTCTGCCAGGCCTTCGTCCCGGCGTGCACCGAGGGCACCACCGTGCTGCGGCCCTGCCGGGAGCGCTGCAGAGCCGTGCTGGCCGACTGCGCCAGGGACATGGCCACCTTCGGGGTGGCGTGGCCCCCGGAGCTGCAGTGCGACAGGTAGGGAGGGAGGGCGCTGACCACGCTAACTATTTTTGTTCTTGTTTTGTTCAAAAATGTTTTAGAGATTGGATTTCTAGAAGGTGGCGTCTTTCACAAGAGAAAGCAATAGATAGTTAGTTAGAATGTAATTTGACAATATACATATTGTATATTGTCAATATCAATTCAAGAGACTTTTATTTGTTACATCCGATATCGAGACATTTGGGTCATATTTTGTACATTTAATAACGGATTTGGATGCAACATGTGCAGTCATGCTCTATTTTATAGCATGCCGACGTTATCAAACATGAAACGTAGACTTACATAGTGACACACAGGGGTACTTGTACAATGTGCAAATGCAAAATGAAAGGTAAAATGATGAATGAATGACGTGACGTGTGTACCGCTCCACAGACTGGAGACGTGCGGCTCTGCCGGCAGCGCCAGAGCCGTCGCCGTGACCACGGCCAAGAGCTCCACATCGGCTAAGCGGGACCTGGGCTTCTGGTGCCCGCTGCAGCTGAAGACCAAGCCGGGCCAGGGCTCGTCCTTCCTGGGCTCGCCGGACTGCGCCCCGCCCTGCCAGAACATGTACTTCACGGCCCAGGAGGTGGCGTTCGCCAAGAGCTTCATCGGCGTGTGCTCCGCCGTCTGCCTGGCGGCCACGCTCTTCACCTTCCTCACCTTCCTCATCGACGTCAAGCGCTTCCGCTACCCGGAGCGGCCCATCATCTTCTACGCCGTGTGCTACTGCTTCGTGTCGCTCATCTACTTCGCCGGCTTCCTGCTGGGCGACATGGCGGCGTGCTCGGCGGGCGCCCGGCCCGGCGCTCCGGACACGGTGGTGCTGGGCTCCCAGAGCAAGGGCTGCTCGGTGCTCTTCATGCTGCTCTACTTCTTCTCCACGGCGGGCGTCATCTGGTGGGTGATCCTCACCATCACCTGGTTCCTGGCCGCTGGGCCCAAGTGGAGTTGCGAGGCCATCGAGAAGAAGGCGGTGGGTTTTTGCGCCTTGGATTCAACTTTCTTTTTAATCCTTTTTAAACGGTTGGGGAGGTGGTGTTTTTTTTTTTTTGGGTGAACCCAAATGATATTGCATAATGTTAATTTAGCAGATGCTTTTGTCCAAAGCAACTTACAATAAGTGTATTTAACATACAGTAGGTAGGCAAGAGAACTACTACTAGTCACCAGAAGTCATGTCAAGTGTATTTCCTTCCTAACAAGCCACCAAGAGCAGAACCAGGTGAGCTCAGGTGAAAGTAGAATAAGTTGACTCTAGAGTTTACACATTAAGTCAATCAAATGGGGGCAATGAGAAATAGAACAGTGAAGACTATTGTAAAGAATTGTTTCTGTAATGTTACCTTTATAATATAACGGGTGATAAGATTAGCTTCTGGTAGGTGAGTATGTATATCATACTCCTCTTTGCTTGTTCGGCCACGAGAGACATACAACTATATGAAACATGAACTGTTGTTCTGTTCTTTAAATTATATTATATATATATTTAATTAAATAAGAACAAAGTAACATTAAAAGGTGTACATTTTTAGTTACTAGTAACATTGGAATAGTTACTAGCATAAATTACTACCTAATAAGAAGTCATAGTTACTATTACTTACGCCAGCCATAAGAAGTCATAGTCAATAGTTACTATGAATAACTCAAAAAAAGATAGTAGTCATAATATATACGTACTATAGTAACTTTAAATGACTTCTCCCAGAGCAGCGCTCCAGCGTTAAGAGTTGGGCTCACGGGGTTGTCCGAGCTGACACTTGTCTGAGCTAACGGCGTTTAATGCGTGACGCGTGCGCGCAGGTATGGTTCCACTCGGCGGCCTGGGGCATCCCGGGGGCCCTGACGGTGCTGCTGCTGGCCCTCAACAAGGTGGAGGGCGACAGCATCAGCGGCGTGTGCTTCGTGGGCCTCTACGACCTGGACGCCCTGCGCTACTTCGTGCTGGCGCCGCTGGGCGTCGGCGTGCTGCTGGGCCTCTCCCTGCTGCTGGCCGGCATCGTGTCGCTCAACAACGTGCGCCAGGTGATCCAGCACGACGAGCGCAACCAGGGCAAGCTCAAGAGGTTCATGATCCGCATCGGCGTGTTCAGCACGCTGTACCTGGCGCCGCTGCTCACGCTGCTGGCGTGCCACGTCTACGAGCAGAGCCAGCGCCGCGCCTGGGAGAGCACCTGGATCAACGACCGCTGCCAGGAGTACAGCATCCCCTGCGCCCACACGGTAGGCTGTGTGTGTGTGTGTGTGTGTGTGTGTGTGTGTGTGTGTGTGTGTGTGTGTGTGTGTGTGTGTGTGTGTGTGTGTGTGTGTGTGTGTGTGTGTGTGTGTGTGTGTGTGTGTGTGTGTGTGTGTGTGTGTGTGTGTGTGTGTGTGTGTGTGTACGTGTGTGTGTGTGTGTGCGTGTGTGTGTGTGTTCAATCAGTCAGTCATACAACATTCACCTGAAATGATTTTCCATACACAGAGGCATGTTGGACCTTTTAGAACAGGGAAAATAAATGTTATGTCAAGACTTGAGCATCGTCACGATCTCAAACTACCAGATGCTGTTCAGTCAGGGTTATGGAATGAGTAGTTAAGTATTGGCAGCATCCCCAGAATAGGATATCGGCAGTCACATAAATTGGCTGAGAACCAATGTGTGCGTGAGAGAGTGAAGAGTGAGAGGCTGAAGAGTGAGAGGAGAGAGGCTGAAGAGTGAGAGGCTGAAGAGTGAGAGGAGAGAGGCTGAAGAGTGAGAGTGAGAGAGGCTGAAGAGTGAGAGGAGAGAGGCTGAAGAGTGAGAGGAGAGAGGCTGAAGAGTGAGAGGAGAGAGTGTGAAGAGTGAGAGGAGAGAGGCTGAAGAGTGAGAGGAGAGAGGCTGAAGAGTGAGAGGAGAGAGGCTGAAGAGTGAGAGGAGAGAGGCTGAAGAGTGAGAGGAGAGAGTGTGAAGAGTGAGAGGAGAGAGGCTGAAGAGTGAGAGGAGAGAGGCTGAAGAGTGAGAGGAGAGAGGCTGAAGAGTGAGAGGAGAGGGCTGAAGAGTGAGAGGAGAGAGGCTGAAGAGTGAGAGGAGAGAGGCTGAAGAGTGAGAGGAGAGAGGCTGAAGAATGAGAGGAGAGAGGCTGAAGAGTGAGAGGAGAGAGGCTGAAGAGTGAGAGGAGAGAGTGTGAAGAGTGAGAGGAGAGAGGCTGAAGAGTGAGAGGAGAGAGGCTGAAGAGTGAGAGGAGAGAGTGTGAAGAGTGAGAGGAGAGAGTGTGAAGAGTGAGAGGAGAGAGGCTGAAGAGTCAGACTCCTTGTTGCTGTTTGTTCCACACTCTAGAGTTGTTATTTTCAAAATGTGTCAGTAGCATAATACAGACACACACTCACACAAGATACAAGATATTTGTATTGGCCATTTGTAACAAGTACATTGGAATGCTTACTCCCCATTCCCTCCTGCGGACACCCACGGTTCCTATTTTATTATCGATTTCTTATTTTCCATGTGTGTGTCTGACTTGTCTCTGTTGCCCAGACGACGGCGAACGCCCGTCCCGACCTGGCTCTGTTCCTGGTCAAGTACCTGATGACCCTGGTGGTGGGCATCTCCGCCGTCTTCTGGGTCAGCAGCAAGAAGACCTGCTCCCAATGGGCCTTCTTCTTCAACCGCACCCGCAAGAGAGAGTAAGAGGGGGAATCTAACCCACACCCCACACAACATACTAAATCAACATCTGGAAGATACAAGATACAAGATTTTTATTTGCCATTTGTAACAAGTACATAGGAATGCTTATTACTCCCCATTCCCTCCCGCAGTATAAATCTCCAAAACACCACAAAAATGATATATGCAATACAAATCAACATAAAAAGAGCAGCAAAGTGACTTAAATGATATGCACATGTTTTGGATTTTTTTTACAAAAATCTTTAAAAGCATTTAAAGTGGCAGTATCATGTGATGAGTCCAAAAAAGTATATCATTGGTCCCATACATGTTCACACACAGTGAAATGTGTTTCTCTGCATTTGACCCATCCTAGGATTAGCAGCTATTGTTATATACAGCGCCCAGGGAGCAGGGTAGGGGTCTGGTGCCTTGCTTTAAGCAGTGCTCAGGTGTTTCGGGGGGACTTGAACCGGCGACCTTCCGGTTCCCAAGCCAAGTCCTAACAGACTGAGCTTCCGCCGCCCCATTAAAACAATGAGTGACGGAACCGTGGAATACAATATAATCCTAATAATGGCTCTGAGGAGAAGCTGAGGATAAATATAGATCCTGCCGTTAAGTTTGATGTAACGCAAAATACTAGTGTAGCCTTGCTGTGTGTTGTATTGGTTAGTGTGCTATGAGTGTTATGAGTATGACTAAACGTCATGCTTAGTTCATCATTTAAATGTTGGTCTCAAGAAGTGGAATACATAATTGAATATAAGGTTAAGATGAAGTAAATGTGATTCAAGCAACACAGACACACAAGCGTTTCAAGTCCCGGACAACAGCCTTCTGAAAATGTGAAGTTCTGTCTGTTATCCACCGGTGGCTTCGTTCAATTATAAGAAAAAGGGGGAAGGTTTTAAATGCTTTCAAATGCTTTTAAATGTTGGTCTCAAGGAGTGTAATACATCAATGAATCTAAGATGGTTAAGTCAATTTGATTCAAGCAACACAGACACACAAGCGATTCAAGACCAACAGCCTTCTCCTGTAATGAATGGATCACATGATGATACTCATAATCACACCCTGGTGGCCACTGTGTGCTCTGCACCCCCCCCCCTCCCACAGCCCCATCAGTGAGAGCCGCCGGGTACTCCAGGAGTCCTGCGAGTTCTTCCTCAAGCACAACAGCCGCGTGCAGCACAAGAAGAAGCACTACAAGCCCAGCTCCCACAAGCTCAAGGTGGTCTCCAAGTCCATGGGCACCAGCACGGGGGGCACGACCGACGCCTCCGCCAACGCCGACCCCGCCGCCGCCATTGACAACCGCCACGACCGTGACCACCGCGAGGCCCCTGCGGTGGCGGCGGCGGCGGCAGGGGGAGGCCCCCCGAGCGCCCTCTCCCCGGTGCCCTTCCCCGACCCCAGGGGCTCTTCGGAGGTCTCTGAGAACCCGAGGAGGGAGCCCCTCCTGGAGCGGGCCACCTCCACCCGAGGCTCCCGGCGCGGGGGAGAGAGGGACAAGGAGAAGAGGGAGCCCGGGGAGAGGCGGAGCAAGGGCTCCAGTAAAGTCAGCAGCCGCTCCGAGAGCTTCCGACGCCTCCCGGACGGAAGGTAAGTCTGACACTGAAAATACGCTTTGGGCTTAAGTGTAGGGCTCGTGCATCCCAATGCATCATGGGGATTTTTGGTTGCAGATACTCCGCCATATTGAGAGGAGATATCCAGAGAGAGTTGTAGTCCTGTAAAATCAAACATCAACCTAAACATACCGTTTGTCATGGGAAACGCTGTAGAAGTTTTGTACACAACAATATCTCCCCATAATGACAAATCATTTCACGATTAATTATTAAACAATGACCCAAATAAAACCCACTGCTACTCACATAATAAGTAATATTCCAATGCAATTATGCTTCAAAGCAGCTTTTTCTTTATCTAACAAAAATCTTCCATGGGATAAAGTCCTTTCTTCTCAAAGTGTAATAACACTAATGTCTCGGTGATGTGTGTTTGCGTCTGGCTCACAGGGTGACTCCCCGGAGTGACCTATCAGAGGCCAGACAGCTCCCCGGCGGACAGCATCTTCATCCGGCTCCCAACCAATCACAGAGCGGCAGCGCCAGAGGCTCCTCCTCCCGAGCGGTGCACCAACCACAGGAGGAACCACAAGGACCGCGAGAACAAGGACAGTAGCTGCTGAGACGTCCGGCTGTCTGTCCTGCAACCCACCAAACGTCCGTACGTCCACCAACCAGCCGACAAACCAACCAACCAAACAAACAAATAAACAAGCAAACCATTGATTTTTTTTTTTTGTTTACAAAAATCTGTTACAAACGCCAGCTGTTATCTGCCCACAGCAGACTTGGATAATTGTGTCTTTATATGAATACATGCATTTTTACTGTGTTAGTTTTTGTCATAGTTGGTCATTAGAAAGATCACATCTCAAGCTTTTTTGAAACTTTTGTCTGTTTCAGTGTAGAGGCGATAGGGATTCACTACTCAAGGACCCTCTTCCTTTCGATGGTATATATTAATTTCCTCCTTTTTCAACGGTGCCTTTCGTGTCACTTAGCTTTATCGTGCTATTAAGACAAAAAGCCTTTTTCAACTGTCTTTGTTTTCTATGGGACAAGCAATTAGACATGTTGTTTTTTATATACCACATGTGGAAACCCATTTTAAGGGAATTTCCATATAGATACGTTGTCCGTGTCACTGCAAGCTGCAGTGAACCGATGCAATTTCTATGTAAATAATGAGTTGTTTAGGTATGCAGGTCTCTTCCACTGGGTTAGTCTTAACACTGGGTGTGTTGGGGGGACGTGGTGTTGTTGCCAATCCAACTGCTGGATGCTGGCTCTTTTCTGGTTGTTTTGTCAAAGCAACGAGTCTTGAAAGAAATGTTTCGCAAATGTTAGTAGTTCGACACGTTTTTTTTATACTGTTTTCAAAGAGCCACGATTATGTGATTCAAACGATATATTTTGAGGTGACAATGAATTTTGAACTCGATACATAAACACCCCAAATCTTTAGTAATGTGCGTACAATTTGCTTTAAAAACCTAAGGCTCTTTCATAAGAATGTGCACACAATGCTTTGGTGAAATTGCTACTGCACACGTGTGTGTTTATACGGTATACCTATTTGTGGTTAAATAATGTAAAAAAAAAAAAAACACTAACAAAAGAAAAACATTTAAGTCACTTTGCACTGTTTATATTGAAACACAAACCATACATGTATAATGGTCTCAAATAGGTCCAAGACTTTGTGAAGCTGTTTATGGGTTATTTATATGAAATAAGGGACCATATGCTTTTCATCAAATTAATTGAGTATTTGCTTATGACCCGGTATTTAATGGTCTTTGCTTTGAGCCCATTCACCACTTCTGGGCTGTCTTTTACCACTTGAGAGTACAGGTAAGGATTTTTTTCACTACGCAACAAAAGGGAATCCATGTTCTTGAAGCTTTTATAAGCCTATAGGCTATCGCAATGTATGGCCCTAAGTCGGTTTACCTACTATTTCCTTTCTGCTGTTTTATACTGTTTTTTTTATATTTTGTATAGGCTATACCTTTGTATGATTCATTAAAATGTTTAGCCCCTGTTAGGCCTATGCCAAGTTATTTGTTATTGTTATTGGACAATAAAATGAAAATAAAATGTTTATGTTGAAACGTGCTGGTCCTCCTCCACCTGCTGCTGGGATAGCAGAAGCCTCTCTGCTCCAGTGAGGGCTCCATTGATAGACGGGCCTGATAGAGTAACTGTACCTCTTAACTAATACACATTGGATAGCACAGACATGGAACAGATTGAAACCCCATTTGATCCACTTGGTGGCCCAAGAGAGGGCCTGGGAATAGACATAGTCATACGTGGTGTAGTGTCTTTCCTGGGGTCCCTGACTCAGCAGGGACATGGGGATGGGACATGGTGTGTGTTGACGTTGACGTTATTCACCATGTTCAATAAACGGCAGTAGAGAAGTTCATGTTGTAGCCTACGACCTGGTCAGTTTGGTTCATGACATATTTAATTTTTAATTGTAACATAAGTCATATTACAGAGGTAGACAGAAATGAATTGCAATGACATTTTGGATTATATTTCAGTAATTTGTCCCGGTCGCTAAAGACCTAAAGAAAATCCTGAAGATGAAAGAAAGAAAACAATACTCACTGTTTATTTATCTCAAATACAAAAATGTAATTAACCAATGAGAGAGATTATAATTGCCATACTTTGTAATAATTTGTAATGATTGGTAATGCTTTGTGTTCTTTGGAATTTAGCCTAGCTTAACAGCTATCTCAACCATTGGCAAACTATTGCAATATAATGATATGATTGGCCTTCACTGTGAAGAATCTTGTAGATACTTATGGCTTCTACTAGAAAAGCCAACTGTTGTTGCCAAGCTACAACTATTTTATTTACTCAGCACTTTGAGATTCTTGTGAATGAAAAGTGCAATACAAATGCATTATTATTACAATACATTTTCTGAAATAATCCTTATTCACTGTCCACTAGTTAATCACATTTTAGTATTTGAGATAAATAAACAGTGATGACTGTTTCCATCTTCAGGATTTATTTTAGGTCCTTACCTACACTGAATAGGTCAAACAAAAACGACTGGAGAACGTGTTATAGTGGAGCTACTGATCAACAGTGGGACAAATTACTGAAATATAATCCAAAATGTCATTGCAATTCATTTCTGTCTACATCTGTAATATGAGCATCCGGCCTGGAATGGGATGCTCCCCCTGAGCGTTATGGGAGGGAGAGAGAGAGAGGAGAAGGCGGGACTTTCAGTTACATGGGTTTAGCGGTGAGACAGGGGGCGGGACATGCGATACCGAGATATCCGGGTCATCAGTGACATGTATCGAATATGAGCTTGGCTTTGTCAATATTTTCGTCAAAACTCCATATGTATTCTCCCTCCTTGTTCGTTGTCATGTTCTTACGTTATTATTCTCGCTCCGTCCGGGGACTGCTAACTGGCGTGTAAGACAATAGGCCGGAAATTGCGTTGCGTAGACCGGGATAACGCTACGACTCGGGGTCCTCTCTGGAGCCTACCTGCGTCCTCGACTAAAAGGACTCCAGTTGGAGTCCAGCTTGGGGCTCACATCATCGCCCCATCCTCGCCGAGACACGATGTCTCCTCTCGGCCGGCTGCTGCTCCTCGTCTGCCTCGTCCTACCTCTGTATGCCGTGGAGAAAGTGAGGAACCGAGGCTATCGAAAGGACCATGCAGAGTTTGACAAGGTAAGGACACATGTGTACCTACATACAGGATAACATAGTTTCCTCTTTGTTTGACACAGGTTTTCTTATAAATTGCAGACTATTTGGTACTTCAGTACTTTTGCGTGATTATCAAATTACAAATAGTGAAACGTCTAATAGCCAATATAGTGTTCCATGATTGAAGGTCTGTCTTTTATTGAGAATAACTTGTATAGATAATTCTACATATATGCATATAAACATAAGTGTCCCCTCTCTGAGCCAAATGTGGCTTCATTCCAGCAGACATGATGAAAAAAAGAAAAGCCAGACGGGAAGTTCTGATGTATAGATTGAGTCTGGCTTTTTCTTTTCTTTTTTCTGTGAAGCAGAATTGAACACATGCAGGCAACAAAGCTTAAGGGAAAAAAAACAAAAAATCTTAACATTGTAGGCCTATTATGTGTATGGCGCTTTCTAGTTGTTTGCAGTATGCTTAGATGCCAACCGCTCCATCTAAGTAACACTAACCCCAATGCTGAAACTAACCAGTGGAGGCTTGTATGATGAATCTAGTAACTCATGTCGCCTTCTGTGTCTAGTGCACTGGAAACGATGCAGACAATCCCAACTGCACTAGAATCTCAGAGGAAGCACGCTCTACTAGTACAGACACCATGGTAATCCTATTATCATACTATTTATTTTTTTACTACAAATGAGATGTGCTTTTGTGAAATGGTCAAATCACCAAAAGCCATCGCCTTGCATTGCATGTTTTTGCATAACTCCTTTGGCTCTTAATATGTGATTCCTAAGTGCTTCTGATGCATGGCCATTGCTTGAGGTAGGCCTACACTGCTTATGTGTAAGATTCAATTCAGGCAGCGCTGCCGCACACTCAGGCTGGAGGCTGGAGGTTGATATAAAAGTCAGCTGTAGAGGTCTGTGGACAGAGGCTCCATTCACCACAGTGTATACTCTGAACAGGGGCCAAATCCAAACCCAGCCTTGCTAATGTGGCACCATGGATTTCCCATTTTTTATTATACCAAACACTATTGGCAAAATTCCTTTTCTATTGAAGTGGTCTACGATACCTCTTTTTAATGGATTTATGACTAACTTACCAAGTTATTTTTATATTTTGACACAGACAAATTCCATTAGATCACATTGCAATGCCACCACATATTCCGTTAAAATTCGGCATGCGTTTATTGCGGCGGCTGGTGAACTGTAAAGGGTGATGTCATGCACCACGGTTGCAGATGGTTTTGTTGGCTCCGGCGTGGCCCCTTGACGACTAGAACAGACCGTGGCCTCCTCCCAGCAGCCGGCCGTGTAGCTACAGTAGATACCCATGGGATGAGATCTGATGCTCTTCTGTGCTATTTCAGTATCCTCGCTTGCAGATTTGAGAGAAATCCTTGGATCGGCAAATCCGAGGCTAAAAACCCAAGTAACTCCTGGCTGCCCCCACGCCCACCCACCCGTTTAAAGGCAGGGCTCCGTCTGGAAACTGGAGATTTTGTTTTCTCCTGAGGATTTCTTTACTTTGGCCTGTGGCCATGTTGCTCCCCAACTCCCACTCGACCCTTCGATGCTTAAGAAAAAAAAAAGAGGCAGTGATAGTCTTTGTTCAGGACCGCAACCTCTGTGGGCATTAGAAGGAAGGAGAACTCAATGGCAGCACTGTTCTCCTCTCCCTCGTCATCTGTGTGTTGTCATGACAAAACACTGTTTACACACCGCGCCATAGTTTACAATTCATCCAATCGTTCAAATCAATGAAAACATTTCCACCCCTTGGACGATTATCTATCGTACGATGTGGTAATCTATCCGCGGGCGTCTGTTTTGTTTCCTCTTGGGTTCGACCACATGATGAGAATCAAATGTCACCTTGTAACTGCATTAGGGCTCTGCCTCTCTCTCTCTCCCTGTGTGGCATGGACCAGCCAGCCAGCCTGTCTGTCTGTTGTCGCCTGAGTCAGCGTCACAAAAAGGCAGCATCTGTTTTAAACATAGGACTGTGAGTCACTCCAGGCTACCTCGTGGTCAGACGCTGACCAGGAAGTGCAATGAAGGGCAAATTAGGGTCCTAATGTATATATGGACTGACCCGTGGAGAACACAAAGTCCCCTAGATGACTTCTTCTTCAGACAGTATGTCTTTCCTCTTCCTCCCCTTGACCTGCTGTCTCCTTGCACTGCCCTCGGTGGTTGAATGAATGGGTGAATGTGAGGCATGACTTATAAAGCGCTTTGAATAAAAGCGCTATATAAAAGCATCCATCAACTCCACGTCTGTGCTTTTTCTCTCGGCTGTATTTTTGCACCCAAAGTACGGGAACTGTCTGCAAGGGCCAGCGGGTAACGCCGGGAGAGAGGGGAACCCTGGGTCGAACGGCATCCCCGGGACACCCGGCATCCCTGGCCGGGACGGCATGAGAGGCGAGAAGGGCGAGTGTGTGAGCGAGGTCTTCGAGGAGCCCTGGAGACCCAACTACAAGCAGTGTGCCTGGAACTCCCTCAACTACGGCATCGACCTGGGGAAGATAGCAGTAAGTAAATGCTGATGATATTATTGATTTAGGGAGATCAGAGAGGTGTGGCATACAAATTGCTGGTCTATTCAATGTAATCACCCCAATGTAATCATTCAATGTAATTACCTTACCACATTAACCATGACACATATTAAAGCAGCAGTAGGCAATATTTCTGTAAAATAATTAAGTTAAAATTATCAAATTACTCATAACATTCCAGCAGCGATCTGTAAATCCAAAAATATAAATAATTCTACAAGTTATAATTATGTAGTAAGTAGGCTGTCAAAAATGTTTCGACCCACAGGCCAAACAACAACCAATCAGAGCTACTTTTGTAGCTACCAATCAGGAACATTCTCTAGAAAGTCAGGTTTCTGGTCACATATCTTTGCCCAACTACACTGATCTGCACACACATGATATGATCAGACATCGGGGCTTAGGGCAGTGGGACTTGTTTTTGCCTTGCTCCTTTTAAATTCTTATCGGTTAGTGGAATTTCCTCTTAATCTTGCCTACTGCACCTTTTTAATGCAGTATATGAATGGACGAGCATACATGTAAAATAATATCTGTGGATTGTAACATTTTTGCTGTGAGATTATTTAGTATATGTGGTCTGTGGGTGGCTGGTTGAAGCAGCCTCACCTGGCCCGAGTCAGACTAATAAGAGTCTGGGGCCGGGTGAGGCTGCTTCAAACAGCCCCCAACCACACACACTCCACAGTAATGTAAGGTCAAGATAATAGTCCAATTATCCTTGCAGTTGCATATGGAATAAGTCCCCCTTTACCATTGGACAGTACCAGGCTAGTTAGTCCTCCCTCATACTAGAAGCCCTTTATATTTTGCTGTCGGTTTCAGGACTGCACTTTCACCAAGCTGCGTTCTGACAGCGCAATGAGAGTCCTCTTCAGCGGCTCCCTCAGACTCAAGTGCAAGACGGCGTGCTGCCAGAGGTGGTACTTCACCTTTAACGGAGCTGAGTGCACAGGGCCGCTGCCTGTGGAGTCCATCATCTACCTGGACCAGGGCAGCCCCGAGCTCAACTCCACCATCAACATCCACAGGACGTCCTCAGGTAAGGGACTTGAACTGAAGGACAAACTGAGGCTTGAGGTTGCTCTAATCCCATGGAATTATGATACGTTTAGTTTAGATGGGGGGGGGGGGGGCGGTTTGAAGTTGTTTGCCTGTAGGTTATTTCTTTAGATTCTTTGTGATGCTTTGGGAGGTCATCGTGAGTGAATATGAAATCAGTGCTTTGTGATCATATGAACATTTCAAAATGTTTCTAAAATAATTATATGAAGTTATAAATACAGGCCAAATTGTTTACTTTGTCATGGAAAATGTGTACTTTGTAAATTACTATGTCCCGCATGGAGCTATTTTAGGGTAGGGTTTCTCTGACGTTCATATAACAAAAAAACAGTATCCCAGAGCGTCTCAAAATTGTTTTGCTGTGAGCAATATGCTTTCAATTAGCTCCCAACCGCCGTGTCGGAGGAAATTAAAGCCAGTTAACAGCTCTGGAGTGGGCTCCAGGGCTGGAGTGTGAACTTGACACGACTGTACTGTACTGTGTGTGCTTGTGTGTGCGTGTGTGTGTGTTCCCCAGTGGAGGGGTTGTGTGAGGGCGTGAAGGCAGGGCTGGTGGACGTGGCTGTTTGGGTGGGGACGTGCGCAGACTATCCCAGGGGCGAC
Source organism: Muraenolepis orangiensis (assembly GCA_027704905.1). Taxonomy (NCBI): domain Eukaryota; kingdom Metazoa; phylum Chordata; class Actinopteri; order Gadiformes; family Muraenolepididae; genus Muraenolepis; species Muraenolepis orangiensis. The sequence continues at coordinate 22,681,744 of CM051008.1, forward strand.
GCATCCACAGGCTGGAATTCCGTCTCCAGGATCGTCATCGAAGAGCTTCCAAAATCCTTTTAAAACGTGTGTGTGTTTGTGTTTGTATACATAATCACCGGAAGGACAGGCAGCTGCCCCAGTTGGTAACTGCCTCTACCAAATGATCAGGTGTGGCCGGAACATGAGAAGAAGGGATTTTGTTTTTACTTGAATGTATTCTTTTTAATGCTAGTTAATGTTTTTGTTGTAGAAGAGTACTGTAATTCTGTGTTTGAATACTTCAAACAGAAGTCGGTTTTTTTTTACTGTACAAGGCTATTGCTTCACAGCATATGCAGTGAAGCGATTATGATTTATTACGAACATTAAAGTATTCCTTTTTTTTTTATAACGTAAGTTTAATCACTTTGTTTTGTCTCTGTTGTTCTGGTCTCATTGAATGTTACTTTCACTTTTGTATTGTGTTTGTAAGATTATGAAAAAAATGGTAACAGTATAAATAAAAGTATGACATTAAAAAGACACTAAAATATATTAAAATGACATTTCCACACACGTGTAAACAAAGGAAACAAGTTAAAAAAAAA
>CM051008.1:22692312-22702312 GCA_027704905.1 Muraenolepis orangiensis
GGTGAGCAGCCGTCCCCTCACGTATACACACACACACAACTTGCATAAGCACATTCACACTCATGGTCAGTGGTGTCACATTCAAGGTTCAAGATTTTTTTTTTGCCATACGCAACAAGTACAATGGAATGCTGGCTCCCCATTCACTCCCAAAGTATGACTTTTCTAAAACACTATACTATAAAATATAAAAATACTATTCACAATAACAAGAAAAATAAAGTGACTGATGGATGATATGTACATGTTTTGAATTGTGCAAAAATTTGTATTTATAAAGTGCCAGTAGTCCAGCAGCATCAGGAGTACAGTGCACTGAGTCCAGATAGTACATGGCGGATTATGAACAAGGCCTACACTTCCTATGGTCGTTTATTCATGGAAAGTCTCTTTCCAGACGGAGGTTCTAGCCAGCTGTGCGTCCGACAGAAGTATCGTCCTTTACGACATGCGGGAGTCAACGCCACTTAAAAAGGTAAGCAATGACCAAACGTAAACAAGCATTTTCTTAAATATTGACTGTTTTTAGGGTTCTTTTCCATGAAGCATTTTTTTAAAGTTTGTCAGAATAGTCCACAAATGACATCCTTGTTGGACGTAAGCGGACAAGTAGCACCATGTGATACACACGTCTGAAAGGAACGTGACCGTATGTCCACCCATGATATCTGATGTCTGCTACTGGCTTATGTTCAGGTGTTATGTTTCTTTTAGGTTAACATTTTATGCAAAGTGTGTTTGACAAAACGGTCTTCAATTTTAACAAAATGTTCTGCATTGAAACAGTCACTTTCTTTTCATAACCTCTCCAGGTTATCATGACGATGAGAAGCAACACAGTGTCCTGGAACCCTATGGAAGCATATTATTTCACATGCGCCAATGAGGATTATAAGTGAGTGGAGTCTTAAGGGGGTGGGTGGGTGGGTGGGTGGGTGTGTGTGTGTGTGTGTGTGTGTGTCTTCCTATTGCCCGACTCTAACCACCCATGTATTCACATGCTGCTTCTTCCTCCCCCCTCCCTCTAGCCTGTACACGTATGACATGCGGTACCTGGAGAAGCCGGTCACCGTGCACATGGACCACGTCTCCGCGGTGCTGGACGTGGACTACTCCCCCACCGGCCGGGAGTTTGTCTCCGCCAGCTTCGACAAAAGCATCCGCATCTTCGCCAAGGACACCAGACACAGCAGGTCAGGGCCCGCATTCCACGGCCACCCCTTATAGGCCTGCCGCAAATTATTTTTCCGTGTTTTTTTTTTTTTAATCTATTGTTCATTTAATTGCTTATAGTCTATTCATCGACATCTTAGTTTGCGTGTCAATATGAATTCAGATGGCTTTGACTGAGAGCAACAGATGAAGACCGGAGAAAACAAATCTTCATTATTTAACTTATGTACTACTTAATGTTAGATATGTCATATTCCCTATGTTCCTTTAACTAACCATTCCCTACATGCTTAGTATTATGGCATAAATAAAATAATTTTATGAGGTTAACGACGCACACACACCATCAATCAACTTAGAGTAAGTCCAGATTTGAACAACACCCATTCGTATAAAAATGAAAGGTAGCAGGCAAACGCGTGATTGTGACTCTAATGAGCGTAAGTAGCGGCAAAAGCTTAAACCTCCTAATCAACACATTGATCATTTGTTTAATTAACCTGAATAGATTAAGATATTAAGGGGGCCGATCACACAGAACTGCATAACTACATATTTCTGTTTTTGAAATGGCCAAAGAAGAGGTGAATGGGCCATCTGCGTTTAGTGATGGACCACGGTGTGTGTGTGTGTGTGTGCTGAAGACGTGTTTTGAATTTTCTACCGGTTCCAGGGAGGTTTACCACACCAAGCGCATGCAGCACGTGGTCTGTGTCAAGTGGTCAGCCGACAACAAGTACGTGATGAGCGGCTCGGACGAGATGAACATCCGCCTGTGGAAAGCCAACGCGGCCGAGAAGCTCGGCGTGGTGAGTCTTGACCTTTTTTTTTTTCGTTTTCCCCCTGCGTCACGAAAACAATGCCGCAAAACTTTATTGCACGACGATTGACGGGGACACGGCAACGCTAAAGGTCACAATGTTGTCCGATTAGAATCGTACGATTGGGATGCATGTCTCTGCATGCAAGTGATGTCATCCAACGAGAGCCCGTTCAGTCCTTACCTATGGGTGTGGGACGTGCTCACAGAGCAACTGCTGTTGTGAAGGTAATAATAATAATAATGCCGGCTTTTATATAGCACTTTTATCCAAAGCGCTTTACAAGTCATGTAAAGTCCTCACATTACCCATTCATACACCGACGGCGGAGTCAGCCATGTCAGGAGCAGTTAGGGTGTCTTGCTCAAGGACACCTCGACAGTTTTTGCTAGGAGGAGCCGTGGGATCGAACCAGCGACCTTTCGGTTGTGAGGCGACCGCTCTACCTCCTGAGCTATACTGCCGCCGAAGGTGCTCCTTCAGTTGTGTATCGTTACTTGAGCTAGTATTTTGCGCAGGGCTGGGTATCCGTATGGCATTGTGACGGTATGCCATTTTGAGATCTCAAAAGGAATCGATACGACACTGTAGCAGAGGTCACAAGCCTTTGAAATCGCTCCTCCCGAGGACTCAGGGTGATAAGGAAACCGGCTTATTGTAGCTGATGGATGAACAGAGAAGATGGCACATGCTAGCGCGTGTGTGGGTGTGGGTGGGTGGGTGGGTGTTTTAACCTGGACCCACAGGTGTGCAGCCTCACCCAGCAGCCCCAGACTGTGATCAGTCTGACTGGGACCAGGTGAGGCGGCTTAAACCAGCCACCAACCACAGACGCCAAGTCACATTGAAAATGTAAAACAAAGACAATCAGCGATGGATCCATATGTTCATGTTCTATTTATAACTACTATTTGAGTGACTTCACAGTCCCTCCCCCAAACTCCCAAATCAGTGGAGTCAGTGTCTCTCCATACAGCTGTGTTTAAAGTGCAGCTGGTCTTCGTCTGATTGTATGTATTTGAGTGTGTATAGAGCTACGTGAACATTTAGTTGTCTATCCAGTCAGCAAACTAGCGAGCTGCATAACGGAACAATAAAACACTAAAACTGTGTGTGGACTCGAGTTAAGTACATTATGTGCATCTTATGTGTCAGTTCAACGGTACTGGCGTTTGGATGGGTATCATTGCTGATGCCCATAGTTCGCTCTTAGCAGCCGTGGCGCCGTGCCCCATCTCAGCAGGGTGAGAGTTGGCAAATATGGCCGGAAAACGGCAGTGCCTCGGCCAAGGTTCCTGATAGATGCTGACTTGGGACAGAATCACTCTCAATAAGTACAGTGTACCAGTTGGCACAGCATTCCCGGTGACAGACGGGCGTCCCAAAATGCTCAAAAGCGCAGCAGTTGTTCCACAAATTTGTAATGGTCCATTGCGAGATTATGACCTGCTTCCGACAAGGCTTGGCTGACTTTCTGATTGTAGCTTGGAAGCCGACGTTGGCTGTGGAAACGTGACCGCCTGACGCCATGTTCTGACTCCATGTGGGGTCATGTTCTGACTCCATGTGGGGTCATCTTCATGCAGCTGATCGTGTGAAGTGCCTGGCACGGCTCCCAATAGCGTTGCACAATTGATGGATAAACCATGAAGATCAATGTCAGGTTTAGTCCGATAGCGATCGTTCATTCATCGTCTGATTCGATCCTCCTTATTCCGTTCATGCGGTTTACGGAGTAGAACCGTGGCCAACTTTTGGCTGCTGTTTTCCTGTCATTTTAAGGGGGGGGAGGGGGGTTTACTTGCAGGCGTTGCACTTAAATAAATCAGGAAAGCCCTGCTCCCATCAGCAGTTTAAATCGGCCAATCACTTAAAGCGGGGCACTCTGAACATAATGAAGCATTAAGAATCAAGTTGTACAGAAAGGGTTTTTAATTCTGAAGAAACGCTGAATCAAGACGGTCTCTCTGATCCCTGTAAAAAGAGACCTCACTTTAATATTCCCTTGAAGAGCTTAGCTTTTCATATTTAATGGACGACTTTCCATATGATGAAGCTGTATTTATTGACACGCCACCCCCCCCCCCCCCCCCTGGAATTAATGTTATGAAGCAAAAGATGACGGCTTGGGAAAAAGGCAATGGAAAATTTGTGTTTTATTTTTATTTTTTATTTTAATTAAGTCACGGTTTGTCATCGTTTTCCATCTCGTGACTACATATATGAATAAATGGTAAAGCAGTAGACTTGGAGAAGGCTTAGAAGACTTGCCAGCAGGTCAAAGGGGTTTGTGTTGTGGTCCAAGTTGATCAGCCAGCCAATAATGGCCGTCGTCAAAGAAATTCAAACCTAAGGCCAAAAGAAAATCATTCCTTTTCAATTAGAATAAAAGGTTTTGCGGTAGGGAAAGATGGCCCCGGTCTTCAAAGTTCCGTTTTTTTCTGCATATGCAGGAAGGGCCGTGGTGGGGGCTGTGTCCCTGATTTAAATGCGTGAATGCGTAGCGTTTGTCAAGCTGAACTTACTTTACTGCCACCCGTACGGGCCAAAGGAAGCGCCGTCACTTAATCGACAACCATGGTTGCAACATCCAGCACTGGATGTTGCGGCTAACCCCTCAAACCCCTGTTTTGTCTGTCTTCTCCCCCCCCCTTTTCCTCATAGCTCTCCCACAGAGAGAAGCTGGCGGCCAACTACAACCAGAAGTTGAAGGAGAAGTTCCAGCACCATCCCAAGGTGAAGCGTATCGCGCGCCATCGCCACCTGCCCAAGAACATCTACACCGACGCCAAGGAGCACACCGTCATGAGGGAAGCTCGCCGCAGGAAGTACGTCCACCGCTTTATTTATTTATTTTCCCGCCACCCTCTCCTCGCTTCCTCTCGGTTCCTTCCACAGCGGCGGTCAGTCGCAAAGCAGTTATCGGCCTACAGATGTGGAGCAAAATCATCGACAATTGTGCGACTTCGATTGAGCCTGAACTTTGTAAACGAGTCGCACAACAAGTTGTGTTTTCAGCACGCCGCGGAGGCTTATCCCGAGAGCCCAGAGCTCCTCCTCCTTTTAGTGGTGGTGATCACCGTCGGGGCGGAGGCCAGGTCTTCTGTACGTGATAGGGTTTAGAACGTGTTCCTCGGTAAGCGTCCCCCGTTAACTATTCATTGCCCTCAAGTGAGGACGTCCGTGGTTTAAAGCGACCGTCGTCATCCTCTGGGTTTTAATTAAAAGCGCCGGCTGTGTACGTTAGTGTTTCACGTGTACTGAACAGGCGTGTGTCTGCATTCACGCTAGCTAGCGGTAGTTACCTCCGCCATCGAAGGCGCGATGTAATGTTGTCGCCCCTGTCTGTCTGTCTGTCTGTCTCTGTCTGCCTGTCTGTTTGTTTGCCTGTTGTTTGCCAGAGGTCAGTGTCAATAGAACAGGGTTTTTTTTCCCCCCTTTTCTTTCCCGTAACGACTGTATTGTTGTTGATCTCCGAGCATATTGCGTGTTGCGCCCCCCCCCTTTCCACTCCAGATGGAAACTAGCCCTCTCTGACGTGGTCTGCACAGACGTAGCTACACACTCACTCCATGGGGAACGGGTCCCGCCGTCCACAGCTTAGTGGCTGATTGTTGTTTGTTTTAGATATTGATAGGAATTGAGCTGCGGCGGAGCTGCGACATACGTGAGTCAACGCTGTTGACTCATGTATGTTTTATGCGAGAGGGTACGCTTAAGTAGATGACGTGTGAACTTGGGTCAACGGTCTCTTCCGTTCTCGTGCATCCACCCCTCTCCTCCACCCCCGACCTCACCTCGTCGGTGTTGCTTCCTCCCTTCCTTGAGCAGAATGCCTTTTTTATTGTCATTGCACAAATACAACAAAATTGTGTCCCAATCCTCACGGTGCACTTTTTCACACAAAAACAGCAATTGAAAATATTTATTTGTTTAAAACTTAGATTTATATTCCAAAATAGGAGAAAAAATATATATGTTTGCTGTAACCTATTACACATATTGCAGTGGCCTTATGTGCAAAATTACAAATACATGCATGCAATGGTGTGGGGGGATGTAGACCCAGATGTACATGTATGTATTAGTATTGTGGTAGTCGGTGTTTGGCAGTGTTCAGTTCTTGAGTGAGTGTGTGTCTCGGCGTAACCACAATTCTCGGTGTGTGTGTGTGTGTTCTTCTAGGGAGCGCAACGTGCGCAAACACAGCAAGCCGGGAGCCGTCCCGGAGAAGTCGGAGCGGGAGAAGCATGTGGTTGCTGTGGTGAAATGAGGAGAGACTCAGGGACCCGCTGGACCCCGAGTCTGGAGGAGGAAGAGGCGGAGCCCCGTAGACGTAACCTCATCCACGTAACCTCATCCACAGGGTCTCCAGCTGCATGGAAACCCAAAGGGATATACCGGTATATCGATCTAATATTGTATATATATATATATATATATATACACACACACACAGGCTGCCTGTGACCTTCTGGGCATCCTTCAGTACTATTAAGAGGTAATCGTTGGATTGATTCCATGTTTTGATGAAGCGTGTCATTGGTATGGTGTTATGAATGCCCCCTCATTGCCTTCATGCAGGGGATTTCCCCATCTTTTGTACACTTTTGTTCAAATGTTGACAGGTTACCACACCTTATGCATGTGTATCGCTACAGAAACTCCCAAAATAGAGACTATAAAATCAAGACGAGACTGTTGTGACAAATGTTTTTGTAATAAAGATTAAACTTTTTGAACTCTGTATCCTTTTGTCATTGGCAGTTTTTTGTTATGCTAATTATGATTGTGAATTACCATAGTAGTCTATCCTTATAATAATGCTGAATAACCCTCGTCTATCCTGATAATATTGATGGTGAATTACCAGGGTCTATCCTCATAATATTGATGGTGAATTACCATAGTAGTCTATCCTAATTTCCATGGTGAATTACCATAGTATAGAGTCGACTGTCCTAATAATATCCATGGTGAATTACCATAGTCTATCCTAATAATATCCATGGTGAATTACCATAGTCTATCCTAATAATATCCATGGTGAATTACCATAGGAGAGTCTATCCTAATAATATCCATGGTGAATTACCATAGTCTATCCTAATAATATCCATGGTGAATTACCATAGTCTATCCTAATAATATCCATGGTGAATTACCGTAGTAGTCTATCCTAATACTATCCATGGTGAATTACCGGGGGATCTTGCGACTCAGACTCATGACATAATCCCATCAAAGCTGTGCGGTGACGTTGGGCTTCTTTGGAAAGGGACCACACACACAAGTTGGTGTAGGGGTCAACATTCAAACGGAAAGGCTGTGAAACATTATTTATTGATGAAATGTATTTCATGGGATTTAATGTTAGATGGAACATGTGTTCAGATATGTATCTGATTACCTCACAGGTATATTGAGCGCCATGTGTCTTCATATCTTTGAGCGTGTGTTCATTTTGATAACGCCGTGTAAATATATATCTGCAAACTGGTTTGACGGGAACCACTCGAGTCCCCCAATGGGATCATAGTACTCTCATTATGTGTTTGCTCTTTCACTCACATTACGTGATGAAATATGAATGAGGCTTCCTGGTAGCGCTGAGCACTCCAGCTGCAGGTTATAGCGGCTCTGCTCCGTGTTTTGCAGCTGCTCGTCCTGCCTGCATGCTGTCAATGAAGCACTCCTCTCCGATCCATCCCAAAGGCTCCGCTCCGTGTTTTGCAGCGGTTCGTCCTGCCTGCATGCTGTCAATGAACCACTCCTCCCCTCCGGTCCATCCCAAAGGATCCGCTCCGTGTTTTGCAGCTGTTCGCCCTGCCTGCACGCTGTCAATGAACCACTCCTCCTCTCCGGTCCATCCCAAAGGATCCGCTCCGTGTTTTGCAGCTGCTCGTCTTGCCTGTATGCTGTCAATGAACCACCACTCCTCCTCTCCGGTCCATCCCAAAGGCTCCACTCCGTGTTTTGCAGCTGTTCGTCCTGCCTGATGCTGTCAATGAACCACTCCTCCTCCTCCTCCTCTCCGATCCATCCCAAAGGATCCGCTCTCAGCTTTGTTCTCCGCGTCCCCCCCGTCGCTCCGCCCTACTCTTCCTATCGGGATTTTCTTTTTTTTTTCTTTCATTGCATCCATTTTTTTTGTGCATTTTGAGAAATCTCCAAGAATTACACCGACCCCGGAGGAAGCAGAGAACACGATAGTAAGACGGGATTTGGATCACGAAGCGCAAGGACCGGGCATCGGTGTTTCTTCCTCCTCCTCAGCCTCCTCCTCAGCATGCGACTAAACCCCTTCTAGAGGATGGGAGCGATGGGTTAGACAGGATTTAACATGATTGCAAAATAAAAGGCAAGAGCTTTTATTTTATTTTTTTTCTCTCCTTCCGTATAGCCTCGCTGTTTTCTCTGCACTTCATATATCTCTTCTGGATGGATATCTATATCTCTCTATATATATAGTTATATATACTCCCCCCATGTTTGGAATACAAGGATGTTTTTAGACGGACTGTACAGCTGCAATGTTGCCGGGATTGTTGGGTCTAATGCAATCCTCACATTCACAGCCTGAAGAGAACTGTGTGTAGGGAGGAAATCAGCTTCCTTATAGATTGACGAGCTACACACACACACACACACACACACACACACACACACACACACACACACACACAGACACACACACACACACACACACACTGGCACTGCACGGGGGAGACCAGACCAGACCAGACGTCCCCATGGTTTCTTCGTGTATCCATCACTAGTGATGATGATGATGACGATGATGATGATGATGGTGATGATGACGATGATGATGATGATGATGATGCAGACACCGCTTACACTTACACCCATTTGGATGGGTGTGTTGACGCGCACACACGTACATGGTTGCAATGTATGCACTGTGTGAAGAGTATCGCTAGTTTCCGTGTGTGTGTGTGTGTGTGTGTGAGTGTGAGAGAGAGAGAGGGGGGGGGGGGGTGATAACGCACACTCGTGTGTCACTTCACCGCGTAATGGTGAGCAGTCTTCATTCAATTCAGACCAAGCCACACACATAGGCTCTCCCATATACAGCTATACCCACCAACCAAAACCATCTCCTCCACTTCTTTTTGAGTTGAATGTGACATTTAAATCGAGGTTTTTTCTCCACTTTATTGGTATTTATTGGGCTATTTTTTGTATTTTTATTCCTTTTTTTTCTCTTTTTTTTTTAGCAATTGTGTGTGTGCACCGATGTCTGCTCCACACGGGCCCCGTAGTAGCGGCCCTACCGCCGCCGCCGCTCCATCGGCCGCCCCGTCGGCTGCTGCTGCTTCGGCGGACGGCGCCATGGCGGACATGCCGGACCTCAGCCACCTCACCGAGGAGGAGAGGAAGATCATTCTCGGCGTCATGGACCGACAGAAAAAGGAGGACGCGAAGGAACAGACGATGCTCAAGTAAGGGCCGATCGAGGCGCGCACGGTGGTTATAGGGAACGGATGAGGTCCACGTTTACTGCATTTGTGGACGACACACACACACACACACACACACACACACACACACACACACACACACACACACACACACACACACACACACACACACACATTACATATCATTGTCCGAATGACTCCATGGCTGTCTTGAAGTATGATAAATCCAACACTTGGACCCATGCATGTCGAGGCGGCCATGCAGGTGTTCCCTTCCTTTGACATTATCGTGATGTATGTGGAATGAAGACCTATACTATTGATATTTAGCGTCTTATAAAAACAAAAACAAAAACTCCAATAACCCGAGTGAGCGATGCTTGAGTGTATAGCCTGAGTATAAGTCCCTTATTGGCGAACCGATAGATGCATGGTTCCCAAAGCCCAAAGTTACAGCGTCCACAGTCCGTCCACACCACCACCACCACCACCACCAGCAGCTGTCACGCCTTTCCATTCTCCACGCTGGGAGATTGGTGTTTGTAAACCGAGCCCTCCCTCCCT
>CM051008.1:22714812-22722312 GCA_027704905.1 Muraenolepis orangiensis
GTGTGTGCGTGCGTGTGTGTGCGTGCGTGCCGTCATAGGTAATTCATCAGTGATATTATAGTGCGATTGGGTGTGAGCCAGTGTGTGCAGTGCTGGGTGATATCAAATGTCCTACAGCTCGTAGCCTGCCTTGTGTACACTGAAACACGTCGGACGGAGCGGCTAGTGACGCGCCACGGAGACAGGAAGCGACGCCATGCAGCAGCTCTCCCCCCCCCCCCCCTCTTCGTCGTCGACAAAAGGCAGGGTATCCATTACCCCTCTATTATTAGCCGTCGCCGGGCTATTATTATAACCGGGGAGTGAGGCGGGCTTGACTGCCGTTTCTAGCACTGCCCACTTACTGCCCCCCCCCCCACCCCCCCCCCCCCCCCCCAAAGGAACCACAACAAAAACAGAAAAACAAGCCCCCCCTTGGGATCGGCTACAGGAAGCAGAAGGGACAGGGGGGAGGGAGGAGGCGGGACAAGCGAGGTGGAAGACAGCGAGGGGGAAGAAGATGGAGTAGAAGGCGGGGCGTAGGGCAGTAAGGGTGACAGCAGATCATTACGGGGAGGTCAGGGGTCGCAGGCGTGGGAATACGGTATGGATGAGATGAGATATATGAGGCTGGGTAGACGCTACTGCCGTTGGATAGAGAGAGAGAGGGGCTGTGTTCAGGAGCTCGGCGAGAGGAGGATGAAGAAGAAGGAACGGAGGGTTTCTTAGCCTCGCCGTTGGATAGGTGATTTTGTTTTGGGCTAGTCTTTGCCGGCAAAGAAGGGAGCTGCTGAAATGCACCGTTCGTCTATACAGTACTGTACGGATCTGAGGAGACACCGGACAACGTCCGCTGACGAGAAACCGGCGATGACGACGGCGAAACTGAAATGTATCCGTGTCAGGTTGAACCCAGCAGGCCGGTCGAAACGCTATAAAGTGTGGTCCACGCACTAGGAGCAGACACACATGCTCTTACACACACACACGCACACACACGCGCGCACACACACACACACACACACACACACGCACACACACACACACACGCACACACGCCAATGCGAAATGCATTTACTAAAAGACACACTGAGTAGTACGCAAAGCAAATCAGACGATGATGATTAGCGTCTCCCCGATCTTCGACCCATCTTCAACATGTATATACAGTGGGTGCTCCGTCGACAATATCGTCGTAAATAATAAATGCTGTAAAAGTCCGAGGGCTGACGGTCTGAAACAGTGCGCAGCTGCCGCCTCTAACTCTCTAACTTTCTGGGTGAATGGTGAGCGGAGGGCTGCTCATGGGCTCCATTCACTGCGGCCTCCCAGGACGGAAGAGTAGAGCGAGTAGCTCAATTCTCAGCTTGAATCCTGGCAGGTAATCTGAGGAAACAGATGGATTTTAGTTATATTTGGCAGAAGATTAGCCACCCCCTCCTCCCCTCCATCCTCCTTCTTCCCTTCTCCCCCTCCTCCTCCATTCTCCTCCTCCTCCATCCTCCTCCCTCCTCCTCCTCCTCCTCCCCCTCCTCCTCCTCCTCCTCCTCCCCCTCCTCCTCCATTCTCCTCCTCCTCCATCTCCTCCTCCTCCTCCTCCTCCTCCTCCTCCTCCTCCTCTCCTCCTCCTCCTCCTCCTCCTCCTCCTCCTCCTCCTCCTCCTCCTCCTCCTCCTCTCCTCCTCTTCCTCCTCTTCCTCCCCCTCCGCTTCCTCCTCCTCCTCCTCCTCCTTTTTCCTCCACCCTGCCTTCCGTTGCTTTAGAGAAAAATCTGCTGCGGGCCCGAATCCTGTTTCGACTTATCAGAATATGAATAATTCCCGGTACAGGAGGACGTTTAGCCTCCTCCTGTAGCGGTCCGATTGGCCTGTTCTGATGAGTGTGCTCCTCGCCGTGGCCTCAATGCTATCGCTGCCCTGTAAGGACCACATGGCCAGGTTGGCACATCCCCTTGACCTGAGCTCCGGTTCCCGGAGCCCCCTCCGCCTAACTACCTCCTTCCGTCCCTCCCCCACACACACCCTGTCTACCCCGCATCCTGCTGTGTCACTATCGCCTCTCCTCCAAACCCCTGGCATCCCTCTAGGTTTCTCTAAGCTTCTCTGAGGTGGTGGTGGTGGTGGTGGTGGTGGTGGTGGTGGTGGTGGTGGTGGTAGTGGGTAGTGCTGGTGGTGGTGCAGGTAGAGGTGGAGGTGGTGGTGGTGGTGGTTGTAATGGTGGTGGTAGTGGTGGTAGTAGTGGTGGTGGTGGTGGTGGTGGTCTTGGAAGTGGTGGTGGGTAGTGCTGGTGGTGGTTGCGGTGTCCCTGGTGGTCCTGGTGGTCCTGGTGGTGGTGGTGGTCCTGGTGGTGGTGGTGGTGGTGGCGGTGTCCCTGGTGGTCCTGGTGGTCCTGTGGTGGTGGGTGGTCGGGTCCTGGTGGTCCTGGTGGTCCTGGTGGTGGTGGCGGTGTTGTCCCTGGTGGTCCTGGTGTGGTGGCGGTGTCCCTGGTGCGGTCCTGGTGGTCCTAGTGGTGGTGGTGTCCCTGGTGGTCCTGGTGGTGGTGGTGTCCCTGGTGGTCCTGGTGGTGGTGGTGGTGGCGGTGTCCCTGGTGGTCCTGGTGGTCCTGGTCCTGGTGGTGGTGGTGTCCCTGGTGGTCCTGGTGGTCCTGGTGGTGGTGGTTTCCCTGGTGGTCCTGGTGGTCCTAGTGGTGGTGGTGGTGGTGGTGGTGGTGGCGGTGTCCCTGGTGGTCCTGGTGGTCCTAGTGGTGGCGGTGGTGGTGGTCCTGGTGGTCCTAGTGGTGGCGGTGGTGGTGGTCCTGGTGGTCCTGGTGGTCCTAGTGGTGGCGGTGGTGGTTCTTGTGGGGAGTCGCTCTTCCCCATTGCAGTTTCTCCGGGAGGCAGAATGATCGGGTGTCTTGGGACCTAATCGGCTGTCTTTAAATTAGCTTCTATTTTTAGCTCGCTCTTTCTTGCCCTTTTTACAGGTAACCGTACAGTAGTGGCAGTGCAGTGTGTGTGTGTGTGTGTGTGTGTGTGTGTGTGTGTGTGTGTGTGTGTGTGTGTGTGTTTCTTTCACCTATACCTTTAAGAGAGGCCTAGCGCCACAGTTCTGTGCACGTTGATGTAACTTTCCAGAGAGAGAGAGAGCGAGACAGACAGAGAGAGAGTGAGTGAGAGTGAGAGAGGACACGGACAGACAATGGCGAGAGACCAAAGAAAGAAAGAAAGGAGGAGAGGTGTGGATTGAAGAGAGAGAGAGAAACAGAGAGAGACAGTGGGCGAGACAGAGAGAGAGAGTGTCTGTCAGGCCAGGTCTGTTTATGTCAGCCTTGCAGGACCTCTTGAGTAGCAGCCAAGAGGAGAGAGGTCTCTATCCCTGGCGAAGTATACTTATACTTTTCTACTGTGTCTTTATTTCACCCCCGTTCTGCATGTGTGGCTCCATCCCATCCCGGCTTTATACACACTGACCTGCCGTGTTGTTCGAGGTGGCGTCCGGTCCGATCGCTCATCTCTGGAAGTCATTTCAACGGCACATTGGACTCGGACATACAGGCAGTGCAAGCAGACAGGCCCGGGGTTCCGTTAATGATGTATGTGCTTGGTATTTACCCACTGAGCCCGATGATTCCCCTATGATCCAATTATCGGTCGGCTTCTAGTTGATTTCCGCGGCCTGGAGGGTTCACAGCACAGCCACGAGACCCGGAGACCAACCGGCGAGCCGGCGGCGACGCGTCCGGCTAGACGCATTTTGTCGCGGAGTTGTCAGCGGCTCTGAGAGGCATCTCTCTCCTCAATCATTTTAGGTAATCGTACAGAAGTTTGCATCTTCAGGGTGGACGGACTACCGGCCTCCAGATACCCCCCACCCCCACCCCCCCCCACCCCACCCCCACCCCCCCCACCCCTCACCCCCCCCCACCCCTCTCCACACACCGTGGCTCAAGGACGCCTTGCGTTCGGGGAGAGAATGCTAAACTGCTCTTGGAAATAGTCCAGGAGAAATGAGCGTTTCCTTTTTTGGCAGGCGTAAGGCTTTCAGAGGGGCTTCCCTCAATAGTCTCCGACTCCATTCAAAAAATAGGGCAAAATAGGGATTGGAATTACTCACACGGCGACAAACTGACTAGGAATTCAGCCGAGACCACGGGTCACTTGCTACGATGTAGGCGTTTGGCAGATGCATGTCGGCATTTCAGCAATTAACATCTTCAAATGTAGATAGTAATCTATTGATACATGATGGTCAGACACCTCATGTTCACCCATTCATACACACATTCACACACCCACGACGGTGTCAGCCATACAAGGCGGCGGCCAGCTCAATGAGGGTAAGGTGCCTTGCTCAGGGACACCTCGACACCCTTGGCTTCCCTACCCGAGGCTCGGAGCCGGGGGGATCGAACCAGCAACCTTCTGGTTGCCAGACAACTCCGCCGTACCTACCTACCTGAGCTACTGCCACCCACGTGTATATATCAAGACCTATAACATACCATACCAGTCAGCACAGATCTCCCTGGGAGAGAAGTGTGTGAGAGAGAGAGTGTTTAGTCCTGGTTCACTTCATACATGATGTAGTTATGTCAATTGCTGATTGTGGATGGGTGAGATTAAATGAGGCTGTCAATACATGTCTCTTATTAAGGGAGACATTTTACATGTGTAATGGAAACATTTGACTTTAATTCTGTATACAAAAAACAACAACCAAATTTTGGAAGATTGAATTTAGTAAAACAAATCAAACACATAGACTGCCCCGTGTCCTGATGAGCTTGCTGAGCTCCTCCCCCTGAGGTGCGGCACCTTCTGATAGGATAGACCTATTAGGTGGGGGCGCAGCTTCTTCTCCCTTAGCCCATGGTCAGTATTAGAGCGTGTGTATCAGTGCCGGACCTGAGCTGGTGCCAACTGCCCCAGTGACATGTCGGTAACCCGCTTCTGAGCATGGGAGAACGTGAGGATTCAGGACCTGTTGTCCAGCTGTTACATCAACGTGAGGAGGGCGGAGAGAGAGAGAGAGAGAGAGAGAGAGAGAGAGAGAGAGAGAGAGAGAGAGAGAGAGAGAGAGAGAGAGAGAGAGAGAGAGAGAGAGAGAGAGAGAGAGAGAGAGAGAGAGAGAGAGAGAGAGAGAGATGGGGGGGAGAGGAGGGGAGGGGGGGTTGAAATAGGGGGGATATATATATATAGAGAGAGAGAGAGAGAGAGAGAGAGAGAGAGGAGAGAGAGAGAGAGAGAGAGAGAGAGAGAGAGAGAGAGAGAGAGAGAGAAAGAGGGAGGGGAGGGGGGGTTGAAATAGGGGGGATAGAGAGAGAGAGAGAGAGAGAGAGAGAGAGAGAGAGAGAGAGAGAGAGAGAGAGAGAGAGAGAGAGAGATTAGGTGTAATAATAAAAATGACAATATTGCTATGATCAGATAGAGGCTGACACCGGCGTCCTGGGTGTCTTACTGTCGGTCGTACTTTAACCAAATATATCCGTCACCCACAGATGCATCTGTCCCAAACCACCGGACAACATAGTGAGCCTTCATCACAGAAGGGTAAAGTGGATGTAGCGGAAAAACAGGCGTAGCTCATTAGGTTAATTATGAGTCTGTGATTGAGACACGCCCCCTCTGTTCCCCCTCGGTTATCAAGGCCTATAGAGATAGCAGGTGGCCATCAAACTTGGCCACTCACACTTTCGTATGAAAACAACCAAAAGCTGTGGGGAAAACTGTTCTGGTTCTCTCTTAAAAGTGTACTTGTGTTGGAGTGTATGCAGTACCCGGCTGTCCACTAGAGGGCAGTGTGGTGCTGTTGATCATTCTCAGTGCCGTTGGGTTCCTTAATGCAGAGAATGCTCACAGAAACCAAAACTAATCGGACACAGATGGCCAGCACCTGTGTGTGTGTGTGTGTGTGTGTGTGTGTGTGTGTGTGTGTGTGTGTGTGTGTGTGTGTGTGTGTGTGTGTGCTACGTAAGTTGTATACCAGGATAGTTAATACATCACTTGACACTCATTTCACTGCCCAATGTCAAACAATACACAACAATGCAAAGCACACATGTGCACACACACACACACACACACACACACACCTAGACACACAAATGCACAAATAAACACACACCTAGTCACACACCCACACACACACACACACACCAGATATGCATGTACGCAGGCGGCGTGTACCTGTGTAAACTCTTGTTTACACTACACTGCGCACACACACACACACACACACACACACACACACACACACACACACACACACACACACACACACACACACACACACACACACACACACACACACACACACCCTGTCCTCCAGCTATTAAGCCGGGGCCAAACAGGCAAGACGGGCCGGATCAGATCAAAATGAGGCTTGTAATGTGACCACAGAGACGGGCCCCGGTGGGATCAAGAGAAGCCCGGGGCCCGGGTCCCACACACACACACACACACACACACACACACACACACACACACACACACACACACACACACACACCCAGGAGACGCTTAGAGACCCTCCCTCTCCACACAAAGCACGCACGGAGGCTAGCAGGGAGGTGTGTGAGGGTGTGCCTGCGTGTTTATGTGTGTGTGTGTGTGTGTGTGTGTGTGTGTGTGTGTGTGTGTGTGTGTGTGTGTGTGTGTGTGTGGGTGTGTGTGAGGGTGTACCTGTGTACCTGTGTGCATGTGTCAACATAGGTGTGCGTGTATGTTCCTGTGTGTGTGTGTGTGTGTGTGTGTGTGTCCATATGTGTGTCATTTCAAGTGAATAGAATGCTTACTCCCCTCCCCCAGTACGAATGTCTAAAACACAATATTATAAAAAAATACTATACACAATAAAAACAAACATAAAAGGGACTTAAGGATGGTATGTACAATGTGTAGAATTGTGCAAAACACATAAGTAAGTAGCATTTTAAAGGGCCAGTAGTGCAGCAGCATCCTGCATACAGTGCAGTACAGTGCAGAACAGTGCAGGAGCTGTTTGTATGAAGCCCCCCCCCCCCCCCCCCCCCCCCCCCCGAGCTGAAGCATCCAGGCTCCAGACATTGCATTGAAATCAAAGTAATGCAGCGGGGACTGGAGCCAGCGAGATGGAGCCAGCGAGATGGAGCCAGCGAGGTCACACGCTCGGCCCGCCACAACATTGACACCTTTCCTGTTTTTAGAAAAGGCGCCTGACTCTAGGTCTGTGCCCTCGATTGTGTGTTCTTAACAGCGTGGTGGCAACCACGCTGTGTGTGTGTGTGTGTGTGTGTGTGTGTGTGTGTGTGTGTGTGTGTGTGTGTGTGTGTGTGGTGTGTGTGTGTGTGTGTGTGTGTGTGTGTGTGTGTGTGTGTGTGTGTGTGTGTGTGTGTGTGAAGATGTGCGATGCTCTGCCCCAGTGTGACCTTGTTTAAAGGATATGCATCGGCCCTTAAATCGAGATCGAGAGAGAGAGAGACTTTCCAGTGTTTCTGCTGATTAGTCCAGGTGGCTCTCGCTTGACGAGAGAGAGAGAGAGAGAGAGAGAGAGAGAGAGAGAGAGGA
>CM051008.1:22724812-22737312 GCA_027704905.1 Muraenolepis orangiensis
AACTCGTCTGTGTACCTGACCTCTTTGACACCTCCTCACTACGAGGACTCCTACGTTCTCCTGGAGTAGTCCTCTTGTAAAACGTCCCTCCTGGATGGTTACTGTGTCACTACTGTGGCTGTAGTTTGTGTTTGTGTGTCTGATTCTCCTCTTCTGAGCGTTCTGAGCTGTTCTTCTGCACGGTGTTGCCTCTCTCTCTCTCTCTCTCTCTCTCTCTCTCTCTCTCTCTCTTTCATGCGGTCTCTTGGTCGCTCTCTCTCTCTCTCTCTCTCTCTCTCTCTCTCTCTCTCTCTCTCTCTCTCTCTCTCTCCTCTCTCTCTCTCTCTCTCTCTCTCTCTCTCTCTCTGATTATATATCTGTCTGTGTGTCTCTCTCACTCTCTATCTCTCTCTGTCTCTATCTATCTCCCTCACTCTCTCTCTCTCCACTCAAACCCACTTTATATCTCCTCCCTCTCCCCTCTATCATGTTTCTCCTTTTTCTCTGTCTCTCCCTCTATCTATCTATCTATCTATCTATCTATCTATCTATCTATCTATCTATCTATCTATCTATCTATCTATCTATCTATCTATCTATCTATCTATCTATCTATCTATCTATCTATCTATCTATCTATCTATCTATCTATCTATCTATCTATCTATCTATCTATCTATCTATCTATCTATCTCTCTCTCTCTCTCTCTCTCTACCACCCATCCTCTTGCTTTCTCTTCCTATCCTCTCTCTCTCTCTTTCTACCTATCCTCTCTCTCTCTCTTTCTCTACCTATCCTCTCTCTTCCTATTCTCTCTCTCTCTCTCTCTCTCTCTCTCTCTCTCTCTCTCTCTCTCTCTCTCTCTCTCTCTCTCTCTCTCTCTCTCTCTCTCTCTCTCTCTCTCTCTCTCTCTCTCTCTCTCTCTCTCTCTCATCTTCAATGAAAGACAACAGCAACTCAATGACTGATTGTGTGGCTGGTTTTCACCTGCGCTGGGCTGGTCTCCTCCTCCTCCTCCTCCTCCTCCTCTCTCTGCTTGTGGTTCTGGTGGACCCCCCCCCCTCCTCTCTTCTGATCCCTCCCTCAGCTGTTGATGCCCCTGCCCCCCCCCCTGTCTGGCAGGGAGACCACACTGGTTTCCCCCCCTCTGCCTCTTCCTTGTTCTGGAATGTTCTAGTCACAGTGTTGTTTGCTTGTTTGAACAGGTGGTTTCCCTTTAGTGGGATCACTGAGCTGGTAAATAACGTTCTTCAGCCCCAGGAAAAGTCCAAAAATGACAAGGAGCCCGAGCCTGACGCGTAAGTAAACACGCCCAGACCCCTTCCTCCGAACCCCCACCCCCCCCACCACCACCAACACCACCCCTCCTCCTCTGTCTGCCACAGAGCTCTCATAATAAAACTCACCGGCTATGAAGGCTGAACGAGACGTGTTGCCACCTGGTGGCCACATGGTGTAACTGTTGACCTGGGAATAGCTTCTTAAAGCGTGCGAGCCAGCCAGGGGGGGGGGTCTCTGGGTTAAAAGCACAACACTTACACGTCTTACACTTTTCACCACGGGCCAAGAGTGCTCTCACGAGTCATGTTGTGCCGTAGCCATAGCGTGCAACATAAGAAAATGTGTCTCGGACGGACATTGCCTCACGATGGACATACTATCCTCAGGGCTTATATATATAGCGTCTCTATAAGAGCTGAAAGTTGTTCCTCAAAGGTAACTAGTTGGGATCTGTCATATTTCCAAGAGAGGGATCTCGGGTTGCAGGTTAAGTACGGCCGTGGGGGTAAGATGACTCTCGATTAGCAGGCATCAGGGCAGGACAATGGGCTTGCTTACGGTTACACGTCAGCTGTGGCCCTGGCGTTTGCCTGCGTTTGACCCGGTCGGGTACCGGACGACATGGGTGGGTCGGACACCAGCTGCCCTGACGCATCGCTGGAACCGCGATCTCATGCTGTGAACCACCCCATCTCTGGCCCCTTACCCCGCTCATTAGCACCACTCTTTTGATTAGGTTTGTTCAATACACGCACGCACACACACACGCACGCACACGCACGCACACACACGCAGGCACGCACGCACCCACACACATGCCCATACTCCCTCTCTCTACCTTTCTCAATCTCTGTCTGTCTGTCTGTCTGTCTGTCTGTCTGTCTGTATGGCTCTCTCTCTCTCTCTCTCTCTCTCTCTCTCTCTCTCTCTCTCTCTCTCTCTCTCTCTCTCTCTCCTCTCTCCTCTCTCTCGCTCTCTCTCTCAAACCCACTTTATATCTCCCCCCCCTCTCTCCCCTCTCTCCATCCTCTGTTTCTCCTCTCTCTCTGTCTCTGAATCTCCTTATGAAGTAAATAATACTCTATTTTCATGCTATCATTTGTAGCTTTCCTCCCTCTTAGCTTTCCTCTCTTTGTCATAATCACACCAAACCAAACCCCCTTCTTCCACAATGTGTGTTTTAATTAAGGGGGAAGAATAGAAGGCCTCTTCAGACCCGTGCTTACGTGCGTGAACTGTATTTCACACGCTCGTCATGGCTGACGTGATGCTGTGCGTCTCATCGTGTTACGCCCGCTCCATCCACACACATGTGGAGTGTGGATTAGTGCTTATAGCTCCGGCCCTTCAGCTGACACTGTAGAAAGCCACTTCTCCCCAGAGAACAATAAATAGTGTTATCATTATTGTCCTCCGATGCGATCTGTTCAACGCAACACGTACACATATTCAACGTGCTAATCTCCGCCACTCTAGAGCGGTAATCCTCCTCCTCCTCCTCCGTCCAGATAGAGGACTGTTTCAGCGACCGGGGACGCTCACTCACTCGCTCGCTCACTCACTCGCTCACTCGCTCAACCACTCGCTCGCTCACTCACACACACTCACTCACTCACTCACTCACTCACTCACTCACTCACTCACTCACTCGACCACTCGACCTCTCACTCACTCGACCACTCGACCACACTCGACCTCTCACTCACTCGACCACTCGACCTCTCACTCACTCGACCACTCGACCTCTCACTCACTCACTCACTCACTCGACCTCTCACTCACTCACTCACTCACTCACTCACTCACTCACTCACTCACTCACTCACTCACTCACTCACTCACTCACTCACTCACTCACTCACTCACTCACTCACTCACTCACTCACTCACTCACTCACTCACTCACTCACTCGACCACTCGACCTCTCACTCACTCACTCACACCACTCACTCACTCACTCACTCGACCACTCGACCTCTCATTCACTCACTCACTCACTCACTCACTCACTCACTCACTCACTCACTCACTCACTCACTCACTCGACCACTCGACCTCTCACTCACTCACTCACCCACTCACTCACTCACTCACTCACTCACTCACTCGACCACTCGACCTCTCACTCACTCACTCACTCACTCACTCACTCACTCACTCACTCATGCACATGCTCAGCAATTACATTTTGGCCAACGTCGGCGGTTGGACGTTAGCGGGACGAGGGCCGGCGTGTTGGTCCCGCAGGGCTGGTGTGTGTTGGTAAACGGATAGTCGCCGCTCAATAATTCACCTCGACGCTCATGAATGTTGCAGGGGGGGAGAGAGGGGGGGGGGGGGGGAGAGGGGGGGGGAGAGACACGCGAGGGGAGGAGGAGGAGGAGGAGGAGGAGGAGGAGGAGGGGGGGGGGGGGCAGTTCTGATCGTCCGTATGATGAAGTCAGCACCGTCTTTGGTTTCCAGGGAGACGACTCGATTGGGACACGTGTCATCCAACATGCATGTAAAGTGGTCCGCAGTTCAGGACCTGTTAGGATGGTCTTTCACCTGTCATCAGGCGGACTAATCCATAAGGCTCAGGAGCTGTTAGTCCACCTGTAGCACTGATCATTATTTCATTATTTATTATTAATTGATTTAGTCATATATATATATTAGATTTGTTCTATACACACACACACATACGTCCCATACTCCCTCTGTCTACCTTTCTCAAGCTCTGTCTCTGTCTCTCTCTCTCTCTCTCTCTCTCTGTCTCTCTCTCTCTCTCTTTCATTATTTATTATTAATTGATTTAGTCATATATATATTATATTTGTTCTATACATACACACACACACAGACACACACACACACACGTCCCATACTTTATTACATATATATTTATATACAGTATATGTATATATATATATATATATACAGTTTATTCATTACTTATTATTTTATAAGTATTATATTACTTATTATATTTACTATATATTAATTTGGCATTTAGGAGACCTTTTTACAGACACAGGTCATTAAGGACCCAATTTGTGGTTGCCCGAGGATGTTTCAGGGATTGAACCCAGAGAGTGGAACCCCCCCCCCCCTCCCCCCCTCCGCCTACTACCGTGACACACCACTTATTTAGACTGGCCCACATGTCTCCTCTCACTGTGACCTGTGTGTGTGTGTGTTGTGGTGTGTGTGTGTGTGTGTGTGGTGTGTGGTGTGTGTGTGTGTGTGTGTGGGTGTGTGTGTGTGTGTGTGTGTGTGTGTGGTGTGTGGGTGTGTGTGTGTGTGTGTGTGTGATCTCTAACCCTGGTGATTTGTGACACCATTATCCCGGGTGTGTTTCAAATATGATGTCTCTCTCTCTCTCTCTCTCCTCTCTCTCTCTCTCTCTCTCTCTCTCTCTCTCTCTCTCTCTCTCTCTCTCTCTCTCTCTCTCTCTCTCTCTCTCTCTCTCTCTCTCTCTCTCTCTCTCTCTGTCTGTCTGTGTCTCTCGGCCCGCCAGCAGGGTATCATCCGTCTCGCCTTACAGCTGCCCGCCGATACAGAAACACGGGTGCAAATGACTCATTAAACACTAGGGAAACCTGAGAAAGTGGAATTAAGTGGCGTTCTTAAACTTGCTAAGCAAATGTGATACACTAACCACAGCCCCCCCCCCCCCACACACACACACACACTGAGCTCGTAGCAAGGTGTGTGACATCAGAAGAACTATCTGGGCCCAAAGTGTTTGGCGGACGGAGTCTGCTTGTAGTGTCAACAATGTCCTGCGCTGTACACTATCTGGGAGGGACACTGGACTGAATTTGTATGGGACTGTATTGACATTACGTATTCACACACACACACACACACACACACACACACACACACACACACACACACACACACACACACACACACACACACACACACACACATAGTATACTTAACAATGAGTACATATGTACTCATATGTGGTATATTCATATATATATGTCAGAGGTCGGTGTGAGTGAATCCCTTATTCTGTGCCAGGTGTAAAACATAAAAGCCAAGCGTGTGCGTGTTATAATGTCTTCTGACTGTGCTTACATTTCATTCATTTTGTCTTAATTCATTCGATATTTTGAATGCCAACATCAGTTTGGGCTTCTTGAACTTTGATTGGTTGATTAAGGCCACACACACACACACACACACACACACACACACACACACACACACACACCTAGAGTGCACCATTCTGCAATGGTGCACGGCACCAGTGCGTATCACCTTGACCATCCTGCTCTCCGCTTGCGTACAGGAAGTTGACTCCCCCTCCCCTCTGCTTCTCCCACAGGAAGTTACACCAGCAGTTTGAATCCTACAAGGACCAGGTGAAGAAGATGGGCGAGGAGACCAAGCCGGCTCTGGACCAGAAGAGCGAGGCCCCTACCTGCGGGATTTGCCATAAAACCAAGTTTGCCGATGGCTGTGGCCACCTCTGTTCGTATTGCCAAACGAAATTCTGTGCTCGGTGCGGAGGACGGGTGTCTCTGCGGTCAAATAAGGTAAAAATGTTATGCACCACACAACTCACACCACACCACACACACACACACACACACACACACACACACACACACACACACACACACACACACACACACACACACACACACACACACACACACACACACACACACACACACACGCACACACCCCCTCAGTCACATACACACTGAGACTCATGCACAATACAACTCACACACACACACACACACACACACACACACACACACACACACACACACACACACACACACACACACACACACACACACACACACACACACACACACACACACACACACACACACAGTACATCTCACACACCCATCACCCCACGAGGCCTACTGCTGCTCACACTACTTAAAATCGAAAAGATAATGAAACATCTACATTTAAATCTGGTTCATCTCAGATTATAAACAGAGATTATCGATCTCTGTTCATAATCCGATCGATAACGCTCACAAGTTAAACACTCACCCTGGATGCCTTCTTTAGAACTTCACTTAACGTCAGCTTCACTTTCAACAGCTGACACCCACAGACACATCACCTTGTCTATGTCTGTCTGGCTTACTGCGGTTGTTTGTCTTCCGTGCCACTAGAGGGAGCTGTTGCTTTCTCTCTCATCGTCTCTTAAAGCGATCTATTTTCATTGTTATTTATTTATTTCTCGGTGGCCCACTGGTGTCTCTTGCTAACCTCGGTCAAATCCGCTCCCCCCTGCCTCAGAATAATCCGAGGCTTTTAGAATTTAGACTGCTTAAAATTTAGCCTCATGAGCTTAGCCGTTTATTTAGGTTATTTTTTTTGTTCATGTGATGCTGACCAATCCTTTGCTGTTGGGGATATCAGATGTGTTTTGGTGCTACTGCTAATGCTTCTCACGCTATCTCTTTAACTCTCTCTCTCTCCTTTCTCGTGCTCTCTCTCTCTCTCTCTCTCTCTCTCTCTCTCTCTCTCTCTCTCTCTCTCTCTCTCTCTCTCTCTCTCTCTCTCTCTCCCTCTCTCTCTCTCTGTCCCACTCTCTCTGTCCCTCTCTCTCTCTCTGTCCCTCTCTCTCTCTCTGTCCCACTCTCTCTGTCCCTCTCTCTCTCTCTCTGTCTCTCTCTCTCTGTCCTCTCTCTCTCTCTCTCTCTGTCCCTCTCTCTCTCTCTCTCTCTCTCTCTCTCTCTCTCTCTCTCTCTCTCTCTCTCTCTCTCTCTCTCTCTCTCTCTCTCTCTCTCTCTCTCTCTCTGTCCCTCTCTCTCTGTCCCTCTCTCTCTCTCTCTGTCCCTCTCCCCCATTACCATCTCCCTTCTCTCCTGCTGTCATGGAATAGCACCAGGAGGACAAAGTGGTTAGCAAATCTTTTTCTGTGTGTCCGTTGGATGGTGCCTCTCTGAACACAAACATGGCTCATCTAAACGCCGTCATGATCTATGTAGATATATATACACATACAGTGGTCCCCCCCCCCCCGATCTGACCCCTAACCTCCGATCAATCTCGTCTGTGGGTCAAATGGTGGTGAAGAAGAAAAAAGAAAAATCAATATCGATCAAATAAATAAATATCATATTATCCTGTTCTGTTTGTGTCTCGTCGAGCTGAACAAACAAACAAACAATATGAAGAGATGAATGAGTGACCGAACAAACAAACAAACAAACCCAAAACAAACAAACAATATGAAAAGGTGAATGAGTGAACAAACAAACAACAAACCAAAAATAACAAGACAGACCTGTGTCGAGACAGACCCACAGTTGGAAAGCAAGTGGCTGAGCAAGTGGCGATCTATCAGCCTCTCATCGCTCCCTCTGAGTTCTCCGTGACTTGTTGTCATTAAAGTCATTAATGGGATAATTCAACCCTCACAACCGTCTCTCCTGGCTTCACTAGAACATCACTAAAACATCACTTGATGAACCCCAGGCTTCACTGAAACACTGACACAACACGCTTTTGCTTGTGGACCAACACCAAGGGCCATAGGTGTTTGACCCACCGTACATTAACGAGCACTGTCAACATGTATTATTATATTGGCTCTATCGCTGGATGTGATGTACTTTTTATACTTCACATCGTTTATCATGTTGTTATCACAGATCAATGAAGCAAAGTCAAAGAATATCATCAATACAAATTGCTAATTGCAGCGAAGGTTAGAGCAGTTGATACTGGCAACATTAAGATTAGGATGAGAGAGAGAGAGAGAGAGAGAGAGAGAGAGAGAGAGAGAGAGAGAGAGAGAGAGAGAGAGAGAGAGAGAGAGAGAGAGAGAGAGAGAGAGAGAGAGAGAGAGAGAGAGAGAGAGAGAGAGAGAGAGAGAGAGAGAGAGAGTTAAGCAGTAAGAGAGACGTGGGTTAGGTCATGGTTGTTGGGGTCAAAGCCCCAGCCTGTGCTCCCTGTGTGTGTCTGGTGACAGAGTCCAGTGTCTCTAGGGGCCAGCGGGGGCCAGGGGGCCAGCGGGGGCCAGCCGGCCTGCTGGGGTTTGGTTCCCCTGGTCAGTCTCCATTGGCCAGATTCTCTTTCAGTCACAAGGAGAGAAAGAGAAGACAACTCGGTAACCTACTTTACAACAGGTTGACAGTTTGTTTGGGTCGGCCCAAAAGGATGTTCGATGTTCCGATTTTGTCCAATGTGCGGAATTTTGTCCAATTCCTCACATAATGTTTCGAGTTATCTTGCTAACAGTCAGACAGACAGACAGACAGTCAGACAGACAGACGACAGTCAGACAGACAGACAGACAGACAGACAGACAGACAGACAGCAGACAGTCAGACAGACAGACAGTCAGACAGACAGACAGACAGTCAGACAGACAGACAGACAGACAGACAGTCAGACAGACAGACAGTCGACAGACAGACAGACGGGGCGAAACCATAAATGTCATTGTGTTTTTCTGTAGATTCTAGTGTGGATTCAGGGCGGGACTACAACAGTCTTCCCTGACTTTTTCCTTTTATGGGGCCACCGCTGGGTGACCACCTCTTTGACCGCTCCCAGACGCACGGCAGCGAGAGACACGCTCGCTCTCGCGTGTGTGAGACGATGATGACGATGATGATGATGATGATGATGATGATGATGATGATGATGATGACGACGAAGGTGTGATCCGCCTGCTATTTCTGGTAGCTGTTAGAGTAGCGTCTAGTCTTCCTTCTCCCTGCCGCTCTAACCTGCAGCAGCGGCGGTGTTGGTGTTGGTGGTGGTGGAGAGAGAGAGAGAGAGAGAGAGAGAGAGAGAGAGAGAGAGAGAGAGAGAGAGAGAGAGAGAGAGAGAGAGAGAGAGAGAGAGACCTGAGAAACGCCATCAATATTTACCCCGTCTCCGTGTCTGCGGGCTTCGTGAGCAGCAGCCGATACCCCGGGAAGAAGCGCTAAAGAGACGGTTTGAAGGGAATTTATTTTTATCGGAGCTGCGGAGCAGACAAGACATTTCACGCCTACAGTGTTGATGCTATAACCGTCCATGCGTCCCGGTGGCGATTGAAACCCCACTGCACACACACACACATATTAACACAATGCGTAGTGTTATGAATTATAAATAGGAATGCATCATAAATAACCATCATTCGGTGCGTGGACACTTAACTGTATATCCAAGACGTCTAACAATGCCAGACATTAGCATGGGTGACCCCTCCGTTGGGATATTGGATCATTGAACTTACGTGTTTACTGGTCTTATCGTGTACGTAGACATATTTGTATCACTATTCCTGGTAATTCAATTATTTTTCCTTCTACTGGCTCTCAAAGTACTTATAAAGTCCTAACCCTGGCCTGTTTGAATGAATGCTCTACACCGGCTGAGCCACACCTGACTCTCAGAACGTGTAAGAAGTGTAATCCTCAGTGAACAAAACTAGACTCTGGAACTGACTTGTTTGGCCTCGGGAGTCCAAGAGACATCCAAAAAAGTCAGTCGTTCTCAGGGAGAAACAAGACACATCCGCGGTCACCCGAGAGAGAACCGACGTCGTTTTTCAGAATAATTATACACAATGTTGGGCCCCACTGTAACATACACCCTATGTATGGCATGGCTGTGTGGAGAGCCTTCAGCCCTCTGCAGTGGCAGAAGGTTGAAGCAGAAGTCACCAGGAGGTGAAACGGTATGAAAAAGTAACATTAGTCATATAGTCCTATAGTAACCATGTTCAATTCACGCCATTGAAAGCTCCACCAGACGGAATCGATATTGATGATAGCGCTTCTTAGGTTGAGCGACTATCACACAACGCAACGTCACACAACAACAGTATCTTGTTTACATACAACGTCAGTGTTTGGTACACGTCCACTCTTATCCTGACAGTCATCTCCGAGCATCGTGACAAATGCAGATAGTCTAAATCTTAATCTGGAGGATTGAATCCTCTTTATTGGTCACATACATCTAAACACACACAGTGAAATGTGTTTCTCTGCATTTAACCCATCCAGTGCCTTGCTCAAGTGCGTGCGGCACCTTGGGCAGTGCACCGGGTGTTTTTCGGGGGGGACTTGAACTTCCGGTTCCCCCAAGTCCCAACAGACGTATCTTTGGAGTTATCCTATGTTGGTGGCTGTGAAGTCTTCAGAAGTCCAGCTCCACTCGCTGACGGTGATGGCCACCATTTCCTCTCCAAGGTGAACAATGTGAAGGAAAAAAAAAAAAGGAAAAAGCCAATAGTCCCCTGAGATGAAGTGCTTACGTCCCCAAGCATTTCTTGTAATGTCATGAATATTTGAGAATGTCACGTATCTCTCACCCCCTCACCCACCCCCCCCCCCCCCCCCAGCATACTGTCACGCGATGCACATGCACACACACACACACACTCGCTCGCATGCGCATACACGCGCATGCACACACACACACACACACACACACACACACACACACACACACAACACACACACACACACACACACACACACACACACACATAAAAGCGTTCACTCAGGCTATCTTCAAAGTACACCCTTCAAAGTCGACAAACACTATATTATTGAATGAGATCCAGGAAAAGCTTCACTGCTGTCCCAGCGACACACACACACACACACACACACATTTGCACACACACACACACACACTTGCACACACACACACTTGCGCACACACACACACACACACACATACACTTGCGTGCACACACACACACACACACACATACACACACACACACTTGCACGCGAACACACACACACACACACACACACACACACACACACACACACACACACACACACACACACACACACACACACTTGCACACACACACACACACACTTGCACACACACACACAACACACACTTGCACGCGGACACACACGCACTTGCGCGCAAACACACGCACACACACACACACACTTGCACACACAAACACGCACACTTGTGCGCAAAGACACACACACACACACACACACACACACACACACACACACACACACACACACACACACACACACACACACACACACACACACACACACACACACACACACACACACACACACACACACACACACACACACACACACACACACACACACACACACACACACAGGATTCTGTTAGCGGACTCCCGCACATGTGTCATGTGCTGCGGAAGCCTCGCGCGATCGTCTATTAATGACGTCATGAAACCTACAGCGGTGGGAACTACGCGTGATTTGCGACTTATCGCTAAAACGCGTGTTTTCCCTCCACGGTGATGCGTCGTCGTTTTAGACGGTGTGCGTGTTTCTGTCATAGCATTACATATATAAAGAAGAGCTGTATAGGCTGCGACCTGGATGCCTGCCTGGATGATGATGATGATGATGATGACACAAGCGACCGAGGAGAGGATATTTGGGAGTGAACGCTGGCGTTTCGTTTCGTCATTGTCCCAATGAC
Source organism: Muraenolepis orangiensis (assembly GCA_027704905.1). Classification (NCBI taxonomy): domain Eukaryota; kingdom Metazoa; phylum Chordata; class Actinopteri; order Gadiformes; family Muraenolepididae; genus Muraenolepis; species Muraenolepis orangiensis. The sequence continues at coordinate 22,736,497 of CM051008.1, forward strand.
TCCCGTATAGTCAGCGTCCTTTAACCTTCACGGTGTGTTCCGAGCGGCAGCCTCCCTCCCTCCTCGGCAGCCTCCCTCCCTCCTCGGCAGCCTCTTCCTCCCTCCTCAGCAGCCTCCCTCACTCCTCAGCAGCCTCCCTCCCTCCTCGGCAGCCTCTTCCTCCCTCCTCGGCAGCCTCCCTCCCTCCTCGGCAGTCTCTCCCTCCCTCCTCGGCAGCCTCCCTCCCTCCTTGGCAGCCTCCCTCCCTCCTCGGCAGCCTCTTCCTCCCTCCTCGGCAGCCTCCCTCCCTCCTCGGCAGCCTCCCTCCCGCCTGGTGTGTGAGTCGGGAGCTGTCCGCGGTGCTGAAGGTCGGAGCTCTCCGAATCTCTTCGTTCTGAGGAGAGAGAGAGAGAGAGCGAGAGAGCGAGAGAGAGAGAGAGAGAGAGAGAGAGAGAGAGAGAGAGAAACAGACAGACAGACAGAGCGACAGAGACACAGAGAGAGAGAGAGAGAGAAACGGCGGACCGTTTTTGAATGGACGAGGACCCCGACACATTGTTTTCATCATAAAAGAGACGTTTTTTATCATAAAAAAGCGTTTTCTCCCAGCGGGCACCATGGGTAAGCTTAACAACAATGCGTTTTGTCTGCGTTTTGGCGGCAAAAAATTGCATTTTGCATGCGTCCGGTTCATTGATGATGATGATAACTGTGATTTTTGGATGATGTGAGAGTCTGCAATGTACTGTACTATGTGCGAAATGTTCAATGCATCTTGGAGAAATGCAAACTCTACTCTATGCGAGGATGGTGCATGTGTAATGGGGCTATACACGC
>CM051008.1:22744812-22749812 GCA_027704905.1 Muraenolepis orangiensis
GAGAGAACTGATTTGGAACCAGTAGTGTAAAGGGAGATGAGACCTGCAGAATCACACAAACGACAGCTGCCGGGCTTCGGATCAGTCAGTGTCCCACATACACGACTCATTGTGTCTATTGAGCCTCAAGGTCCTCTAAAGAGACATAAGGGATATATACATGCACTTTTACTGGTACTCACACACACACGCTGAGACAAACAGTCAGCGCATACATACAGATGTCTGTGTGCCTAAAAAAAAAAAAAAACACACACAGTGTGTGTTCGTACTGGAAGAACTGGAATGAGACCTAACTCATTGTTGGTAAAACACAGTACAGAGTACAGGGTCCATTTTGCAGTGCAGAACACCGAGTTCCACTGTGGTGCCCTTATCAGACAGACTCCGTGATGGTGTGTGTGTGTGTGTGTGTGTGTGTGTGTGTGTGTGTGTGTGTGTGTGAGAGTGTGAGTGCATATATGCTAAATGGCTCCTCTAAGTAGAGCAGTGGGAAGATGCAGCTATTGATAACAAGTACACGGCATACTTGTGAATCCCAGCTCCGCTTCTCTGCTCCTCGCTGCTGCCGGGGTGAAAGAATGCACTTACTTTAAATGTCCACATGGTGGCCCTTTTTTTCCGCCTGCGCCCCTCTCCCTCGCGCTCTCTTGTTCTCTCTCTCTCTCTCTCTCTCTCTCTCTCTCTCTCTCTCTCTCTCTCTCTCTCTCTCTCTCTCTCTCTCTCTCTCTCTCTCTCTCTCTCTCTCTCTCTCTCTCTCTCTCTCTCTCTCTCTCTCTCTCTCTCTCGCGTGCGCTACACTATCACCTCCTCTCTCTCTCTCTCACACAGCCACCTCCCCACCACCCCACCCACACACACCCTCTGCTCCCCATTCCCACCGCTGGGAGGGAAAAAACCGCTTACCTACAGACACACACACACAACAGCAGCAGCAGCAGCAGCAGCAGCAGCAGAAGCAGAAGCTACACAGTTGCTTTGCCACAACAAAATCCAGGCAGTGTGCCATTGTAGCGACACTTCCCTTCCCATGCGGACCTCGTTCCGTCCGTTCCAAGCGGTAGCAGAGGGATCCGGGGGAGCCTAGGTCTGCCAGGCGACAGCCTATACCGGCGCAGCTTTACAAACCAAAAGAAAGAAAAAAAGCATATGAAAACAAGGCAAATACGCAGACACAGGAATAACACACGCCATCCCCACACACACCCGGTCCCCGTGTCTCTCTGTTCTGTTCTGTTCTGTCGTGGGCCCCCCCCCCCCCCTGTGCCCGGGATAACAGATCCTGTGCAACCCCGGGGTCAGAGCCCAGCGAGCGGCCTGGCAATCACCAGATGTCCGTTCCTCTCGCCCGGGGCTCTGTGCCCACACCCAATGTTGCTTTCCTGGTTGGTGCTGAGAGGCGTCATCACGGCCTGCCAGCGATTTGTTCATACATAACATTCTCCCCGAGACGCATGAGATGTGATCAACAACAGCAGAGAGAGAATGTCACTTTTCACTACATCGTTTAATACCCATGTACTTCTGTTGCTGACCTTGCATGGGTGTACTGGATGTGTACTGCTGCGTGTACTGGATGAGTACTGGATGTGTACTGGGTGTGTACTGGATGTGTACTGGGTGTGTACTGAGTGTGTACTGGATGTGTACTGGATGTGTACTGCTGCGTGTACTGGGTGTGTACTGAATGTGTACTGGGTGTGTACTGGGTGTTTACCGGGTGTGTACTGAGTGTGTACTGGATGTGTACTGGATGTGTACTGCTGCGTGTACTGGGTGTGTACTGAATGTGTACTGGGTGTGTACTGGCTTTGTACTTGGTGTGTACTGGATGTGTACTGGATGTGAACTGGGTGTGTACTGGATGTGTACTGGGTGTGTACTGGGTGTGTACTGGATGTGTACTGGGTGTGTACTGGATGTGTACTGGGTGTGTACTGGGTGTGTACTGGATTTGTACTGGGTGTGTACTGGATGTGAACTGGATTTGTACTGGGTGTGTACTGGATGTGAACTGGATTTGTACTGGGTGTGTACTGGTTGCCCCCTCGTCACTTTGTGTAAGGCAGGAACCAAACAGCCAGTGGCGTTGAACACACTAGAGACGTTGGAATCATCAGAGGCCGGGCGGTGTCCTCCATCATTGCTTCACTTTGCCCTGGAAAGGGTGAAGGGACTGGAACTGGGCGTTGTTTATTCAAATATATATACACGTACACACAGACAAGTGATCCATTTCAATGCTGACGTTGTGTGAATAGGATTGGTCCTGTCTGCGTGGTTGGTTTTCATGTATTACTTTAGGAATATCGTTCAACACAACACCATTGCATCATAGCAAGGAGGATGGTATCCATTTGTGTCCACACAATTAATTATTTAAAAAAATAATGCCATAATGGTTTCCTGTTAGTTTTTTTCTGATGATCAGACTAATTCAGCATCACACAATCAGATCAAACACTCTTTGAGCTCCAGCCCCCTCTCTCTCTCTCTCGCTCTCTCTCTCTCTCTCTCTCGCTCTCTCTCTTGTTATATGTATTTTCTCTTGCTCTCCCTCTCTCTCTCTCTCTCTCGCTCTCTCTCTCTCTCTCTCTCTCTTGTTATATGTATTTTCTCTTGCTCTCCCTCTCTCTCTCTCTCTCTTGCTGCTCATTCTGCGCTCTCTCTCTCTCTCTCTCTCTCTCTCTCAGCTCTCTTTGCTGCATATTAATTAATTAAGTGCACGACTTCAGAGAAATTGTGGACCGTACGGGCAGACGATTCAGGCCTTGGCAACGCTTTACGTTGTCGTTGACACAACAGAAAACCGTCTGTCGGTTTCGAGAATCCAAGCGATAGTCACCGGTGATGGATAGCAGGAAGGGGGCCGTAAATAGAACCCCCCCCCCCCTCCCCACACACACACACACACACACACACACACACTTTCATTAATCGTACACACAATGTTTATTTAAATGAACTCTTCGAAGAGAGAGAGAGAGAGAGAGAGAGAGAGAGGAGAGAAAAGAGCTTGATGGTCATTTATCTTGGCCACCCCTGAGGTGTGGTCTTGAATGAACGTGCCACAGATTCGCCGGCACGACGGATAGGCTGCTGGGCTCCGATGATCACTCACTCCTGGGGTTTTGCACAAAATGCTGATGTGTTGAATGTATTTAGTCCGATATAAACAGCTCAGTCAGTACAGGACTTGACTCAGTGGGAACCCGGAAGGTTGCCGGTTCAAGTCCCCGAAAACACCCGAGCACTGCCGAGGTGCCCTTGAGCAAGACACCAGACCCCTCCCCTTACACTGCTTCCCCCGGGCGCTGTGTATATACAATATATATTGTGTATATATATATATATATATATATATACAAAGGATGGGTTAGAATATAATTGAACCCATCCTCCTAAAATGAGGATGGGTTAATGCTTTCCTTATCAACAGAAGCCTGCCCTGGTTCATGCTAATGCACGATCACATGTGTGATCTGGGATAGATACTACTTGCAGATTGTCGATTAGTAACGGACATGTAACTATCACAGAGGCGGGGAGACGTCACGTATCACGTGTGGTGACCACGGTGGGATAGTCATAGCATTCAATTCCGTGATGTAGTGGTGCTTGACAGTCTCTAAGCTAAAAGGCTTTAGCATTGTATCTCATTTTGAATGGGCATTCAATCAAACAGAGGCTAGGACATAACATTTTGCTTGTGGTAATGTCACATATTGAATTACAGTGTCTGTTTGCCCTTTTAAGAGAACACAAATGATTGCCTGACACATAGGCTTTTGCATACTCTGAATAAAAAAAGGATGACAACGGTATGCAAATAGACCCCTACAATGGTTGTAACTGTACATATCCCTACATTTATTTATTTTTCAAAAATATCCATAGGATATTTAGCGTTACACAATCGGATCCATTGTATTTATTGTATGCGTATATCCGGTATCCATGCGTATCCCGTTTAATACAGACGGTCTTTTCTTAGCGGTATTAGGATGCCTTGTCCTCCTCCTCCCCTCCTCCCCTCCCCCCCTCCTCCTCCTGTATTACTTATGAGAGCTGATGGTCTGGAGCCAGATATGGGTGAGAAAGCACTGACGACAGCAACTCCTGCTCGCCGCCCCTGTACTGGGGGCTATCCACCAAAGAGGCTTTGAGGAGTGGGGGGGGGGCGCTGCTCCAAGGATGGCAGATATGGCAGCGAATGGATATTAGCCTATATTGTGCTCTCGCGTGTGTGTGCGTGTGTGTGTGACTGTGCGTGTGTGTGTGCGCGTCCCGACAAGGATCAGGACTATGAGTTGAGTACGAGGCAGCAATGCCGGCTGCAGATAGGATGCATCATCGCTGCCCTTTTCCTGCCCGCCGCTCCCGCCGCTGCCGCTGCCGCTCCTGCTGCCGCTGCTGCTGCCGCTGCCGCTGCCGCTCCTGCTGCCGCTTCACCTCCGCCGAGGCGAGGGTTTTCTACCGACGGGGGGACAGCTCCTCCCGCACACCGGCGCCGTACATCTGTCGGCTCGAGTTCGGATTCGGATTCGGAGCGTTATGACTGGAGGATCGAGCGTGCACAATGCGTCGCATCCGAGGACAGTGTTGACCGAGAGAGAGAGAGAGAGCGAGAGAGCAGGAGGAACATGGGACTCGATTGGCGTCTTTTCTTGGTGTGAACGCGCCGCCGCCGCCGCCGCCGCCCCTGGAGACAGTGGGGGGTCCGGAGCCCTGCAGCGGCCATCAGGTGTGGATGTGTATATATAGGCTTATTGGGTAGGGGAGCGAAACGATTCACGGGTTCATCGCCGAGGATAAAAAGAGGAGAGAGAAAGAAAAAAAAAAAACAACAACCAGGGGAGAGAAACGAGCGAAAGATGCAGTTTGATACATTGCGTCAGTTCTGTAGCTCGGTTCTGTCTCATTTTAATGGGGCTTTTTCGCCGCCCCAGAACATTCTGCAAACGGAGCTGTTCGAGCAGGCGTTGAGCAACATCGGGTGA
>CM051008.1:22754812-22762312 GCA_027704905.1 Muraenolepis orangiensis
CAAGCCCACCCCAAGCCCACCCATAGCCTACCCCAAGCCCACCCCAAGCCCACCTCAAGCCCACCCCAAGCCCACCCCCAAGCCCACCCCAAGCCCACTTCAAGCCCACCCATAGCCCACCCGAAGCCCAAGCCCACCCCAAGCTCAAGCCAAAGCCCACCTCCAAGCCTACCCATAACCCCCCCCCCCCAAGCCCAAGCCCCCCCTGCAGCCCTGTGGTGCTGTGCTGGCATGTTCGCCCTGTGCTCAGCAGCTGTAATTAAGCTTGGCTCTTTATTGGTTTTGCCTTCGCCAAGGGAGACGCAATGTGTGAGGGGAGGAACGTAGGCAGGTGGGATGTGTGTGTGTGTTTGTCTGTGTGTGTGTGTGTCTGTGTCTGTGTGTGTGTGTCTGTGTGTCTGTGTGTGTGTGTGTCTGTCTGTGTGTGTGTGTGTGTGTGTGTCTGTGTGTGTCTGTGTGTGTGTGTGTGTGTGTGTGGGGGGGGGGGGGGTTTGGTTGGCTTTTATAGCCTGGGTGTCTAGCAGTGGGCTTGTGATTGCAGAGGGAGAGAGAGAGAGAGAGAGGGAGGGAGAGAGAGTAGCAAAAGACAGCAAAGAGTGAGCAAATCGCATGTGAGAGAGAAGGAGGAAGAGGAGGAGGAGGAGGATGAGAAACATGGGCAGAGACTGAATCGATGCACTCTACTACTCCACTGCTCCTCTCTGCTCTCAGCAAATCATATCTCGGCATCAAAGAGAGCTAGCACAGGAGAGAGAGAGAGAGAGAGAGAGAGAGAGAGAGAGAGAGAGAGAGAGAGAGAGAGAGAGAGAGAGAGAGAGAGAGAGAGAGAGAGAGAGAGAGAGAGATGGCTATGATTGCTGTGTAGCTGATGGTCGGCTCTGTGGCCAGATAAGCATCGGGTTTATGTCTCACTGGTCCCCAGGCATACCGCCTCCTGCCCGGGTTTGCTAGCAGTACTACCCAGGGAGGGAGAGAGAGGGAGAGAGAGAGGGAGAAAGACAGAGGGAGGAAGGGAGAGGGAGAGAGAGAGGGAGAAAGAAAGAAAGAGAGGGGGAGGAAGAGAGAGGGAGAGAGAGAGGGAGGGGGAGAGAGAGGGAGAAAGAAAGAGAGGGGGAGGAAGAAAGAGGGAGAGAGAACGATAGGAAGAGAGAGAGAGAGGGAGAGGGAGGGAGAGAGAGAAAGATAGGAAGAGAGAGAGGGAGAGGGAGAGAGAGAGGGAGAGAGAGAAAGAGAGGGAGAGAGAGAGGGAGGGAGGGAGGGAGAGGGATGCGGGTGCGGGTGGGGTGGGGGGATGAAATTGCTTTTATTGCGTTTGGTGTACAGATGGCTCATCCTAGCCCAGCTCGGTTCCCTGGGTCCGGGGTGGTCCTATACATGGTTGACTGTACAGTGTACCACCTAAAGGGGACTGATGGCACTGCGGGCATCCTCGGGGAGAGAGAGAGAGAGAGAGAGAGAGAGAGAGAGAGAGAGAGAGAGAGAGAGAGAGAGAGAGAGAGAGAGAGAGAGAGAGGAGAGAGAGAGAGAGAGAGAGAGAGAGAGAGAGAGAGAGAGAGAGAGAGAGAGAGAGAGAGAGAGAGAGAGAGAGAGAGAGAGCTGGGATGAGATGAGATGAGAGGAAAACATAAAGAGGGAGGAGAGAGAGAGAGAGCGGGGGAGAGAGAGGGGTGGGGAGAGAGAGACAGAGAGAGAGAGAGAGAGAGAGAGAGAGAGAGAGAGAGAGAGAGAGAGAGAGAGAGAGAGAGAGAGAGAGAGAGAGGAAGCGAGAAAGAGGGAAGAGAGAGACAGAGAGAGAGAAAGCGAGGAAGCGAGAAAGAGGGAAGAGAGAGAGAGAGAGAGAGAGAGAGAGAGAGAGAGGGTGGGATGAGAGGAAGAGGACCTAGAGCGAGAGAAAAAGATAGAGAGAGGGAGGTACAGAATGGGGTTGGAGAGCTAAGAGGGAAGGCATTAAAGAGAGATGGCCTGCTCTGTTCAGTGGAGATGTTGGCCTGCATGGGGTGTTGACATCTGGCTTCTCTTCATGCTCATAGAGCGAGACCCTTTCCCTCAAAGGTTGAATAGGCCTGCGTGTGTACATGTGAGTGTGTGAGTATGTGTGTGTGTGTGTGTGTGTGTGTGTGTGTGTGTGTGTGTGTGTGTGTGTGTGTGTGTGTGTGTGTGTGCGTATTCAAGTCATTAAAAGGGGTTAGATACAGTAGATGGAATCTCCAACGATGCCCCAGGGTGCACAGTTTTTTGTATCTCTCTTATCTCTCTAGAGCTGTCTGTCTGTCTGTCTGTCTGTCTGTCTGTCTGTCTGTCTGTCTGTCTGTCTGTATCTCTAGCTATCTACCAGTCTGTCTGTCTGTCTGTCTGTCTACTAACTAATGGATACAAGTAAAGGTTAGCAAGCACCATCGTCATAACATGCAGCTTTTGTCTGTGTGTCTGTCTGTCTGTGTGTGAGAACATGTGTGTGTGTGTGTGTGTTTGTGTGTGTGTGTGTACGTCTGTGTGTGTGTGTGTGTGTGTGTTTGTGTGTGTACGTCTTTGTGTGTGTGTGTGTGTGTGTGTGTGTGTGTGTGTGCGTGTGTGTGCTTGTGTGTGTGTGTGTGTGTGTGTCTCAAGCCCGGGCCCGTGGGCCTCTTTTTCCTTTGTAACCCTTTTCTAAAGACCTCTCTCATTTCTTTCTGCACTCAAACAGATGTCTGATGTCATGGTGTTTTAAAAGGCTGCAGAAAGGGGGCAGAAAGTGCCGACGGTGCACATATATACCGCCTCGCTTTCAGCCATATGCCTGGAAGTGTGATGCTGTTTGTCAACGTCAGTGTGGGGCACTGACACTGTATCTATGTTCATGCTTCTGCTCATCGTTTCCTTCCTCCACCGACCGACCGACCGACCGACCGACCGACGTGTGTACGTGTGTGTGCTTGTGTGTGTGTGTGTGTGTGTGTGTGAGACCGACCGACCGCGCGGTTCACCTTATAGGGGGGAGCACACGGCGTGACATTAACGACAAGTTCATTGTTACACGTGGAAAGATATATGTTTGTGATCTAAGTTCGGCTTAGTCAGGCAAATACAGCATAGCCTTCGTTGGCCAATTAGCCATTAGCATTTTCAACGGGCTGCCGATTTGGCTCATTGAACAAAGCAAATGTTTGTGTTTGTGCGTCACACGTCGGTGTGTGTGTATGTGCGTGTGTACCTACACACATGTGAAGATGGGGAGTGTGTGTGTGTGTGTGTACCTACACACGTGTGTGTGTGTGTGTGTGTGCTGCTGTGTTCCCAAGCGCCCGGCGATCTTTGCTTGACTGATTTCTGCTGTACCCATACGTGGTTCCCTATTGAGCACGTAGCATGTATTTTTCTCACACACACACACACACACACACACACACACACACACACACACACACACACACACACACACACACACACACACACACACACACACACACACACACACACACACACACACACACACACACACACACACACACAGTGTCTTATCCTACTTAGCTCAGCTTAGTTTAAGGTAGTCCATTGTGACCGATGGTAACTTATACTACTGCTTGTGGGTCGTGTGGTGACTATCGTTTAAATGCCTGATGCGAGTCCGTTCGCTGGCATTCCGAGGACAGATGCGATGTCAATTATTAGTTGTATCGCTTCAGCTCTGCCCTAATGAGGGCAGGTCTTCATCGAGGCCCGATACTGGCGCTGTAAGTCCAGTACATGTTGACCGCTCAACGGAATATCCCGAGGGGCTGATGGGGAACCTGCCCAGGAGAATTCGAGTTGGCGATGTTTGGGTTACCTTTTCTAGATAGACCCTTCCCCAACCAATTCCTGCTCCTGTCACCAAGGACCCCCAACACCAGTAGACTAGATGCTGCAGGAGTCTGGATGGAAGTAGCGGGGAGGCCTTACGGCGATGGCTGCTTCCCGGTTCACTACCGGAGCGAGCCAGCAGCGGCAGGTTGTAAGCGGGTTGCAAGCGAGCGGGAAGCAGGCACGCACCTTCCCTCTGGCTACTGCACTAGACACATCACAACACCCTGTGTAGGATTACGCACGCACACACACGCACGCACGCACGCACGCACGCACGCACGCACGCACGCACGCACGCACGCACGCACGCACGCACGCACGCACGCACGCACGCACGCACGCACGCACGCACGCACGCACGCACGCACGCACGCACGCACGCACGCAAGCACACACACACACACACACACACACACACACACACACACACACACACACACACACACACACACACACACACACACACACACACACACACACACACACACAGCCCCAACCGTTCCCGCCCTTTCAACCATGACTAAGACAGACAGAAACAGTCACACTTGAATTGTGCGTCCCCAGAGTGAATTGTGTACACATTACATCCACCATATGTTTTGGTTTGTCCCCGGAGTCATTCTAGATTCTAGAGTCAAACTAGATCCAATAGGATGCATGCTGCCTGCTATTGGAAGTTGCCACTCGAGTTGAGGCATCCCAGCTACAATTGTGTGTAATAAGGAGATTATTTTAGAAGCACGTGTCGGACCAACTCCACAGAGCTGACTTTGGTTTCGGCGTTGCAGGCAACAGCCTGTGTGTGAATGGAGGTTGATTAGCATATAGAGAGTATAGGCTCTCCTCTGCTCCGCCTGCTCATTTGGTGCGGTCTGCGTTCAGTGTTACAGCATCCCAGTGGCGGAGGCTCAGCTCACTGCAATAACGACTCTCGCTTCTTCCCTCAAACCGGTGTCCTCATCGTCAACACTCGCTGGCCGGCCGGCTGGCCGGCTGGCTGGCTGGCTATGAGTTTGACGCCTATGCTGCTAAAATATATCTTCTAATGGTCACATCTACTCTCACACATACTGTGTTTCCCAGGATGAGGGTTCACGTGGAGTTTATATTGAGTGGTTAATGAGAGAGGAAGATCATTAGAGATGTCCCTTCTACATCATTCATATAGACACTGGACCAAGCTGTGTTTTATTTAAGACTTTTTTTTGTGTGTGTTGAGGTGAATGGGAACAGGATATTGGTGAACAGAACAACTTCTGAATCGTATTCGACCTGACGTCATTGTGTGACCTGTCCGATCCTTCCTGTTGCACCCCCCCCCGAACTTTAACTCATTATTTCATTTCAATCTCTGCCCCAAACACACCCCCCATCCATGGGTCCCTCCCGTCTTCCAAGGAAGTAATCCCCCGCTCTATCTTCGAGACTAGCTGAGTTTCTTAACAGATTTCAGCTCAGAGGGACCATCTGTCCGTCACGCGTGTATCCCAGTTGCAGTCCCCAACAATAACGATGGACCCCCTTCAGCCCTCTGGTCCGGGGGGCCGGCTCTGCAAGGGTCTGGGTTGTGGCTCCATCGACCCAGACGCTGGCCTGTCAATGCCATCGAATGCGGGGGAGAAAGGCGCTTTTTCTGCTGAGCACACGGCAGACGCCGGGAGCCAGAGAACAATGCACAAACTTCACTCTCTATATTTTCTATACCCTCTCATTGTTTTTTGCAGTAAAGTGGTTAAAACTATGAACTACCAGGCCTTTGATGATTGATCATTTACCAAATAGTTTTCCATTATGGAGACCGGCTTAATCGTTAGTTTTTTCTGTCTTTCCTGCTTTTGGCCGGTGGGCTGCATTTCTTCATCATTATATATATATATATATATATATATATATATATATATATATGATATATTTCATAATAACTCTCTGTTTGGGCAATTGTCATTCTTGGTCAAAGATGACATTCAGAAATAAGTTTGAAACAAAGCAAAGTGATGCTATCTAAGTTGCCGTCGTAGCGAGACAGACAGGAGGTTTATTGAACCTTTGCTTATTTATTCCATCGGTTGTTTTTGTGTGCGTGTGTGTGCTCGTGAATGTGTGTGTCGTGTGTGTGTGTGTGTGTGTGTGTGTGTGTGTGTGGTGACATCTCAGAAGGTATTGCTGTCTCAATAAGATACTCTCCCTCTCACAGAAGTGTATATGAAATGCTGTCACATACTTCTTTGTTAAAGATGCCATAGCCATAGTCAGGGCATCTCCTCCCTGATTGGTTGGGGGAATACATCTTGCCTGTCAATCACAGGTGTGTGAAATGAGACCTTACATGAGCAGACGCTTTTGTCCAAAGCGACTTATTATACAGTACTCCCTTCTCAATGGCAGAGACACGTGGGGACAGGGGGGTGCAGAGAGGGAGGGTGCAGAGAGGGAGGGCACGTGTTTTTGGGTTGCTTAGTTTAGTTGAGTGAACGCTTGCTCTCTTCCGCTGTATTCAGCTCTCTCTTTCACAAGTGTTCTTCCCATCCTGTGGGTGCTGTGTAAGTCTCTCCTCCTACCCCTCGTCTACCACTGAGAAAACATGGAGTCAGAGAGGAGAGAGGCGAAGGTCAATACGACTCAATCTGCGCATGCTGCAAAAATATTGACTTGTATCTGATTTCAATTTTCTTACATGTTTTCCCAGAGGGCTCTCACTCATCAGTTGTTGAAATGCATTTGGAGTGCACTGCGCACACACGCACGCACGCACGCACGCACGCACGCACGCACGCACGCACGCACACACACACACACACACACACACACACACACACACACACACACACACACACACACAAGACTGTTAAAAATAGCTAGTGGTTAGCTGTGTGGAAGTGCCTGAAGCAATACAGAATGCCTACTGACATGGAACAAAGCAATATTTAAATTAAAACGTTGGTATAACAACATGCACTACTGTGTGGTTTCGCTTCTAATTAATCTTTATTGCATAATTGCAGCAAGTAATGCGTGTTTCCCATTCGCTAATATTCCGTTTCTCTGAGGGTGCATATATGTCCGCAAACCATTGAGTCAATCTTCGTCTTTCCAATCCATATGTCCTGTCTATCAGACGTCTTCTGCGTCAATTGTTTGACTGGTAAAATACATTACGACAGCACGACTTGAGGGCGGAGAGACCGGAGATCTAACAGAATGCAGCTGTAAGGAACTGTAGGAAACCACTTGTTCAGAAGGTGTGCAGTTCTTAGCCTTCCGTCCAGCCCGTCTCCCGCCTGTCTTCTCCCCCTTCCGTCCACGCTGCAGCCTTGCTCCACTGGCACTTAATAATGAATTTGAAATGCTTTTTTGCACAATTCAACATATGCATATATCATGCCATCAGTCACTTTATTGTCATTTGTATTGTGTACAGATTTGTTCAGTACAAAACAGTGTAGTGTTGTATAGTATAAGTATCGTACACAGTATAGTATTTAGTGTTCAATTGTAGGTAATTCATACGGAAAGCATTCCGTTGTACTTGTTGCATATGGCAATTAAACATCTTGAATCTTGAATCTTGCTGTTTACCCTTACATTGCCTGAGTGAGAGTACAAAATCAATAAGAGAATAATATAGAATGATAAAGACTGATTCCAATAAACGGTGGAATATATCAACTGTCTCTTGAC
>CM051008.1:22767312-22772312 GCA_027704905.1 Muraenolepis orangiensis
CTATCCTATAGAATGTTTGATAGAGCTATCCTATAGAATGTTTGATAGACCTATCCTATAGAATGTTTGATAGACCTATCCTATAGAATGTTTGATAGACCTATCCTATAGAATGTTTGATAGAGCTATCCTATAGAATGTTTGATAGAGCTATCCTATATGATGTTTGATAGACCTATCCTATATGATGTTTGATAGACCTATCCTATAGAATGTTTGATAGACCTATCCTATAGAATGTTTGATAGAGCTATCCTATAGAATGTTTGATAGACCTATCCTATAGAATGTTTGATAGAGCTATCCTATAGAATGTTTGATAGAGCTATCCTATACCAGAACGGGTGGAGCTTCATCACCATGGGGCCATGAGGCGCGTTGGATGGATGTTTGCCGGCTGTCTCTTTTGCCCTAATTGAGTCTACTGTAGTTATCCGTAGTGATCCGTATGTTTCTCACTGTTCATTCTCACCGTATCATATCAGTAGATCCACACACACACACACACACACACACACACACACACACACACACACACACACACACACACACACACACACACACACACACACACACACACACACACACACTCAAACCCCCTCACAAAAAGACCACCACGGTCCCCGTGTCTTTCCTTCAGACCTGGAGAACTGGAGCAGGAACACATCCTTCTGCGTCTGGAACTCAACATCAAACATGTCTTCATGCCAGCTGGCACCCGTGTGTGTGTGTGTGTGTGTGTGTGTGTGTGTGTATGTGTATGTGTGTGTATGGTGTATGTGTGAGTGTGTGTGTGTGAGTGTGTGTGTGTGTGTGTGTGTGTGTGTGTGGGGGGGGGGTATCTGTGTGTGTATGTGTGTATGTGTATGGGTGACTGTGTGTATCTGTGTGTGTGTGTGTGTGTGTGGGTATGTGTGTATGTGTATGTGTGACTGTGTGTATCCGTGTGTGTGTGTGTGTGTGGGGGGGGGGGGGTATGTGTGTGCATGTGTGTGTGTGTGTGTGTGGGTATGTGTGTATGTGTGACTGTGTGTATCTGTGTGTGTGTGTGTGTGTGTGTGGGGGGGGGGGTATCTGTGTGTGTATGTGTGTAGGTGTATGTGTGTGTATGTTTATATATATATATACTATATGTGTGTTAGGATGTGTGAAAAGAGAAAAAAAAGGCTCAGTTTGTGTATACAATATAAAGTGTATATGCATGTACATATGTATGTGTACATACTATATACAGAATCTATATACGTATATATGCATGTACATACTGTATGTATGTGTGTATAATACATATTTAACACTGCTTCAATCCCCCTCCTGCGCCCTCCCTGCCTCAGGACAGGCCCAGGCAGGCGGTGTAGCCGCCCCGTAGCTCGTAGCTAATCTTAACACCGCACTCTGTTCGAGGCTTGACCTACATAGTGTGGTGCTGCAAGTGTCCTGACCGCCAGGCGGCGGTGGTGGTGGTGGTGGTGGTGGCGCTTCAGGAAGAAAGACCCCAAAGATGAGGAGAGAGAAGGAGATGCAGCAGTATGTGTGCAGGTTGGGGCAGGACGGAGCACCGCGGCACACGGGGGAGAAGCAACACAACGTCTCGTGTGCTGCGGGCCAATTAGCGATGTGCCGGCTCTGATCGGTCCACACCGACAGCCCGGTGATGGATGAGGAGGCCCACCACTTTCTGTCTGCTTGGCGTGCAGCTTTACGCAGAACGGGAGGAGAGGGATAGGAGGAGGAGGAGGAATAGGAGGAGGGAGGAGGAGGAGGAGGAGGAGGAGGAGGAGGAGGAGGAGGAGGAGGAGGAGGAGGAGGAGAAGGAGAAGGATGAGGATGAGGAGGGAAGTGGAGGAGGATGAGAAGGAGGAGGAGGGAGAAGAAGGAGAAGGAGGAGGAGGATGAAGAGGGACAATGAGGATGAGGAGGAGGAGGAATAGGAGGAGGGAGGAGAAGGAAGAGGAGGATGAGGAGGATAAAGGAGGAGAAGGAGGAGGAGGATGAGGAGGAACTAGGAGGAGAAGGAGGAGGAGGAGGAGACGGGGAGGAGGATGAGGAGGAACTAGGAGGAGGATGAGGAGGAACGGGGAGGAGGAGTGGCCGAAGGGTGGGGCGTGGCCTTGCACTTTCATCCTGAATGAAGCTAGCTTGTGTGTGTGTGTGTGTGTGTATGTGTATCGTAAACAAGAAAGGTAAACAGTCTGCATACATGCGTATATGGGGTGTGTGTGTGTGTGTGTGTTGAACTATGTGTTGCTCATGACTAATTTAGATTTATTAATCGACTCAGGTATGTTAAAAAATGTTATAAGGAATGCTGCTTGTATGCAAGCACTAGATCTCAAACAGAACCACAGCACTAGATCTGAAACAGAACAGTCACAAAGCATTCTTCACATTCATGGAATTAGAGAAAACCTTCAGCTCAGCCTGACCGCTTGTCAACTCGATAAACTCATAAATTCCGGAACACAACAAGAATCGTCTGTCGTCCTGTGGGCCGTCGTCCTCTCCTCCCCCCCCACTACACCCACCCCCACCCCCAGCTCCACAGGTGCCCCCCCCTCCCTCTTTACCACCCGGTGGGTGGGGGAGAGAGGGCCAGAGAGAGCAGGAGCCAGCCGGGCTAGCCAACCCATGGAGCACTGTGTCAACAGCCAATCTTCCAGCTGCCCTCCCTCATCCTGGCCGCTGTCAGTCAGCCGTCTGTCGACGCCGTGCAGAACCGCAGCTTGGACAGGTAGCATCGTGTGGGCTGTGTGTCCTCAGGTACCAGCATCGACTTCCTGGGAGAGGGAGAGAGATGGAGAGAGAGAGTGAGAGAGAGAGAGAGAGAGAGAGAGAGAGAGAGAGAGAGAGAGAGAGAGAGAGAGAGAGAGAGAGAGAGAGAGAGAGAGGTGCAGAGGGAAGCAAAATGCGGATGTGGAATAGAAGACGTTGGACAGAGGGACTATAGACGTTGTCGATGATATGACCCTCGCACACATCCTCACACACACCCCCACACACACACACACACACACACTGCAAAACACACTATCTCATAGTGGTACATAACACACAGTACAGAAGTAATAAGGTAGTATTAATCACCTCTATCTCCCACCCTCTTTCTTTCTCACGTGTTGGATTTGATACCTCTTCAACAGCCCTGACCAGCCCTCCGTTCTGGTGTTCCTGGGACACCAGGGCCCCTGGAAGCTTCTCGGGGGCCCTCCTCCGGAACCCCTTCTCCCCTCAGAACCTCCTCAGAACCAATTTAGCCAGCTTATTAACCGCTACTATACCAGGCTCCGGGAACCCAACGCAGAGCAGGCCCGTAAAGTCGTCTCTTCTGCCAAAGTCTCGGCCCGGTTGGGGCGTAGCCGTGGGCCCGAAACTGTGAGCCTGCAGAAGGAGTTCCAGGTGGCTGGTTCTTCTCGGATATGTTTTATTTGGATAGTCTTTTTCTGCACCATTTTATCTGGAGCCAGAGTCGGGGAGGCTTTTGTTGGTTTTTTCGGTCCCTCCGAGGGATGTGTTTGTATGTGTTTTATTTTCCTTCCCCAGACTTCCCAGATGCACCCGGAGTCTGGTTGAGTTAGTCTTGGCACCGAGGAGGCAAAATGACAATGCTTTTCTAAAAGAAAAACCCATCTTCTCTTCATCTCTCTCTCTCTCTCTCTCTCTCTCTCTCTGTCTCGCTCCCTCTCTGTGGAATTGCTTTCGAAAGCGCAACCATTGTGGACACTTCTTCTTCTGTCCTTCGCGCCGTTCCTCCCCTCCCCTCCTCTTCCTCCTCTTCCTCCTGGCACTGATCTTGTTTCAATAGAGAGAATTGTACGATAGATTGCCGTCATTAGCGGGGCCAAAGTTCCCCTCTAAGGGGAGAGATCTGTAACACGGCATCGTTCATTTGTTCTCATTTGACTCTCCGCTGTTTGCCCGCAAAGCTAACGTCCCGCCCCTCAAATCCTCCTCCTCCTCCACCTCTTCCTCCTCCACCTCTTCCTCCTCCTCCACCTCTTCCTCCTCCTCCACCTCCTCCTCCTCCTCTTCCTCCTCCACCACCCCATCCTCCACCACCCCATCCTCCACCACCACCACCCCGTCCTCCACGGGGGTGGGGGCATGCCTTGCATTCGCAAAAAAAAAACCCCTGATTGCTTTTTTTCTGGGGGTTGTTGTTGGGGCTGGCTTATTTAACATGCACCTTCAGCAGTAGAGGAGACGCAGGCAGAGACACTCCATGCTGCCGGTGGAGACACCACACGTACACACACACACACACACACACACACACATAAACACACACACACACAGGGACACGCGTGGACACACACACGTTGATGTGCTCTTTTGCAGTGTGCCACGCAGAGCACCGGTCGTGACTTGCTGTACTGGAGATACTATATAAGTAGGACATTTTGTGCAGGAGAGAGGATTCGCCAAGAGGAACAGTAAGTAAAAAAATAAGACTCGAGGTCTCGAGGCGTGTTAGCGGCTGGAATACACGGATAGGGGGGGCAGACCGGAGCGGACCGGAGCAGAGCCGGAGCCGGAGCTGGAGCCGGAGCCGGAGCTGGATGGGGTCCGAGACAGATTTTAGTGTCAGCCGCCTGATGAGGTGAGCTACTGTACATCCCCGGGACTCGGTCCTAGCATCACCTCCCCTGAGCGGCCCTGTGCTTGAGACACCTTGAGTCTGTGTTGGTTGTATTGGTCTTTGTTACCTTTTTATTCAGAGGATATTTCTACATGTAGATGGTCTGATGTTTTGTGTGTTTGTTTTAACCTTCGCATTTTGTTAGATATCAAAGTGTAGCTTCGTCTTCTTCTAAGTCCATGCTCGCCCATGCATATAATCCATGTTTGCTGTTAACCACGACAACAATACACATTGCTTTCGCCATCTATAATGTAACAGAGTTGCTTGTTTACATGTGCGAGTAGTGAAATACTTGTAAAGTTGTGTGGGTGTGTATCTGGCCGTGTGTGTGTATGTGTGTGTGTGTGTGTGTGCGCCTGTG
>CM051008.1:22789812-22792312 GCA_027704905.1 Muraenolepis orangiensis
CTCTCTCTCTCCCTCTCTCTCTCTCTCTCTCTCTCTCTCTCTCTCTCTCCTCTCTCTCTCTCTCTCTCTCTCTCTCTCTCTCTCTCCTCTCTCTCTCTCTCTCTCTCTCTCTATCTTCCAGCTAATGCTCCATATCAAATAATGCATAGATCACTTACAGGATATGACCTTGAGTTGACATGACAAATATGCTAATCGCAGACGGACGGGCTGACTGACTGGAGGAAGGAGCGTCGGCTTTCATGTCATCAGTGACATGACAACAGGTGTGCGGTGTTTGAAGCCCGAATTCACCTCAAGACGAGGCCCGCCACGTCCACGTATATCACTTTGATCAGCTGACCTGAGGATAAACCCTCCCCCCTCCCTCCACAGACGTGTGCAGCGTGCATAGCAAGCACTCTCTGATTAGCTGTGCTGCCACGCCACGTACGGTTTTCCCCCTACAACAGCAGTGTGAAGGGGGGGGGGGGGCAGAGCAGCTAAGCAGAGAACATCAATTGTAATTGCATGCGAAGCAAGCGTGCAAGAGAGAGAGAGAGAGTCCGAAAGAGAGAGTGAGAGTGAGAGGGTGAGGTGCGTGAGAGAGAGAGGGAGAGAGCGAGAAAGAGAGAGAGCAAGAGGTAGAGTCAGGGGGCGTCATAGAGAGAGAGAGAGAGAGAGAGAGAGAGAGAGAGAGAGGAGAGAGAGAGCAGAGAGAGAGAGAGAGAGAGAGAGAGAGAGAGAGAGAGAGAGAGAGAGAGAGAGATGAAGAAGCGGGCAGAAGGTATCTTTTGGTCATATATTTGGTGGCCACTCAGCATCTAGAATCTCTGTGCACGCTTTGGCTGACCTGGCTCTGATGTGTGTGTGTGTGTGTGTGTGTGTGTGTGTGCGCGTGTGTGTGTGTGTGTGTGTGTCTACCACTCGGCTGAGTAACACTAATCACGCCCTTTTTTTTGCTTTTCAAGCCCCCCCCTTAAACCCTGTAGGGCCTTGTTCGCTGGAACGGGGCCAACACGTAGCGTGCTCGGAGCGTGGGTTAAGTGGAGTGACAGACCAGCGGACCCAGACCTAGAGATGATGAAGGAGCAGTAAGAGGACGAGGACGGGGGGACGAGGGGGAGGGAGGGAGGGAGGGCGAGGGCGAGGGCGAGGGAGGGAGGGAGGGAGGGAGGGCGAGGCGAGGGCGAGGGCGAGGGAGGGAGGGAGGGAGGGAGGGAGAGAGAGAGCAAGGGAAGGGAGAGAGAGGAGGGCGTGCCAGCTGTAATGGGCCTGGCTTGTGTCTGTAAAGGCCAGTGGGGCTGATTTATTGTGATGCTGTGGTGCTCTCGCTCCATTTTCCTATGTATTGATCGCCCTGACATGCGGACTCATAATAGTGCAGAGCAGACAGAAAAGGAAGAGAAGCGGGCCGGCCGACCGGGGAATGGGGGGGCAGGGGGGGAAGAGAGGCCCGGTCATTTGGTAGCAGCGCTATCGGCCCGAGTTACGAAGCCCTTTAGCGGCCCTGGGGATGACTTCCCCTCACACACCTAGGCTTGTTTATTAAGATGCCGCACCGACGGGTTTGCTAATGGCGGATGACGGCGGCGAAAACACCCCCCCCCACCCTCGGTCGACCCTTAACGGCTGATAACGCTACTCTGCGTTAGATAGCGCCAGTAAAGCGGGCCTGAGCCCTGGGATGGGGTTGGATTTGAATATGAATTGAAACATTCAATCAATCACTGCGCTTGACCTCTCCCACGCGGGGGTTTGACGAATGATGGTTTTGTCATTTGTTTCTTTTGAATGACCTCGCTATTTGCAAGGGCTAACACAGGCAGGTGTTAACAAAGACATCGTGGAACACATTCGGCTGTATAAATCTAAATCTAAAAGTACATGTGGAGGATTGAATCCTCTTTATTTGGTCACATACACGTACACACACACACACACACAGGGAAATGTGTTTCTCTGCATTAAACCTGTCCTAGTATTAGGAGCAGTGTGCAGCTATTGTTATATACAGCTGCCCGGGGAGCAGTGTAGGGGTCTGGTGCCTTGCTCAAGGGCACCTCGGCAGTGGCCAGGTGTCTCGGGGACTTGAACCGGCGACCTTCCGTTTCCCAAGCCAAGTGCCAACAGACTGATTTACTGCCGCCCTCTATATAATAATAACAATGGCTAATAATAATAATAATAATAACAACAAGGGCTAACTCAGTAGGTGTAAACAAAGACATACGGCCTTATGTCTTCGCTGTACGTCACGGCTGATGTTAACAACCGTTTACGTTGTATTTTCCCCACAGGAAATTAAAAAAACTAATTTAACCTCTCAGTCTCCTTCCAAACCGAGTCCTCATCCCCGTCACGCTCCACGACACACCTGCCGGGGTCACCATAGTTACCATATTTAAACACACCCCACCCCTCCTCCTTACTTTTGTCTTTTCCCCCCCCCCCCCCCCCACACACACACACACACACACACACACACCACATACACACACCACCACATCCCCCCCCCCCC
>CM051008.1:22794812-22822312 GCA_027704905.1 Muraenolepis orangiensis
ACGGGGAGAAACAAGAGGAAGCGAGGCGGCAGCAGCTCAGTCTGTTGGTGACTTGGCTTGGGTACCGGAGGGTTGCCGGTAAAGGGGTGAGAACTGGTACTTGGAAAAAGGTGCCAGTTCGCTTCCTGGGCACTGCTGAGGTGCCCTTGAGCAAGGCACCAGACCCCTACACTTGCTCCCCAGGCGCTGAATATACACAATAGTTGCCCACTGCTCCTAATACTAGGATGGGTTAAATGCAGAGAAACACATTTAACTCTGTGTACATGTATGTGACTAATAAAGAGGATTCAATTCTCCAGATTTTCCAGATAGAAACAGCCGGTCAGCTTTGTTAGCTTTACCCAACTTTTTGTAATTTTACATTCACACATTCATAAATGAATTTAAATATCATCAAGTATAATGCGTCATTTCGTACTGTATGTATCATACTTGACCCAAATGACGGAACCAATGTGAGACTAACATAAACCATCCTGAAGGACATAACACAGGCCTCATATATACATTGGAGTGGGTCATATCATGACAAATGCAACTATTAAAGCATATTATATTGTGTATATATACACCTGAGGTTCCACTAGCTAAATCCTCTCTTACTTCCATACTAACTCGGTTAGTTCCTCCTTTTCCATTAGCTTCCGTTTTTTTAATCACGTCGGATCTTCTTTCTTCCTCAACATTTTCGACGGTTAAAGGTAGAAAAAGAGATTCCATGACTTGTTCGCCAATCTACTTTTCCACTCACTTGTTTCGGGGTCTGATCTCCTCCGATGCCCCTCTAGTGGTTGTGTGGGTGTAACGCACACTTGAGAAAAAAACAACCCTGGCATAAATTCCCATATACACAATGGAGCTATTCATGTCTATACCCACAAATATATAAAAACATATTACATTTGCCCCGTCGTTGATATAAAATACAGCTATGCCCTGAAGCGTCAAACTGTTCCATTATGGCCACACTGCCCATTTTGCCTAAGGCCTAAGTCCCAATCTGGGCTCCATCTTAGAGCTCTCCCCGGTGCACTTTAGATGGAGGTCAGTTAAGGCAAGGCCACGTTAAACATATTAGCCGTCTGCGCTAATGCTTCCTCTCGCAGATCCCGTGCCGATAAGATAGCGGGAAAAAAACCCGACTTTGTTTTCAACCCGGCGGACAGCGTTGAATGTGAAATGGAGCAGGCTTTTAATAAGCTAGTACGACTTACACACTTCTCTCTCTCTCTCTCTCTCTCTCGCTCTCTCTCTCCTCTCTCTCCTCTCTCTCTCTCTCTCTCTCTCTCTCTATCTACTTTGGGCGTTGGGTGACAGGGACGCGTGTGAAAGAAAAAATCGTAGGAAAAGAGGCTGATATCCCGAAGAGGGAAAATCTAATAATAAATGAAATCTAGTTTGGATCTTGAAGAGCAGGGGATATTTGTTTCTTCTTTGTATGTGTGTATGTGTGTATGTGTGTATGTGTGTGTGTGTGTGTGTGTGTGTATGTGTGTGTGTGTGTGTGTGTGTGTGTGGTTATGTGTTTGTGCATGCGTGTGTGCGCGCATCTACCTGTATGTGTGTGTGCATGTACTTGTGTCTATTACTGTGTGTGTGTGTGTGTGCGCATATGTGTGTGTGTGTGTGTGCGCGCGTGTGTGTTCCTGTCTGTGCGTGTGTGTAAGCGTGCAGGTGTGCACACCCGTGTGTGTATGTGTGTGTGTTTGTGTGTGTGTGTGTGTATAAAAATATATGATGTGATGTGTTCTAAATAATTTGCTGCATTATTGTTTTGTTTATTCACAGGGAATTGTTGCCAGGATGCTGAAGTAATTTTGAAGTTATTTTCTTTGTGTATGTATACCTGTGGCTCTTGTCCACTCCTGTGTGTGTGTGTGTGTGTGTGTGTGTGTGTGTGTGTGTGTGTGTGTGTGTGTGTGTGTGTGTGTGTGTGTGTGTACGTCTAAATGTGATCCTTTGTATGACTCTGGTGTCCTTACCGACCCCTCTCGATGTCCTCTTGTGTGTTTGTGTGTGTGCGCGTGCGCGCCCCTGTGTGTGTGTCTGTGTGTACGTTTGTGTGCGTGCTAAACCCCCTCCCCTCCCTTGCCCTCCCCCCTCCCTCTCCCTCCCTCCCTCCCTCCCTCCCTCCCTCCCTCCCCCTTCCTCAACCCCCTCACAGATTTGGATGGCCATTGGTGGGACCACACGTCTTGGCACAGCAGCGAGGCCTCCCCAATGTCTCTGGTGAGACATGCGGAGCCCTGCCGACGCCCTCTCCGCCCTCTCCTCCCTCCCTCCCTCCCTCCCTCCCTCCCTCCCTCCTCCCCCTGTCCTCCCCCTCTCCAACCCCCCCCCCCCCCAAAAATCGTCCTTCTCTCAAGTCTCTTTGTCATTCTCATGTTTCCTTGGTTTTATTTACACCTCTGCATGTCTTTTTCTGTTTTTTCTTTCTTATTTTTTTTCTTTTTTTCTTTGTTCTTTTTGATCCCACACCTGTAGGGGACAGTCACAGGGGAAAGAGACAGACTATTGAGCACCAGACATTTATGTCCGCGCCGACACACACCTTATCTGAGAGACAAAGGAAAATGGTTCGCTTTGGGGGCCACTCTTTGGAGGAGGACTTGGCTTGGTGCGAGCCGCAGGTTAAGGACTCTGGAGTTGATACGTGCAGTAGCACTACGCTAAACGAGGAGCATAGCCATAGTGAGAAGGTACTGAGACCCTTGAGCCTGCATTGTTCTCTTTGTTTCTGTTGTTATTATTATTATTATTGTTAGTGTTAATATTTTCTTATTATTTTCTTTTCTTATTTCTTATTATAATTATTATTTTTATATATTTTTTTTATAATTTATATTTTTTTTAAATAATAATTCTATATTTTGATATCATTATTTTTACCTCTAATGATTTGATATGTAACCTATACCTACTATTTATTTTATTCTTTGATACTGTTAATGGGCGGGATGTTTGTCCTTTGGTATTGATTTGATTTTATAAACCTTTTGGGATGATTGGGATATTTTAATTTTTGATGATTGAACTGTGGCTGCACCATGCTCTGTGTGGCCCAAAAAAGTACTTTTTTGGTTTGTTTTCTTTTCGTTGGTTGATTGGTTGATTGGTTGATTGGTTGATTGGTTGGTTGGTGGGGGAGGGGAGGGGGGGGGGGTCACATTTGGCTTGCCACTTGCTATTGTGCTCTATGACCCGAAATGCCACTTCCACGTAGAACCGTCTGAAGCACTGTAACACACCCCTGTGTTGATGAAGGCACACGGGAGTGTGGCTCTCCTCGTTGCATGCCAGTTCTCTCTCTCTCTCTCTCTCTCTCTCTCTCTCCCTCTCTCTCTCGCTCTCTCTCTCTCTCTCTCTGCGTATCTTGTCTTCTTCTTGCTCTGCGGCGGCCATGTTTAGTGGGTCAGGGAACACACCCCCACACAGCCCCTCCCCCCAGCCCTTCCTTTCACTCTGCTGCCCCGCCCCTGTCTCACCCCTGTCTCACACACACACACACACATGTACACACACACACACACACACACACACACACACACACACACACACACACACACACACACACACAAACACACACACAAACACCCACCTACACACCTATAGACACCTACACACACACAAACACACACACACACACCTACACACCTACAGACACCTACACACACACAAACACACACACACACACACAAACCTACACACACAAACACACACATACACACACACACACACACACACACATACATACACACATAAACACACACCTACTCACCTATAGACACCTACACACACACACACCTACCTCAACCCTCCTGACCCTAACCTTCTAACCCTTAACCCTGACCCTAACCCTAACCCTGTACCCGTCTGTACCAAAACCCAAATCACACCCAAGGCACACTAAACTAATAAATGAAAATTAATAACGAGAAAACCAAAACAGGGAAGATCAGATTTAGTATCGACTTTTTTTTTCTCACACGGACCAATAGGGTCTTTTGGTTTTTCTGTTTTTCCCCTTTCACTGCCACTGTCTGTGATCACATCCCGGTGGCAATCGACTCCATCGCTGTCTTCTGCTCTGTTCATGATCTCCCTTAGAAATAACAAAAAAAACAAAAAAAACAAAACACATCTCATCTCCACATTTGTGTTTTTCCCTCCCCTAGAATGACCCCCTCCCATCCCCCCTCCCCCCCCCCCCCCCCCCCACCTTATTCTTATTTCCCCCCCCCCCCCCCGTTTTGCCAATTGCTTGATGTGTCCTGTTGTTTCTGACCCGATGTAGTGCACTCGAGGGCGGTCCAAGTGTGCGCTTGTGCGAGGCCCCCCCCACCCCCCCCCACCTCCCCCACCCCCCCCCCCCCCCCCCGGCCCCCCCTCTTTTGCTCTCATCTTGAGTGTCTGAGTGCTTTATCGCTGCATGGGCTGCTGCTGCTGCTGCTGCTGCATGATGCTCTCTGCACCCTCACACAGGGGGTGGGTTGTGGGGGGGGGGAAAGGTTCCCACAAGCTCGTCCGCTGACCTGAAATCAGCCCACGTGACCCCCTAATTAGACGGGCGTGTGCTTTGCCAACCTATTTTTGGGGGACGTTTATCTACCCTGTGCCCTTCTTTTTTTTTAAAATTTTCACAAATATGTAAAAAGTAGGATTTCAGTGTTTAGAGTTTGTGCGAGCTTTTCCCTCACCTCCCTTGAACTAACAAAACCTGGTCATCTCCCCCCTCCCCAACACCCAACACCCAAAACCTCCCGCCCTCCCCTCTCCTCCCCCGGCTCCCTCGCCTGCCTGCCTGCCCGCCAGCCCTGCCCCCCCCCCCCCCCACCCCCTGCCCCCACCCATCACAATGAACTGAAGTCTGAAGTGATAATTCTTAAGTGGATGAGTTGTAAAACACAGGCTGTGTGTTGTGGCTCTGACCTTGTAGCACCCGGTGACATGGCAGCCTTCCAAAGACGGGGATCGCCTCATCGGACGCATTCTGCTCAACAAGCGCATGAAGGACGGCAGCGTGCCCAGGGACTCAGGGGCCCTGCTGGGACTGAAGGTGAGCGTCTGATCAGCCTCTCGGGGGGGGGGCGTCTGTCTGATCAGCCTCTCGGGGGGGGGGGTGGGCGTCTGTCTGATCAGCCTCTCGGGGGGGGGGTGGGCGTCTGTCTGATCAGCCTCTCGGGGGGGGGGGGGGCCTGCAGGTGTCATGTACACTTTTACACTTTCTTTCTCGGCATCCCCGGGTGACGATAACGATTCGACTGTGGACAATTAGCAGCACTGAATTGTTTCTGTTCGATTCGCTGTTTGATCATCATCTGGCTGATTTTGCCCCCTTGGGCTTCTAATTATTGATTAGATCATTGTAGTGATATATCATGTATAGTATACAGGCATGGATAAGATGGGGCTGTATATAATATTTGTTCGATGTGTGATGCGATTTTAGAATCAGATACAGAGAGAGAGAGAGAGAGAGAGAGAGAGGAGAGAGAGGAGAGAGAGGAGAGAGGAGAGAGAGAGAGAGAGAGAGAGAGAGAGAGAGAGAGAGAGAGAGAGAGAGAGAGAGAGAGAGAGAGAGGAAGAGTAGCTAATGATCACTTAGAGTAACACAAATTGATTATAATGTATTACAAGTAGGACAATTATACAGGATGATGCTTGCAACAAAACATGTCAGTGAGCGACCAGCAATTATGAAGTCTTACGATACTTGGCCTTATATAACATGCTTTATAATGCCTTATGATTAGGCTTATGTCATTATGAATATATATATATATATATAATATATATAATATATATATATATATATATCTTGTGCTCATAACTATAATTATACAGCGCTGTGAGCAGATTATAACTCTTTGTAGGTATGTTAATAATGTATCACAGACATGGGTGTGATAGAAAATGAGTCCCGCTTTAAATGTTGACACTGGTTCTATTTCCCCTCCCTGGCCGAGCGTGTGCGTGACGCGACCGCGTGCGTCTGCGTGTGTGTGTTTCTGTCCACTCAGCACCAGCCAAGCGAGGGCCTGACAACCTCGCCAGTCAGTCCATCACTCACAAGCCCATCCCCTCCCCATGCTGTCCAGCTCCAATAGGCTTTATCTAGGTCCCGCCTCCTCTCCCTTCCTCCCCCTTCCTCCCTTCCTCCCTCCCTCCCTCACTCTCTCTCTCTCTCTCTCTCTCTCTCTCTCTCTCTCTCTCTCTCTCTCTCTCTCTCTCTCTCTCTCTCTCTCTCTCTCTCTCTCTCTCTCTCTCTCTCTCCCTCTCCCTCTCTAGCTCTCTCTTCCCCTCACTGGGTCCCGTTTGTTACATGAAGCCATTTCATTTAGTGGAACTTCCCTAAGCACTTTTCTATATTGGTATTCAGGCTACCATTAAGAAAGAGAGAGAGAGAGAGAGAGAGAGAGAGAGAGAGAGAGAGAGAGAGAGAGAGAGAGAGAGAGAGAGAGAGAGAGAGAGAGAGAGAGACTCAGAGAGAGAATCAGAGAAAGAGAGAGACATACGATGCCCATGTATGCTGAGTGGAGAGAGAGAGAGAGTGAGAGACGGCGAGAGAGAGAAAGAGACTCAGAGAGAGAGAGAGAGAGAGAGAGAGAGAGAGAGAGAGAGAGAGAGAGAGAGAGAGAGAGAGAGAGAGAGAGAGAGAGAGAGAGAGAGAGAGAGAGAGACTCAGAGAGAGAGAGAGAGAGAGAGAGAGAGAGAGAGAGAGAGAGAGAGAGAGAGAGAGAGAGAGGAGGGGCAGTACACACGGCATGCCTGCACCTCGCGACAAAGCAGCACACACACACACACTGCTGAGCCACTCAGAGCAGGGCCCTGGAGAGGAGGTGGCAGAGCACCTCCGGCTCCTCCCGCTCTCCTCCGCACGCCATGCCTGCCTTTATGCATTTATTTATTTGTTTATTTATTTATTTATTTATTTATTTATTTATTTATTTATTTATCAGAAACACGCCCTGTAGGCGAAAAAAAACTGCACTGACTAAAAAGCAGAGAAACAGTGTAATGCATTCATGCAATTTCCCAATGTGCACACATGCATCGCTTTATCCACGTTCACCATTGGGAGTGGACGGAAGGAGAGACCGGCAGACGGACCAGACGGATGACGTCTGTAACTATACAGTATATATATATATACTGTATAGTTCTGTATATATACTGTGTATATATATGTAGTATTAGGTCACTATTTAGGGGGGTCACTGAGAATATGAAGGTCGAGCCTGCCGTCTCTCTCGCTATATAACATAAACAGTATATAAGGTTTATCATTGTGCCTATAAAACAATAGAAACAATGCACAGTACAGTTGTGCTAATCCTCGCCGCTTCTCCTCTGCAGGTGGTGGGGGGAAAGATGACAGAATCTGGGAGACTCTGCGCTTTCATCACCAAAGTGAGGAAAGGGAGTCTAGCCGACACGGTGGGACACCTCCGGCCAGGTAGGAACGCACACAAAACGACCAGACACCAGACACCAGACAATCACACAGTCGATCCTAACACACACACACAACGATGACCGTGTGACGCTGACCGTCTTGCACTCTGCAGGTGACCAGGTGCTGGAGTGGAACGGGAGACTTTTACAAGGAGCCACATTTAAAGAAGTTTACAATATCATTCTGGAATCCAAGCCCGAGGCCCAGGTGGAGCTGGTCGTGTCGAGGCCAATAGGGTGAGAGCTTTTTTGCGTCGTTAAGCCTATTCAGCAAGGCTGGATGTGTTACTGTGAGTGTGTGTGTACTGTGAATATAGCACTCCACAGTGCAATGATAACCAGTTTTCGTAAGTCACATTAAATACATCACAGTCCTGAAATTATATTACTTTGGATTTGTCTTTTTTAGTATAACAATTCTTTCCAAGCTCATTGATATATTAGGATAACAACTAGAGGGCACTTAGCAGAACGCATACCTCCGCCACACCAAATCCCCTAGATCCCGATTCAAATCCAGATTTACGCCAGCTGTTATGTGGCCCATAAGTAATTGAACCACCAAGTTTTGTTGAATTTAGTGAACAACCTTTTGAGTTGTCTTGCTCACAGACAAACAGACACACTGACACACAGACAAACAAAAACATAACCTCAGGTCCATCTTCAATGGCGGAGGTACAAAGATCCAGATTGTTCCTGGGATTCCGATGTTGAAAAGTGATTTTAGCAGAGCGGTGGGAAGGGTGGATTGGTGTGGATTTGGAGGGGGAGTTGTGTGATGGGTGGTGGGGGTGGTGGGTGGTGCTGGTAGGTGGTGGAGGGGTGGCTTTTATCATCAGGTCTCCAGCAGGGAGGGCCCAACGCGCTGTTGGACCAAGCATATTAGCTAATTAAACATTAGTTACTCGGCCGGGCTTTGAGCTCTGCACACGGCCTCGCTCCCCCAGGAGAGCTGGTAGGTGGAGTGGGAGAGAGAGACAGACCGGTAGCCGGCCAGGTCTCTCTCTCTCTCTCTCTCTCTCTCTCTCTCTCTCTCTCTCTCTCTCTCTCTCTCTCTCTCTCTCTCTCTCTCTCTCTCTCTCTCTCTCTCTCTCTCTCTCTCTCTCTTCTCTCTCTCTCTCTCTCTCTCTCTCTCTCTCTCTCTCTCTCGCTCTCACTCTCACTCTCACTCTCACTCTCGATCTCGCTCTCTCTCTCTCTCTCTCTCTCTCTCTCTCTCTCTCTCTCTCTCTCTCTCTCTCTCTCTCTCTCCTCTCTCTCTCTCTCTCTCTCTCTCTCTCACGTCTCAGCCTAGCGGTGGGGCTAAATGAAGACAAATTCCATGCTTACGATTGCCCGAAAGCGCAGCGCATTTAGCATTAGCCTCAAGTGCTCCTCTGAGCTCTTCCCTCTTCCCCCCCTTCCCCTTCCCTCTCTTCTGTCTTCGAAACTTAAATGTGTACTCACCACTCTACTACCGCCCCCCCCCACCTCTCTCTCTCTCTCTCTCTCTCTCTCTCTCTCTCTCTCTCTCTCTCTCTCTCTCTCTCTCTCTCTCTCTCTCTCTCTCTCTCTCTCTCTCTCTCTCTCCCCATTTCAGAGATATTCCGAGGATACCGGACAGCACACACGCACAACTGGAATCAAGTGAGTCTGGGCGACTCCTCTCTCCCCTCTTCCCTTCCTCATTGGTCCATTTAACCCGGTTAATCAGCCCAGAAACATCAAGCCGAGGGACCGTCTGGGAGAGAGGATTCCATCACTGTGTCTCTCTGTGTTTCACTCTCCCCTTTCTTCTTCTCTCCATCCATCTTCTTTAATATCTCTCTCATCTTCTTCTCATCTCTCGTCTCTCTCTCTTTGAAATGGCACGCATGCCCTCTTTAAGTCTCTCTCTCTCTCTCTCTGTCTCTCTCCCTCTCCCTCGTTTTGAATTCTTATTGTCTATGCTCCTCTGATTCTAACTTAAACCATTTGTTAATTGTGGCACCAACACTTTAAAAACACAAAAACCAGCATCTCTCTCTCTCTCCTCTCTACATCAATGTCTCTCTCTCTCTCTCTCTCTCTCTCTCTCTCTCTCTCTCTCTCTCTCTCTCTCTCTCTCTCTCTCTCTCTCTCTCTCTCTCTCTCTCTCTCTCTCTTTCTCTCTCATCAGGTTCAAGCTCTTTTGAGTCTCAGAAGATGGACCGTCCCTCCATCTCCGTCACCTCCCCCATGAGTCCCAGTATGCTGAGGGATGCTCCTCAGTACCTTTCAGGACAGCTCTCAGTAAGTACTACAGCAGTGCAATACCCGAGTATCACTAGTAGTAATTGTAATACTAATACCGACGAGTAGTATTATTATGGCACTTTTCAAGCAGATGCACAAGGTGTGTGTTTTGTATACAATACAATTACAATGCCAACGTTTACATTACATTCCAAATACATTGCAATGACACAGAGCTAGCAGGGCTAGACAACAGAGGCCAATCAAAGTGAGGCAGGCAGGTCTTGAGTTGGACCACCCAAAGACCCCCCTGGACCAGGCGTGACCTCAGGGTCTTACGTCGGCTCACAGGTGTAAACGCCTGATGAACTTGTTTGTATTTGATGTGGCCGTGTTATGGATAAGGGACTAGCCATCAGAGATGTGATCGTATTTCACGGTGTGTGTGTGTGTGTGTGTGTGTGTGTGTGTGTGTGTGTGTGTTGTGTGTGGGGTCAGAAACCCATGTTAAGATAAGTGAAACACATGTTCCACCGGCCCTTTCCCCAACCCAGCGTGGGACTCTAGATGAGGTTACTTTGTGTTGTCCATTATCCTGCTCTCCTGGGGTAAGGAACTGAAGGCCTCCAGTTAAATCAACCCAAACAAATCCGATCCAAAAGGGGAACGTGCCCCACAACACAAAATATCCCTTTACACATGCTAAATATCCGTAAAGTTAGCGTCATATGACCCACTTCCTCGCCTGTAACTTTTTGTTTATCTTAATCAAAAATTCACTCTTTGTTTGGGGCAAGTGGCTAGCAGCGGGATGCACAGACGCTTCGAAAAACCTCTCTTTACTTGTTACCCTATCTACTCTATTAGGGAACTAATGTTGTGTCCGCTTCACTCCGCCCTTAAAAATGTTAACGCAAAAAGCGCTTAACACTCTCTAGAGCCTTCCTGCCATCTCCCCAAGGCGGATGTATATCCTAAACATATACATAACTAAATATATCCCATATATAACTAGAAATAACTAAACCACAGCTGATGAAATCGAATCCCACTGGGTTTGACCGCACGTCGGCAATTCTACATTTCACAGGGGGGGGGGGGGGGGGGGGGGGGTATGGATAACTACAGGCGACAATTTCCCTCCATTTTAAAACAAATATATAATTAAAAGTTTAGTTTGTGCGTGTAACAATTTGGGAGCAGGTGCGTCACCGTGACGCAAACGTGCACAGAGAGGAGAATAGGGCCGGGCGGCCGAGGGATAAAAGACCCCGTGACTCATAAAGACGATGAGTCATCGATCATTTTCTCTCTCTCTCTCTCTCTCCGAAAGCCTCTCTTTTCAGAGCGCTCGGCCTCAGAGAGAGAAGCAGCGTAGTTAAAAGACGCAGCATCCTGCGCACGCCGCCCCCCCCCCCCCCCCCCCCCCCCCAAAAAAAAAACACCTCAAATGAATCGACATGGAGTATAAGGAAAGCGATTCTCAATGTAGAGCATGCTGTCGTTGTGTTTCAGTACATCTGTAGGTCTCTCTTGTGTGTGTGTAAATGTATGAGTTTGTTGTGTGTTGTGTGTTTCGTGGGGATTTGTTTTGTTTTTTCGGTTTTATTGCAGATTTTTGTTTTGTTTTTCTTTTTTTGCTGTTCAATTTTGCTTACCCAGAGCCAAAGCCTTAGTAGAAGAACAGCGCCTTTCCCCCCTAGGGTTCAGGTAATGGGCCCTCTCTCCTGGGCATTCTATTGGTCTCCGCTCCCTGACTGTTTGACATGGCCTGTCTTTTTCTGTTTCCATACTCTACTGGAAAACAATGCATTCCCTGGGAAATGGCCGCTTTGACTTCCCTTCTCTCCGGTTGTTGTCGCACACCACGTGTCATCTTATCGCCTTTGATTTATTTAGACTCGAGTTTCATGATAATATATTCTATTTTTCACATTTCTTTTTCTTTTCTTTCACCCATTCTTGCCATTATGCCCGGGTAAACTATTTGCATGCCAATAACTAATCTGAACTGCATCGCTGTTCTATTCTAAGAGGCGCTCTCTTCCATTATCGCCTGGTTTTTTTTCTTGAGGTGATCTCAGTAACCGACTAGGAGCGTGTCTCCCTCCTCACCGCCTCCTCTCTTAAGTTCTTCTGTTTTACAAAGTATGGGGGGGGGTGAACAAGGACATTGGCCTCTCCTTATGTTCAACACGAAACCCTCTCTTTGTCGATCACAATATGAGGTAGGAGGATGTGAAACGCTGAGGTGGGTGAGAGCAGAATTTCATGCTGCAGCAACATCAACAACCACGACAACACAAATGACATAGTTTCCTCTCTGCGGCTGGATACTGTGAACAGATGGCCCTTTCCTTTTGCAGATGTGAATTGATTAATAAATAATCATCTATCACTCAAATATCAGACTTCAAACCTGCTGAACCTCTGATGCTTATTTAGCTTTGGGAGGCTCTTGTATTCTGTGTATTAACGATATCATAAACAATTATATATTATTATATATAGTCTATCTTGTGTATTGGATGTTATTCATCTACTGGTAAACATCTACATCTACTTATTATTATTTTAATCATATTAATATAGAAAGAATGAAATATGCATGGATTTTGGAATAGTTTACATAATTCCAAAAATCGAACTGAACATAAAATAGGCCTTTTGTGAATGTTGTCTGTTTGTATATCGTGTGTTAATGTTGTCAAATCATGTAGCCTGCTACTAAAAAACAGTTATCTCTTGTCCCTTCTGTTAACCAGTGGCTAGGACACATTGAACCCCCAATGGTGTTCCTTTGTGTGTACATTCGAACAGTCAACCCAATCAAACTGAACAATTTGATTCATGTTCAACTTTCTCCGAAAGTGCAGTATGTATTCTGTATGCGGCACACTTCATTCACCTAGCGGCCATCTTTGTACCCGGGTGGGGGCGATCGAAGGGAGATTCGGTTTTCCCCGCGCAGCTACCTGTTTTGGACCAAGATGGCCGCTGTGTGACTCAGGCCTATTGCGTTTGATTTGGTCATCTTCCCTCGACCTCAGGCCCCCTTCCTCGATGCCTCGTGCCTCTTTAACCTCTCTTGAATGGCTGTCCCCGCTTGGCTGCATGACTCGCAGACAACCTACTCCTCGGTCTGAAACATACAAACATACAAACATACATACATGTCACACCCTCTCCACGATCACATCATGCTCACCAGTATGGACCTGTACTTAGAAGACAATTGTTTGATTCCTACTGCATTGCCTTTTCCTTTTTATTTGACCTACGTCGTCATCCAAGGAGATCCCTCCTCTTCTAAGTGTCGTCGCTGACAGGTGTCCATACGAGTCCATTCACACACACACACACACACACACACACACACACACACACACACACACACACACACACACACACGCATGGTTGATTTGTTACTATCGATATGCACTGAATTATCCGAGAGAACGCTATTGAAGACCACATGACGGGATGACTGGACGTTGGCAGGCGAGCGCCAGGCCATGTCTACTTTCCAGAATATTCCCTGGAGCATTTCTTAGCTCACCTTTCCTTTTGATTCATCAATCAAAGTAAACTTCCCAAAATAAGGAAAAGGAAAATGTAAATTTGGAAATGTTTTGGAAATTGGTATTGAAGCGTACATTTGAAAGTAGGCCCCACCCACCACAAGGCAGCACAGCACAAGAGCAGGGTTTGGTCCGCTCAATCCCAATATCGTTTACTTAAATGATCAGATCATATCAAATATCAAATTCTGTCCATCAACCTATAGACATCAATAGGGATCTCGAATTCAGAATTGCATATTCGGCAAAACCATGCCGTTGGTATCCTGGTATTGTCCTAATACCTCAGCCTTGAGAAATGTCCCTGCAGCATGCAAGCTGTTGGACATCTTCACCTTTTTTTATAACCGCATTGGGCAGGAGAATACAATCTTTTCACAGTGTGGCCAATATTACACATTTTATAACACGACCCACATAGCATTGGGTTATTTAAAAGAGACAATATGCAGCAAAAACATCAAGAAAAACATTATAAACACCTCCTTTCTATTTGGCCTCCACTCCTGCGTCTTCTCCTGCATCGCTGCTATTTTTAAGCTTAAGATTGTTTTTGCATTGTTTTTTTTATTTGGTGGCATCTTCCGCACTCTCTCACCCCGAGTGTGTCTGCTCCCCTCCGCCCCCTGCAGGTCAAACTGTGGTATGACAAGGTGGGCCATCAGCTCATTGTCACCATCCTCGGCGCCAAGGACCTGCCATCCAGGGAAGATGGCCGACCCAGGAACCCTTACGTCAAAATCTACTTCCTGCCGGACAGAAGGTAAGTGTAGGAACAGTTTATACCCCCCCTCCACCACCCCTTTCACACTGTATCCGTGTAGCTCCTTTTGTGTTTTTTCAACCTTGAATGCAACAGGAGCAATAAGCAGCGGAGTTCTGATAGTTTGTATCGGTGGTTGATTGGTATATTTGACGTAAGAGCGATTTATAAATGGTTATGTTTCCGTGGTGTAGCTGAAGGCTGAATTAGCTGTTAAACCCTTATCTATCTGCTTAGAGACGGTTAGTCAAGGTTGTATGGAAAGTCAGCCCGCTTCGAATATAATCCTTTGTCACTCGATTGAATGGAATGGTTATCAGTGGTGAGTGAGTCAGTCCGTATAGGAGCCGACTCTCCCTACGTAGGAGGGTTCAGGGGGGGGGCGGTGATCATTGGTTCGTATTGACTGATCACTGACCAATCAATACCAGTGGAGTCCAGATCCGGTACGTGGGAGAAATCCACGTCCGGGTCGTTTTTTAAACAGAAGCCCCACCGGACGCCGTGCGAGAGTGGACCACAAAATGGCTGACATTATTTTTAGTCAGTGGAAAATGCAATGTTTTAGAAGATTAGTTTCAACACCTCTAAGCGAGAAATGTGCATTTTTATTTTCATAATTCTTCGTTCAGTAAATGTACATGATGTTCAGTTTGTTAGTGAATGCAATGTTTTCTTCCCCGAGATCTACACTTTGGTGGCTCTCGTTTTACAGGAAGTGACGCAAACCCCTCACTAAGAGGTCCTCAGAAGAAGATACACCAACAAAAACAAAATGACTAGTTACCCAGGGTCTCTTTTAGAAGATAGAGGGCATCGAGGACCGATAGAATTCTTAATAGGGTCCTCCATTGAATCACATGTTAATGTGACATGTTAATAAAAGGCGTGGCTTTACATTTGTAAAGGAGAGAGACGGGAACTTGGCTGTTGTTGGATTGCTGGGTGAAAGTCTGGAGTCTCTCTGAGGAAGGGGGGCCGTGTGCAGAGCGCCCTCAGAACACCACTCATTGCCATGAGGGGGGAATGACAGGGAGCGGATCAGCCGGGGTCCTAGAGGGCCCCTGGGTCCTAGAGGGCCAATGTTCGGCGTTGGGGTCTTCGGGGGGCCAAAATAGCGGCCAAATAGCGGATATGTCAATTCTGGAACCATGGGGAATGTGTGCATAAATGTTGTCTGATTCCTTAAAACATAAAATGTGCATTTATCGCTTGAAATCGTATCAAATTGCATTTTGATGCCGAAACTATTCAAATATTGCATTTTCCACCAGGAATGGATGGATGGATGATGAATGTCATCCATTTTGTTTTTACTCTTGTGTCATGAGCACAACATGGATTTCTCCTACCTACTCGATCTGGACTCCTCTCGTATTAAGTACCAGTGATCAACCATATGAATTGATGATAAAGGTCCTTTGAACCTACCGGTAGGAAGAGTAGGCAGCGAAGTCATAATGACTCAAATAATGTTTACCAAGGTGAAGAAAGACAGGCGTCATCCTCATCTCACGCTCCCCTGTGTGTGTGTGTGTGTGTGTGTGTGTGTGTGTGTGTGTGTGTGTGTGTGTGTGTGTGTGAGTGTGTGTGTGTGTGGTGTGTTTTCCCAGCATGCCGTGCTCCGTGCTTTGCCATGTACCCGTGTGCGTGCGTATGCGTGCGTGTGTGTGTGTGTGTGCGTGTGCGTGCGCGTGTGTGTGTGTGCGTGTACGGTTTCGTGGCTGTTCCCTGCCGTGGTTGTAAATAAAAACAGTTTGAATTATTGCTCCTCCAGTGACAAAAGCAAGAGGAGAACAAAAACGGTAAAGAAATCCCTAGAGCCCAAATGGAACCAGACCTTTATGTACTCGCCGGTGCACCGCCGGGAGTTCCGCGAGCGCATGCTGGAGATCACGCTGTGGGACCAGGCCCGGGTCCGCGAGGAGGAGAGCGAGTTCCTGGGAGAGGTGAGCAGAACAACAGCGACAGCTCCTCGCGTCCTCAATGTCGCCTCCTCCTTCTTCTAGCTCACCCCTTTGCACCCTCCCCCCCCCCCCCCCCCCCCCCTCCTCCTCCTTTCTGACCTCCCTTTTCACACACATTCACATCATTCAGTACGACGACAACAACACAATGTGTGAATTGGGGGAACTACCTGAATTTTTGGCAGGGCGGGGGTGTTCTCGAAATAAGTGGTTGTTTTTGTTTTTACATTGTTGCGTAAAAGCGCAACTTTAAAGTAATAGTGTGGCTTTGAGGACTGGCAATCGTTGATGATCAATTACTATTGATATTGATGACGTAATGTAATGTGTGACGTGATGGGCCGGTGGTAGCTAAGTCTGTTGGGGACTTGGCTCGGGAAACGGGGAAGGTCGCGGGTTCAAGTCCCCCCACACACGCCGAGGTGCCCTTGAGCAAGGCACCAGACCCCTTCCCGGGGGCCTGTATATTAAAAACAGCCGCCCTCTGCTCCTAATACTAGGATGGGTTAAATGCAGAGAGACTCATATCACTGTGTGTGTACATATATGTAGAGGATTCAATCCTCCAGATTTAGATTTAGTAGATTTTAAGTCCTCTTTCACCGCTTTGTGTAGTATTTAAACAACTCTGTTGTTTCTGTAGGCGCTATCACTACGTCACGCGGAGGCGTGTACAGTATGTCTTGAAATCGCTGTTTTATCAACCATCAGCCATAATCAGATATTAAATTCCCATACGAAAACCCAGGGCTTCTGTCTCAGAATCACTGCATATGGAATGTTTCCGAAGGTTCTGTGCTAAGAAAACAGCAATACAGTATGAGGACACACCCACAGTACAGAACGTTGCCTCCTGGTGTTGAGACAGGGGGTAGCATAAGTCATTCTGGGTAACGTAGGAAGATAGCACACTGACAGTACCCCCCCCCCCCCCCCCCGCCCAAACCTCGTATTTCGGGGGAGCTCAGCCTCACCCTGACTACAGCCCCACCCACTGGAGTGGGAGAAGACAACTGTCAACTTTGACAACTCAGCTAATCCAGTGAATGGGGTCTTGACCTGGATAACACTAGCAGGGCCTCTACTACCAAGGTTCCTGTGTCTGGTGCTGAATGCAAAACACACACCTGTCACATGTCACATGTCACATGTCATCTCCTCTTTGTTTGTGTTGTTTAAGGATGAGATTCAGATTATCCTCAATGCACATCCGTGTGTGATGTATGTATATGGGATGTATGTGTGCAGTGTGTGTGTGTGTGTGTGTGTGTGAGTGTGTTTTGCTGTTTGTGTCGATTTTGCTGTCTGTGAGTGCTTGTGCTTCTGTGTGTGCTTGTGTGTGTGTGTGCTTGTGTGTGTGTGTGTGTGTGTTATGTGTGTGTGTGTGTTATGTATGTATGCAGTGTGTGTGTGTGTGTGTGTGTGTGTGTGCTATGTATTTATGTGTGTCTGCAGTGTGTGTGTGTATGTGGTGTGGTGTGTGTGTGCTTGTGTGTGTGTGTGTGTGCTATGTATTTATGTGTGTCTGCAGTGTGTGTGTGTGTGT
This sequence comes from Muraenolepis orangiensis, assembly GCA_027704905.1. NCBI lineage: Eukaryota > Metazoa > Chordata > Actinopteri > Gadiformes > Muraenolepididae > Muraenolepis > Muraenolepis orangiensis. The sequence goes on from CM051008.1 coordinate 22,812,324, forward strand.
GTGTGTGATGTGTGTGTGTGTTATGTATGTATGTGTGTATGCAATGTGTGTGTGTGTGTGTGTGTGTAAATTAGCTGGAATTTGTGCATCATATATTTACACACAAGCACGTGACTTGCGTCTCCGTCCTCTCTCCGTCCCCCCCCCTCTCCCCCCCGTGTGTGTTTCAGATCCTGATCGAGCTGGAGACGGCCCTGCTGGACGACGAGCCTCACTGGTACAAGCTCCAGACGCACGACGTGTCCTCGGTGCCCCTCCCCCGCGCCTCCCCCAACACCCAGCGCCGGCAGCTCCACGGGGAGAGCCCCACACGCCGGCTACAGAGTACGTACCTGCGTGCCTCCTGGATGACCCCCCCCCCCCCCCCCCTCTCTCTCTTGCTTTTTTTAATACCACTTGATCTCTCCTCGTTCATTTCACTCCAGAACATATATCTGTTTTGCGTATCTTATCTAAATGCTGTCAGGCATCTCTGATAAACGGCGTAACGGTTGTTTGTTTGTTTGTTTTAGTTAGTTATTTAGTTGGTTCAACACAGAACCTAGCAATCAGACCTTTAATGTAATATAGTGAGCCTGCCTGCTGTAGGATAAATCATTTATCGTACATTTTTGTCAGTTATTTGTCCAAAAATGCATATCCGCGGGGATATTGCATCCAAGACACCCATTAGAAAACATGTGAAACGTGGTTGCCACGTACGTTGGCACCTCCTCAGGACTAAATGGGGATCAGGTTTCTCCGGCTATGCAGGCGCTAAATCTCAACTACAACAACAACAACAACACCAACAGGAAGTGTGGCCGGTAAACTCGTGTGCTGTGTGGGCCGGTCGGTTGTTGTTGTTGTTCTGCTGTTGTGTTAACGCTATCTTGGGTGCGTTGTTCTGCCTTGCTTGTGGTTTCACAGATAAAGGCCCGTACATCTCAGGTAAAGGACACACACACACACACCCTGTGTCCCTCTCGTGTGTGTGCGCCCTCGGTGTGTGAAGCCTCTTGAGTGTTGAGTGTTGCGGTTCTAAAGACGTTCCCCGTGCCCCGATTCTCCAGCCTAAATTGATTAATTTTGTTCACACGTTCGTTGTCGTTAATTAACACATTTTCATACTTTCAAACGTGTAAACGTTGAGGACATATGTCTTCTAGCCGACGCACCAATTCATTAACGGGCAGCTTTTGGCTGTAACTGGAGATTTGGGACACAATGTTCTCTCCCTAACTGTCCACGCACGGATCACACCTTTCCGACCATCCTACCCTACGACCCCCCCCGATCCCGTACCCTCGTAAACGACGTAAATGAGCGAAACGGATACGTCAGCGATTGACCTCGGATTCACCTTCAAAACCAAAAACAAATCTTGTTTTCGTGATTGTGATGACCGACATAACGGTGTTACATAACATGGTATACCTACCTGACGGGCAAATATTGTAAATTTAATTGTTAGTATTTCTCCGACGCACTCAAGCAAGAATAACAGTCCCGAAAGCTTGATACACAACACAAGCCGTGTTTGATGTTGTTCCTCCCTTAAATGTCCCGGTTTAGTGTCTTACTGCAGAAGCGAGGATGTTTCGTTTCACTCTCGTCTTTAAAAGCCTGTTAGTGTTTTGTGTTCGTAGACCCAAGCCCTAAACCCTGTGCCCTCTTCCTCCCTCCGCTCCTGGCTCGCCCTGACTTCCTGCCCCTATCCTCCCCATCATGTGATGTAACCCAAAAAAGCTGGCCTCTATTGTTTCCCATTGGGGATGCATTTCAATACCTTCCCCTTGTCAATGTAATTCCCCCTTTTGAAACTGGACAAAAGAGTGTTGCCAGAGTTTTGCATTCAGTTCATCTTGACTTGTTGTTTGTTTGTTTGTTTGTTTGTGTGAATTGAAATAGGTCAAATGTATCAGGAACGGTAAATAATTCACATTTTCCTGACTGGAACTCCCTTTCCTGGTCAGGTCAGGAACGGGAGGTCCAGTCAGGAAAAATACATTAAGGGGGGGTTTGACTGTCATCTGTCCACTCTTCTCGTCCATCAAAAATCTGAGAGAAGATGCAACACCTTTTAACACCTTGTTGGTTCACCTGTACGAGGCCTTAGTGTGACACACAGGGCCAACAGTCAGCCGCACACACTCACTCGTCCCACACTCACCACCGACACGCTCTCCTTCCCTGGGCTCAACACACGCTGTGACGCGTGTGTTAGTGTGAGAAGGAAAGGACTGACAGCTGTAAAACTGCAACCAAAAGGGAGTCCACAGAGATTCTGGCTGACGTAGGAGGGTCACACTTATCATTTCTGGCAAAAAGCAAAGCAAAGTGTCCAGTTTATTTAAGTGGCCAGTGAACAGCCCACGTTAAAGCCGGGGAAGGGAGAATCAACATTGAGAGAAAGATGTGTTTGTGTGTGTGTGTGTGTGTGTGTGTGTGCGTGTTTGCCTGTTTGTGGTCCACCAATCTCAGGCCTCCCCCCCTCTTGCCAAACAGAAACCTAAATTAAAGATCGGACGTGCAGATGTTAAAGCACCACGTTTCAAATGAGGATAGAGCATGTAGTCTGGTCGGTGACAGCCAGCAATGTGAGCTTTGATTGGATGGGGTTGACATCAACATCTCACCCACCCACACACACACACACACACACACACACACATACACACACACACATCAATCAATGGACTGTCTCATTCCATCCGTCTATTAAGGTAGGAAGAAGTTACATATATATGTGCCATTGAGTATATGGGCTCGATATAGACACACTGCATCAACTGTACATGCAGTACATTCCATTCCTACTGTATACACCACTCAATACAACTTACACTCTAAACGGTGGCAGGTGTGTTTGAGTCAAGCAATGTATCTCTGCCCCACCCCCCCTTGCAATAATTAACTGTATCTCTCTCCCTGTCTCCCTCTCTCCCTCTCTCTCCCTCTCTCCACGACACTCCCTTCCTTTCCTCTTTGGTTCCTCTCCGTCCGCGACCTGAAGGATCCCAGAGGATCAGCGACAGTGAGATCTCCGACTACGACTGTGAAGAGGGAGTCGGCGTCATCATGGGTACGACGACGCTCGTCCCGCATCGTACACTCGAGAACCAATCAAAACAAGACCAGACCAGCTCTGCACTCTGCACGTCTAGCTGTGTGCCGCCCTTGGCATCCAGTACTGCTGCTGCTGCTGAAAAACATAATGCAACCAACAGACAGAGGCGGCAGGGAGGAGCGGTAAAGCAGTGAGATCGGGGGCCGCTGCGGTCGCTGCCTCCACACCACTCACAGTGGGGGGGGGGGGGGGAGACAGAGACAGAGACAGAGAGAGAGAGAGAGAGAGAGAGAGAGAGAGAGAGAGAGAGAGAGAGAGAGAGAGGAGAGAGAGAGAGAGAGAGAGAGAGAGAGAGAGAGAGAGAGAGAGAGAGAGAGAGAGAGAGAGAGAGAGAGAGAGAGAGAGAGAGAGAGAGAGAGAGAGAGAGAGAGAGAGAGAGAGAGAGAGAGAGAGAGAGAGCAAGGGAGAGAGAGCGAGAGAGGGCAGAGAGCATGAGATATTTGCCCACCCCATGCTGCTATTCAAGTGCCTGGTAATGGTTTGCACTTTTACAGTTCAGATCATAGTATCTTTGAGATAGCAATATAAAGACGATAGAGAGAGAGCGAGAGAGAGAGAGAGAGAGAGAGAGGAGAGAGAGAGAGAGAGAAGGAGAGAGAGAGAGAGAGAGAGAGGAGAGAGAGAGAGAGAGAGAGAGAGAGCGAGAGCTGGACAGAGTCCCTGTGAGACAGACAGGACGTCAGACAGACAGGGCTTTGTGGATCAGTACAGTAGCTGAAGGAAAACCTGCCCACAGCCAACTCATTAACTTTCTCTCCAGAGCCTCGCAGCCTCATCGCGGCGGTCCGCCTCTCTTCATTTCCAAGGAAACACCCTCCCTGTTTGTCTCTGATCTCACCATCCTTCAGAGACCTCTGCTCTGCTCTCTCTCTCTCTCTCTCTCTCTCTCTCTCTCTCTCTCTCTCTCTCTCTCTCTCTCTCTCTCTCTCGGTCTCTCTCAGTCTCTCTCTCTCTCTCTCTCTCTCTCTCTCTCTCTCTCTCTCTCTCTCTCTCTCTCTCTCTCTCTCTCTCTCTCTCTCTCTCTCTCTCTCTCTCTCTCTCTCTCTCTCTCTCTCTCTCTCTCTCTCTCTCTCTCTCTCCCCCTCGCCCCCACCACCTCCTCCTCTCACTAAACCAGAGACCACAAGCTAACAGGCTTTGCCATCACATCTCAACCCATTTCAAAATACTACGAGATACACACATTACACAAGACACACGATAGATAGATTGATTTAAATTGGACTGATCTGCAGATTCAGTACCTGATGCCTCGGCAGAAAACTACTGAGATAGATAACATAACTTTAATCTCGGTGTTCACTCCCTAAGGAATATAAGTCATAGATGTACGTGGCACTCGCCGCAACTAGGTACTAGAACAGGTGGCAGGTGTCACGTTGACACAGGTGACACTGCCGTCATCTCAATTGTCTCTTCTTCAGTCTTCAGAACAATGAATATCATTGACATAGGATGGCAGCAACAAACAACAAAACCGGTCAGGGTGATCCAACCGTCGTCACCTAAAAACATGTTAACGATGTCATTGGTCAAAATCACTTCCTTGTACCCATTCAGCTGTCGGAGAGCATTTCACACGAGCGTGCCGTGGTCGAACAAAGTGAACACAGCACTTTGGTCTTTTTTAATCAATGTGAGGCGGCTTTTCTTTTACCCTCAGTAGTATTGTCCTCAAAATAGTACTTTTGTTACTAATAACACTGTAATACTAGTATTACTGTATCCTACTACAGTCGATCAGGAAATGGTCAAATGGACTGCCTTTGTTATAGCGCTTTTTTATTCAAAGCGCTTTACAGGTCACGCCTCGTATTCACCCATTCATACACCCATTTAACCACCGACGGCGGGGTCAGCCACACAAGGAGACAGCCAGCACGTCGGGAGCCTGTTAGGGATAGGGTGTCTTGCTCAAGGACAACGGGGGATTGAACCAGCCACCTTCCCGTTGTGAGGTGACCGCTGAGCTAGGCAGTTGCTGGTTCGACCCCCGGCTCCTCCTAGCAAAAACTGTCGAGGTGTCCTTGAGCAAGACACCCTAACCCTAACTGGCTGTCTCCTTGCATGGCTGACTCTGCTGACTCGGTGGTTGAATGTGTGTATGAATGGATGAATGTGAGGCATGACTTGTAAAGCGCTTTGGATAAAAAAGCGCTATAAAAAAGCATCCATTACCATGTAGACCATCCTTGGGAAAGATGTCTACCTGCTCCTTACTTGACATGGAACTTCAAATGTAATCAGTGAAGTTAATGTGCCCGCCGTGAGCTAGCTGTATTGTGTACAGGAAAAAAAAGCGTTGCTTGTCGAACCGCCTTAAGTTAAGGTCAAGTTTCCCTCAGCCTCATATCCCGTGTTTCGCTCACCAATCCCACGTTTGATTCATGGTTACATGTAGCTCATTTTGATATGCTATACACTCTATTGAATACCAATCGACTTTAATAGTGCCAGGCGTTGACCCCCGTCCACTGCTGCTGGCCGTGCCTGATGATCGTCGCTTAATGAACTCTTTCAAGTTCAATAGAGTAATCGGTCATGCAGGAAAAATTCATTATAATGTATAGCGTTTTCTTAAAAAGGCTATTTTCATGTGTACTGCACAACGTGAACGCAGTCAATGAGTCGCATACCGATATTAAAAACCTGTTCCTCGTTTGTTTGAATCAAGGGAACTCAGCATAATGAAAATTAAAAATCTATCACCTTTACAAAATGCTGTTTTGCAGAACTTTCCCTTTTTTTGCCCTAAACGTAGCATATAAGCATTCACCGGTTTGGGCTAAGCCCTGTTCTGCATCATTACAAATACCCATTTTGTAATTATCTTGAGCACAAACCCCATTATTTTTCGTATTACGGAGGAACACACGTAGCTTTTTGTGTGACCTACTGAACTGCTAGGAGTGCTGCCACTATCATAACGTTGTCGTTAACATTGCACTCATCATACTTTGCTGGACTTTCTGGACTCATTACAGTTACTGCACTGTAAGCACTGTACTCATGATGCTGCTGCACTACTGGCACTTTAAATGCTTTCGAATTTTATTGCACAATTTAAAACATGTAAATATCCGTCTCTATATTGTTCTTTTTATGTTCATTTTTATTGTATATAGTATTTTTTATAGTATTGTTTTAAAAATACATACTGCGGGAGGGAATGGGGAGTAAGCAGTCCATTGTACTTGGCCAGTGTTGTTTGTTGCAAATGGCCAATAAAACATCTTGTATCTTGTATCTTGTATATTGACCGGTCAGTGGCCCTTTTTGCATCTACCGTTTTTCATCTGCACATTTTTGATCTTCTCTTCTCTTCTCTTATCTTATCTTATTTTATCTTATCTTGTCTTATCTTATCTTATCTTGTCTTATCTTATCTTATCTTGTTCCACGTTCCAGACTACCGGTCCAACGGCCGAGACTTCCAGAGCTCCACGCTGTCCGTCCCCGAGCAGGTGATGTCGTCCAACCACTGCTCCCGCTCGTCGGACATCAACAGGGCACGCTCGCGCTCTCCTAGCGTCCCCCCTCCCTCTAGGTAACCCTTGCACCCCGCCGCTGACCCCTTGTTGACCCCCCCCCCCCCTGACCTCTGGTTACTCAGTGGGGTCATGCGTTTCCATGGAGTTTTTCTTATGTTTTTGTTTGTTTTAGTGTATTTGTTTTTGTCATTTGTGTCAAATGTATTAGAACCTTTTTTATTATATTTGTATTTTGCTGAAGCGGTACAAAATTCTCCAAATGATCAGGCTAAGGCAAGTCACAAATCCTTAAATTCTATCTTTTCGTCAAGCTTTTTATTGCAAATAAATGTAATTGAAGATTGACATTGTGAATACTACCCTGCAGTGTGTCTTTTGACCTCTAGAGGGCAGTGTTTACCCCCCCCCCCTCCAGTTCAAGAAGGGCGTGAGCTCCCTTCTACTGTGATGTCTCACAGACACCGGTTTAGACCCAGCCTTTGGCCCATCTTGTCACAGCACTTTCATAAGAGTGTACTGTACACCACCCCCCACCCCTCCCTGTGTGTGGGTGGAGGCTACAACAGGTGTGCACACAGTGTTCACGGCCTGTGTGTGTGTCTCAGGAAACGCTACGTGAACTGGAGTTTAACACGGCTTACAACCAAAGAAGTGTTTTCCACTTGCTTGCTTGCTTGCTTGCTTGCCAGGCTCCGCCCACACCGGCCACTCAGACCCTCCTGCTAAAAACAACTTTTATATAACGCGTTTATATCCCTGGAAAATATATCTTTGCCTCCGTGTTACGGGAGAGCTGAATCAGAAACCATGGTGGGCATTTTCTTTGAACATTGGCCCAACAGTAACGAGCCTTGGCAGTGTACTCGGCCAGTCTACTCCCCAGCCGTCCAATCAACTTGATGTGGATATTTCTGAGCCGAAGTCTAAATCAACGTTAGGGCACAGACAGATGCACTTATCTTAATTGTCTCTGACAGTTTTCTCCACTTGACTGCATTACGGCGGCCTTTAATGAACCACTTCCGGTCATTTATTAGAATCTGTTGGGAATGACTCAGAAAATTACAGTCGAGATTGCATTCGTGGAGGAATTTGGAATTTGCCCAGATCCCTATATATATATATATATATACAGTATATATATATATATATATATATATACTACAACGATATACAACAATGTCCTGATTATATGTGTTTTTATTTTATTTTATTTTATTTTATTCGATTTTATGTCATCTTTCTTTTTACTGTTAGTTGTTGTTTGTACTTTTACTTTTTGTTATGAAGCGTTTCTATTTGTGTATTTCTTCATTTTAATCCGTCAGTGTGTTCTGTATTCTTTCATTTAAACATGGTCAACTGTCAACTGAAAGGTGACGTGAAGTTGATGTGAATGTAGGTGAATGCATCATTTCAGAACCTTAACGATGGCAGTAGGGTTTTCAATGCTGCTGTAAAGCTGGACTGGATTGGTGTGAACACTGGTCTGTCAGTCGTACCACAACCACACTGTGTGTGTGTGTGTGTGTGTGTGTGTGTGCGTGTGTGTGTGTGTGTGTGCGAATGAAAATGAAGATGAGGCATATCTCTCCATATGCTCTGCATCCACACCTCTATTGTCATCCTCATAGATACAGTAGATAGCTATAGATGTGATGATCTATCCATCTCTCTATCTATCCATCTGTTGTTCTGTCTCCTCAGCATTTTTTCTCTTCCTCCTCCATTCACCATTGAAACATCTCTGTCTTCTCTACTTGTCCTCCCTCTGCTCCTCTCCTCTACTACCTCTCTCTCCCCCCCTCTCCCCTCCCCTACCTCCCTCCGTCCCTCCCTCCTTACCTCCATGGGGCTGCAGCCATTTTCTCTCCCTACCTCGAACCAGGCATACTCAGCCTCGCCATGACCATCAGACGGAGCCCAGGTAGACGCGTCACCTGAGCGTGCATGCTGCCCCCCCCCCCCCCACTGCCTCACTCTTCTGTTCCCACTTCCCCCTTCAGTCAGTGGCCAGGCTCTCCTGTATATCAATATATATATATTTATATATATATATATATATACATATATATATGGTACCTTCTATGCAGTATTCTCATTCTTAGCATAAGCCGCCCGTTGCCATCTATTTCAATGTGTTCCTATGGTCTGATAAGTGCTGTGTTATTTGTGTTAGAGGGTAAACAAACCAGCCAGGTTCTCACTGAATATGAGCCTCGATGGGTAGGCCTCGTTCTCCCCCCTCCATCTCCCAGACACAGCATTCGCCTTCACCCCTTTTTCCGCTATTCCCATTTCTGAATCATAAGCACGCCGTACAGCATACAACATATGCCATCTCCACCATAATAATAAATAAGTTATTATTATGTACGACGATACATAAATAAGTCATTGTATGATCCCTGCGGGTGCAGAGCGTATCACTACGATGGTGAATGGATAAAGGGGTTATATTATTTTTGTTGTGTGGTTGTTGTGGTTGTTGTTGTCCAGCAGAGGTGATTCCCCCCCCCCCCTCCCCCAAGCCAATGAGATAGATATTTCCTACATAATGTATATAGGGCAGTTGCACATCACGGTTTGGATTACATTTGCAAAGGAAAGAAAGAGCGAAAACGCACACCAGAAACATAGGAGCGTCCGCACCACTACTGGTCTGGTGGTTATCCACAACAACCTATCTCTCTTCGAATCTCCATCCAGCGTCCTCATTGTTCCACAGGGTTCTTGCTGTCTGTTCCTCTGTTATGTTGGGAGGTGATGATTATTATTTATTTTTTTGGAGAGGGGGCGGGGGGGGGGGGGGTTATTTTGGTTCTGTCCGTCTGTCGTCCCCCCCCCCCCCCTGTCCCTCACTGTGGATCGATCCAAATCAACAACGCCTTGGACAAACAACTACACCTTTTAAATCAATGGAGAAGCTCAGTGGAGGAGGAGGATTTGATCACATCCACGGAAAAAACATTTTTTGAATTGCTTTAGATGCTAATTGAATTACAAAAGAAGAATAATAATAATAATAATATTAATAATCATTTTCAAAACATTCTTCCACAAAATTAACACTTTGGGGAATTTGTTATAATTTGGCACCAGCATAAATCTGACAGATTATTATTATTATTTTATACCATACATGAATATTAAATGCTGGGAATTTGACACAGCCGCACCCACCGCATCGTGGGGGGGGGAGGGGGGGATTTTGGTTCTGTCCGTCCCCCCCGTCCCCGGTTTCCCCGCAATCGCTCACCGCTTCCAATGGTCTCTCTGCCAGCCGTAACCACCACCACCAACACCACCCGCCCCGCCAGCAGCAGCAGCAGCAGCACCAGCAGCAGCAGCACCACCACATCCCCCCTCTCTGTCGCGAGGAGGCGGTC